>LNAC01000353.1:829402-858696 GCA_002007465.1 Ailurus styani
CTCTCTCTCTCTGCCTGCCTCTCTGCCTCCTTGTGATCTCTCTCCCTCTGTGAAATAAATAAATAAAATCTTTAAAAAAAAAAAAAAAAACCAAAAACTATTTTTATTTGATGGTAAGATTTTTAATACCTTATGAAATTAAATCACTTTCTTTGCATTTGGTCAAGATATTCTCATTTTTTTCCCAAATTTTTATTTAAATTCCAGTTAGTTAACACATAGTGGAATATTGGTTTCGGGAATAGAATTTAGTAATTCATCACTTACATATAATACCCAGTGCTCAATACAACAAGTGCCCTTCTCAGTAACCGTCACTTATTCAGCCCATTCCCCCACTCACCTCTCCTCCAGGAACTCTCAATTTCTTGTCTATGGTTAAGAGTCTCTCATGGTTTGCTTCTCTATATATTTTTTCCCTTCCCCTATGTTCATCTGTTTTGTTTCTTAAATTCTACATATGGATGAAATCATATAGTATTTGTCTTTCTATGACTGACTTATTTTGTTTAGCATGATACACTCTTGTTCCATCCATATTGTTGCAAATAGTAAGATTTTGTTATTTTTTTAATGACTGAATAATTTTCCATTATGTGTGTGTGTGTGTGCATGCGAACGCACACACCACTTCTTTTTTTTTTTTTTAAGATTTTATTTATTCATTTGACACAGAGAGAGAGATTACAAGTAGGCAGAGAGGCAGGCAGAGAGAGAGGAGAGAGGAGGAAGCAGGCTCCCTGCTGAGCAGAGAGCCCGATGTGGGCCTCGATCCCAGGACCCTGGGATCATGACCTGAGCCGAAGGCAGCGGTTAAAACCGCTGAGCCACCCAGGCGCCCATACCACTTCTTCTTTTTTCTTTCATCATTCGGTGGACATTTGGACTCTTTCCATAATTTAGCTTTTGTTGGTAATGTTGCTATAAACATATAAATATTGGGATGCGTGTGCCCCTTTAAATCAGTATTTTTTATCCTTTGTGTAAATACCTAGTAGTGCAATTGTTGGGTCAAGCTATTCTCATTTTGATTAAAATTACACTAAGTAAAACACAGCCAAATATTCATATACTGAGTAAGATTTATGTTTGTTATATGTAACTCCATTTATTTAAACCTATTCCCTAGCTCTTGCTCTATTTTTAAAATATGAGTAGTAATTACAGCTTTGTGGGATGACCCTTCCAATGGAAACTTGACATATATTTGTTCGATAAAAACCCATTATTATCTCTGCAACCTGTACCTTGTCGAGTGTGGGCAAACAGAACAATTTAATCTCAAGTACTTTCAATTATTCTTCTAAGTAGAGCCTTAGATGACTTTTTAATAAAAGATTCTTTTAAAATTAGGACCTTCTGAATTATAGTGTGTCAAATTTTCAACACATAGAAAATTGGTACTGAAAATTCATATAAATATAAAATAAACATGTCTACATATATTCTAAATTTGTTTCCAGTGGCATCAGCAAGACTTACAATAGGGATACTCTACCAATTTCAAATAAGTATATTTAGAATATGCTAAAATTAAACTCCTTTGATTTTTTAAGGGTCACTTTTAATTATTTTTTGTGTTATAGCTTTATCATAGTATTATCCATGAACACTATTCAAAAGGCCATTCTATTTTTAAGAATGTCTTTTATTAGTCAAGATAAATGACATTTATATTATAATGTTTATGTAAGTTCTAAGTGATTGGAAGCTTTTACTATACAAAGATCGTTTCTGTAAATAGCTTTATGAAGTGATATTACTTTGTCACTTGACTAGCACTGTAGCATCATTTTCAAGGAATCTATCCCTGAAATCCAATGCATTTTAAGAAGGTTAATTAAGGTCAAGTTTATAATGGGATGGGATAGAATCTAGAATCAAAGTAAAGTAACTTAATATCAGACTATGAAGTGGCTCGCAACAGAATACACTAATATTAAGGAAAGGAGAAATAGAATGGGTAAATAATTATACAGCACACATAAAGGAATGCCTTCATATACAGAGATACTGATGTATCTTTAGCTTGGTGCCTCTAGCTGAAAAATTCTTTAGGTCATTATATTAACTTCCTTGGGTTGCCATAACACGTACCCCAAACCCTGGCTTAAGGAATAGAAATTTATTGTCTCACAGTTCTGGAAGCTCAAGGACTGAAATAAGGTGTTGGTCAGGTGACACTTCCTCTGAAACCAGTAAAGGTTTCCTTTCCCTCTTTCTAGTATCTGGTGGTGGTTATCAATCCTTGGCATTTCTTGGCTTGCAGCTGCATACTCTGCACTGCCTTTGTCATCACGTAGAATGCTCCCTGTATGTCTGTGTTTTGGCCATCTATTTTTATAAAAACACCAGTCATATTGAATTAAGGGACCACTTTATTCCAATATGAGCACATGCTGACTTAACTGACATATATTAAAATGGCCCTATTTCTAAAAAAGGTCACATTCTGAGGTCCTTGGGTTTAGAACTCCAACACATCTCTTGGAGGGGGAGCATTGGGGACCCCATTTTACCAATAACAGTCATGACAACTATTGTATGAGGTTCTTTAAAAAAAATACTGACCTATCTATACTAACTGTTGACAGTGCTCTACAAGTCTAGAAATATGTAGGACTCAAAGCATAACAAACCATTCTACCATAACACATCTAGGGGTGTGCAGCGTCAAAGAGCAGAAATGTCTCAGGAAGTCCTCTGTCGCTGTGATAAGAATGTTAACTGTTTAAATGGAGGAAGGTTTTTTTATTTTCCCACCACAGGAGGAGTTGTCTAAGATCTAAGGTTTTCAACACACAGTTATTACTAGTAGAAGAGGTTCTACTGAGTAGTAACTTTCACCCTATGAACACTCTTCCTCCTACACTGCTCTTCCTAAATCTCCACTGAAGCATATTTGTAAGATTTATATTATGTGGTTATACAAGTTTATAGAAAATTGAATAATTTGGATAATAATATTACACAGGAGCCCCTGCGTTAAGCAGTTAAGCACCTGAGTCTTGATTTCTGGTCAGATCATGACCTTAGGGTGGGGAGATCTGGCCTGCTTCACGCCCCATACTGGAGGTGGAACCTGCTTAAATTCTCTCTCTTTCTACCTCTGCCCATCCTTGCCCCCCCTAAAAAAACAAAAATAAAAAAAATTGCACAGGTTTTTATTTTTTCACTATTTCCTTTCTGTTTTATCAGCTTTCACATTTCCCAAGTTGTTATTTGCATCATTTTCTGTAGACATTGAACAAGAGTAAAACTGTCATATTTTTCTTTCTATTATAAAAGTATAATCAAGCAAGAATCTACATGGAGAAAATATAATTTGATTCACATCACATTAAAAAAATGTCCATGGATATAGGGCGTCACAACTCCTGTATTTGCTTTCAGAGGAAATCTACAATCATGAATTAAGATAGACTACCTGGTAATCACACCAAAATATTAGCAAAGATCATTTCTTCAAAAGATTCTTTTTCAAAAAAATCCCCAATCCCTCCATAATATTGTAGTTTCAAATATTCACAGTTTCCGTGGTAAACATGGTGAGCTTAGTGCTATATGACATGCAGTTATGTATTTTTAACAAGCTAATTATGTAGAGTACTTACAATGTGCCAAATACTGTTTGAAGTATCTTGTATATGACTCATTTAATCCTCACAATTATCAGTACATGTTTTATATGTAGAAATTTATAGAGGGTATATACAATAGCTAGATGATTTCAATTCCTTAACTGACAGTTTAAATATATGGAAAATAGTTAACATTATATTGTGTTGAATATTTGACCCCAAACATTGGTGGGCTTATTCACGAGATTGCAATATATATCAAGAAATGTTATAAATATATAATAGATGTAGAAATAAATCCATGGTCACATTTTCCTTTGTATTGACATGTAATCTTAAGCTACCCAACACTTTTGTTAGTCCTAATAGAAAAAAAAATTATCAGTTCACCTCATAGATATCCCATGCATAAACATTGATTGTGTGCTTAAATCAGGAAAAGTCTTGTTTATACAATCCTCTAATTCTTCTTTGTACTGCCTGCTACAACATGGTATAGTAAGACTAATAATGTATACATACATTTATTCTCCTATAACTCTGGTTTACTATCAACGGCCAGATAATTAAATCTAACTTTACTGTGACTGTTTTTAAGAGAAAGCAAGAGCAATGAGAGTGCGCAATGCATTTTGAAAACTTGCAAATGTTTATCAAAAAGTTTATCAGGGCGCCTGGGTGGCTCAGTGGGTTAAAGCCGCTGCGTTCGGCTCAGGTCATGATCCCAGGGTCCTGGGATCGAGGCCCACATCGGGCTCTCTGCTCGGCAGGGAGCCTGCTTCCTCCTCTCTCCTCTCTCTGCCTGCCTCTCTGCCTACTTGTAATCTCTCTCTCTGTGTCAAATGAATAAATAAAATCTTTAAAAAAAAAAAAAAAAAAAGTTTATCAAGTTATCCTTCCAGCCAGTATATTAAAGCAATTCTCTACTTTGTACATATTTGCATACATTATTAAATTTGTCCCTTTAAAAAAGTAAATTTTTTCATAATACCAAGGCATATATTTTTACTCAGAACAACTTAGGAAAAATAAAACAGTTGCTTAAAACTTTACTACCAGGAAAACAACGCTGTTGACCTTTTTTCCCCCCACATACTTTTGGTTACTCTGTTTATATCGTTTAGGTTATCTCGAAGTCAACTTGTAGAAATTGAATACATTTCTCTACATACACCACTTTCTCCTCCAGTGGTCTCTGTGTTTGTACATAATACTACATTTCACTAAAAACCAGGGAGTTGAGTGGTATAAAACATCTCTATTGCCCACTTATCCAATCGGTCTCTAAATGATGTCAATTTAACTTGTAATCATACCTTTTAAATTCTTTCATCTTCTTTTATTCCAACATAGTTTTGCTAAATTTCCATACAATACTAATCCTCCCTGCAGTTAAACTGATCAAGTCATTCTTGTTATTAAGGCCCTGTATTAATTTCTCATTGTCCATAGTCCCTCACATTCCTAATAATGTTTTTTATCCAGTGTGTATTTTATTTCCTTTATCTCCTATTTAGAAACAGCACTGGTTAATGAAATTTTTGAGACATGGTTTTGAGCCATGCTTATTTTTAATTCTTTCCCATTCAAGTGACTACCTTACCTATTTCCTTTAAGCTTGTTCTTTCTTATGTGTTCAGGTTGCTTCTCCCTCATCCTTCCTCCATGAACAGACTCAAATTTCAAGGACCTGTGCTACCTACACTAATTCAGTGAAACGTTGACTGATTCATAGAATAGATTGAATTCCCCTGTTCTATGTCTATAAATTTTTATATTTCCCCTAAAGCGGACCCACCCTTTTACCATAATTCTTGGTAAAATGTATTTTTCCCAAGATAACTTGAAAATATTAAGAAGACAAGGTATGACTGATGTCTATCTTCTTTACTCCTATACCCCAGAAGAGTGCACAGTGTTTGGTCTCTTCTTGGGGAAAAAATGGAATATTTGTAGATCTGATGAATTAATCAAATAGTAATTTGTTCATCTAACTTTCCACCTTTGATATTTAATTGATTTATTGCTTTTCATTATTCAAATGACATTGCATTGAATAAATCTTGCTATTATATGTCTACATATATCTATAATTATTACACTTAAATGCATTCCAATAGAGCATTATTTGACTAAATAAATATAATTTCTAACAGTTTTGTATGATATTGTGTTCAAAAAGATTTACAGTTATGCATAACTGTATTGTATATTTCGTGAAACTTATTACAACTAATATATATAAACACACACATATATATACATTTAAAGTTTGGAAGTTAAAATTGTTTCTTAATTATTGAATTTGCTTACTTTAAAAGTTGAAAATTTATTAATGACCATTTAGTATTTACTTTTCATGTTAAAATATGAGAAAAGGGAATGAATGTTTTTATTTATAGTCTTATTTTCCAGAGACCTTAGTTGTGCCTTTGGATCATGATTATGATGATGATGGTGATCACCATAATTATTGCAATTATATAAGCAGTACTTGCAGAACCAAGACAGAATCTACTTTCCAACTTCCTTAATTCTGTCGTTACTAGAATAAGGTAGAGAAAAATTAAACATTTTCTGTTTATCTCTGAAAATCTGTATCAGACTAGTAAGCAGCACTCCTGTAAGCAAATGTTTAGATTATATTTTTATGATTCCAAAGGTTTATTTGGAAGTGTAATAATTCATAAAATATCCCATTTCTAAATCTTCTCATAGCTACCATGCAGACATAACATCAAGATCAAGTGGTAAAGCCTCCAGCAGCATCACCTGATATGTGAGGTTATATCCCATGCCAAACTTTGAATGTATCATAGAAACATTGAATTACCTCAGTAATTCCATGTCTGAGGGAAAAAAAGTCGCACATTTAATTTTGCAGCATGGCAATGGAAAGCATCGCCTGTCACTAAATGACTTCAATAACACCATCAACTTCTGCAAATGTTGTCTGAAAGAAATTCAGCAAATATATTGCATGTCCCAAATATAATAAGAGGTCCCAAAATAATAAGAGATTTTTTTATACTTTTAATAAGTGTTACTGACCATAACAAATGACAGAAACTATTGCAAAAGTAGATTATTGATTATATCACTGCATTGCACTAACCAGTATTGTCAGAAAATTATCTGAATTTTTAAAAATCACATTTATTTGAACTACAAAGTCATTAACACTATTTGGATGCCATCCTTGCCCTAAATCTAATACTATTTTTTGTGTTTCATTTATTATTTTATCCTGCATGTGTTTGTTCCAAAAAACAAAGGTTACTATCCCTACTTTACAGATGAAGAAAATGTAAGTTTCTAACATTAAGCCGTCAGGGGCAGTGTCATGAAAAAACACATATATCTCTACACTTTTTGGATAGCCATCTATAATTGTGCCATAGATATATATTTTTTAAATGTATTAACTATTACCTAAATACATCAACCAACTATAGTTAAATTGCCTTAGATGTAAAATTATCAACACATCTTTAGTAGCAGGAAAAAAATCTTACAAACTTAAAATTGTAACATATAATTATCAAAATTTCAAGATCCCAGTTTAATCAATCTGCATTTAGTTTATAATTTATAGTACTAATAGTGATTGGATAACAAATGTAATTGCTTCTCATGATTCATTTGACTTTTTGATTTAATTAAATCCTCCCTGTCTTATAGACCACTTTTTAAAAATCTTATGGTATTTTTTTGTTTTCACAATATGGAATTTTGGTAGACTTATCTACATCCAATATAATATAGCAAATTCTTTGTAGAAGGGATTTAATAAATATTTTATTTAATGTTTAATGAATAAATAGCATGTATACCTAAGAGTGTGTGTGTGTGTGTGTGTTTGTGTGTGTGTGTGTGTGAAAAGAGAGAGAGAGAGAGGTATTGAGAGGAACAGTTGTTGGCATAAGGAATTGCACAAGAAAAGAGATAGAGGCAGGACAAACCTTGTTGAATTAGAAGACTTCCAAGTGTCATAGATTATGTAAGTTTTAGGTGGCAGTGCAATATGAGGTGGAATAGAAGAGGAGAACAGATATGAAACAGAATATTGCAATCAACCAGTGGTAGGCTGATTTTGGCTTAATGTGCTTCTCTATAGCATCTCTTCAATAGTGTGAGTTCAGTTATGTCACTGTTGGATGCCTGAAATCAGATACTTTGTGAATATTTACATACGGAAAATCAAAAAATGCTATCAATTGAAAATTTTTTTCCTCTCCAAGTGCCAGTAGTTAAGCCTTTCCCAGTACACTACTCCATAATATGAAAATAAATTTACACCTTATGCATTAAGATAATTTTGAAGTGTTTAAAAGAATGAAAGTACATTTCTTGACTTTTTAAAAGACAGAATGATTCCAACGGTAGAAGTTTTAAGTCAAGCCACAGAGTTAAACAAATATTTCTATACTCCCTGTAAGAGATTATAAAGGTAGCAATGAATATGAAAGGAACAGAAAACAAAAATATAAATGAATAGTGCTTTAATCTTCTAGTAATTATATATTTTAATGCTCTGCATCCACACACAGTATGGTATTATGATGAAGGTCGGTTTTCCAAAAAATACTTGGTAAATGTAGCTTTATTTATTTGAAGACAAGCAGAGGGATATTCCAGGAGGTGGAAGTGAACCTATGTTCCCATACATCAGGAGCAAACATGGAAGCTTAAATATATAATAAACTGCTGGGTGGTTAAAGACATCAGACAAAATGACTAATTAAAAAAAAGTACACGTAATGGATTTCAATTTGCTATGTAGTGTACATGTAAATGATGACTCAAATGTCATTTTATATTTTTAGATAATTGTACCTATAGAAATAAATATGGTTGTCCTGTGTCTATTAATCTTATTTCTGTTCTTTATCTGAGTTATCTTTTCTACATACTCAAAACTATCCTCAGAAGTCATCTCTTCTAAAGAATTTTTATCAGGCTGTGTTATTTCATTGTTGAGTCTGTTTCCACATTTTACGACTTGTGAACCTTGAGACATCATTCACGCTAGTAAAGGTTACCAGGACTTTGCATCCTAGATATACATTCATATTAGGAGATTTTCCAAGATGAAACGGAGTAGTTGAATCTATAAAAACTGTGGCATTATGGGTTTAATGAGCCTGTCAGGCAGATTGTGTTCCTCTTAAATAAGTTTAAACTTTTAGGGAATAAAAACCTTCCAAATCATTTTCCAAAGATATATTTGAAGTACATTTTATACAAGATAAAATTACTCTACCTTTATTATTTTTTAAAAATGATCAAAAAAAGTGTAAGGATGAATTAATGATTCTATACTATCTATGGACACAGCCTGATGTAATCAGCAATACATTTGAATGTAAAGTGCCAGTAAGCATGAGAAATTTTAAAAACATTTTTTCTTTGCGTGAAAGTGATTTCTATATGTATAATTTCAAAATACATATTCCAAAGTCTTGCATATAGACATTTAGGAACCTAAATATCTGTTTTAATGTATTCTTCAAAATCTTTATAAAAATATAATAATAAATTATATCTAATGGTTTTTCAGAATATAATTCATTACTGCTGAGTTGTAATTGAGTTTGATTTCATTTTAAATAATTTTTCATCATTTAGTCCCATAATCTACATATAAAATACATGAAACAACAAAATCTCCATGATACAGTTGAATAATATAATTAAACTTAAATTGGTTTTATGTCTATTATATTCCCACTGTTCTCTAGTAGTAAGTGTGGCCTTGATTATATTAGATTTCTTTTACAGATATATATTTTATTATATCATTCAAAAACTTTGACATGTGCAATCACATTGTTATGTCTAAAAACAATAAACTTTGTATTTGAGTAAGATTTTACATTTCTTAACTATGTACATCCAGAAAGAAAGAAATTCATTTTACATGAAAAAAGAATAAGATCACAGAATGTTTGGGCAAAAGTATCTTCAAGGACATGTATAGTTACTTTTTCCATTATTTTTAGTACTTCCTTATTATTAATATTGTAAATATAAAGAAAATATAATCCCAGTGAATAAACTGAAAGAAATAGAAAACTTTGTTTTAAAAATAACCTTTTTCCCCATCAGTGACCCTGTTGCTATAATTTTAATTGTGCTATATTCATACTTTACAAGCCTTTGAATTCATATCATTATAAATAAGCATCATTCCATGTTTTTATTGACAAAGTGAATGTGCTTTTTCTTAAAGGTTTTATTTATTTATTTGACAGAGAGAGAGATCACAAGTAGACAGAGAGGCAGACAGAGAGAGAAGGGGAATCAGGGTCCGGGCTGAGCAGAGAGCCCGATGCGAGACTCTGAGATCATGACCTGAGCCTAAGGCAGAGGCCTTAACCCACTGAGCCACCCAGGTGCCCTGTAAAGCACATTTTGACTAGTTTTCAGACACCAAGCACTCCAATTATGATATTAAATATAAGCTTTAGCTGAGAGAAGTTCAAATGGGATAACTTTTAGAAATAACTTTTATTTTTAAATATCTTTGTTACATTTATTTAGATATTTGGTTTGAGGCCATATTATGTCATGTATAAATAGCCTCGCATTTATGAGATAATACTTATTTCGTTATGATGTTTTCTTTTAATATACTTTAAAATTTTGTGTCTTAGCATTTCTTTTTTTTTTTAAAGACTTATTTATTTATTTCACAGAGGGAGAGAGATCACAAGTAGGCAGAGAGGCAGGCAGAGAGAGAGAGAGGGAAGCAGGCTCCCCGCTGAGCAGGGAGCCCGATGTGGGCCTCGATCCCAGGACCCTGAGATCATGACCTGAGCCAAAAGCAGAGGCTTTAACCCACTGAGCCACCCAGGCGCCCTAGCATTTCATTGTTAGAATGGCATCAATTTTGTTGGTTTCTCTGAGTCATTGAAATATAATGTATGAAAACCCAGTTGTAAGGCAGAATTTATCATAGAAAGTGAGATACATCCTGGGAAGTTGAACACAGGAACTGTCAGCTAAACTGTATTACTATTTATTTTAAGTGTCCATAATAAGGGCCTTTGTTTTAAGGGTGTTATAATACCACGTTATTGTGCTCCTTTTACTTTTTTGCCCTATGTTAAGATTAATGTTCACATTTTTTAAAAAGATTTTATTTATTCATTTGAGAGATGAAGAGAGACAGCACAAGCAGGGGGAGAGGCAGAGGGAGAGGGAGAAGCAAACTGCCTGCTAAGCTGGGAGCCTGACGTGGGGTTCAATCCCAGAATCTGGAGATCAGGACCTGAGCCAAAGGCAGACGTTTAACCATCGGAGCCAGGAAGCACTCCTATGTTTACATTTTAAAATAAACTGAATGACACTGTATGCAAGCCATTTTCTAACAAAAAGTCAATTCTTGTATACATGTTATTTTAAGGACTTTGACCATTACTCTGTGTCATTATAAAAAATAAGGGACTTTGAGGCAGAGGAGCCACAGGATCACTATGGCTGCAGGCTTGGGAAGATTAACTGTGGATTCAGGGTGACAAGTTAGGGTGCCGATACAGGACTTTGGGGGACAGATATTAGCATTTTGGAGAGGTTGGAGTGAGTAGAATTGAGTAAAAATAATGAAAGTAATTAGTTCCTCTATATATTTTGAAGATAGAATTAACAGGATTTATAGATTTATAAACAGATTACAAGTGTCTTTAAGAAAAAAGAGATGAATTAGGCATCTTGCCAAAGTTATTGTCTTCAGCATCTGGAAGGATAGACTTGCCTGCGGTGGTAAAGACTACAGATCAGCAGAATTTAGGGCATGAGTTTATGACATTTTAATTTGAGATGTCTCGTAGTAGAAATAGCATATGTTAAATATGGTAATAGCTATAAATTTAAAATAATCTTTACAAATTCAGAATATATTTAGCATGTCTTTCAGAGATTTTTTTTTTTAATCAAGAACCTGTGATTTGTATTTTTTGGACTGTATTTCTCATAAGTATGGAGTTATACATGTAATTTGGGGTATAGTGTAGGACTCTGGGCTGAAGGTACAAATGTGGTAGTCATGTGTATATTTATAGATGGCATTTAAATACCAGAGCCTGTATAGCATCATCAAATGAATGAATATGGATAGAATAAGAAGAAACTCAAGAACCAAGCCCTGTGGTCCCGTGGAAGTTCTCAGATGACTTTATCACCTGGAAGTGGGGGTGGATTGTCAGGTGGAGGAGTGCATGGAATATGTGAAATGGTCACTTAGGAGATTTGGACATAGGAGGTGTAGGATAATTGCAGTGAAACATTAATGACTTGCTTGAGGCTAGTAAGCAGGAACTTAGGGGATATGACCCGGCGTTTTGGGATGCTACTTTAGATACATTCAATTGCATGGGTATGAAGCTATTATACCTCAAAAAAACCTGAAACTTAAAAGACATAGATTGTTTTTAATGGAGAAATGTATGTCATTTAAAATAATTGATTTGAAAATGATAGCTTTAAAACAACCACTGGTAATTTGAAAATTGCCTATAAATTATTTTCCTTTGAAGAAATATCTATATTCTGAAAAATCATAAAGTTCACTCAAGAATTAATGAAACATATGGATACTATTAATCAGATATAATTTTACTTGTACAGAAGTTCAGATATATTAACACTTTTCCTCAAGTTTTATACAAATATATTCAGAAAATGTAATTTTAAAAATAACAAAGAATATCAGGTTTTGTATTTTAAGAATCAAAAATTTAATTTGTTCAACTGTAATTAAAATTGAATTTATTTGTGAAATCATGTGGTTACCTGTGAAAAGCAATTATTATAATCCCATTTAGGACAGCCTTATGAGATTTGTTGTCCAAATTTGAATGCAAAGATTTTGTTATTTTCCAAGAATAAAAGTGATGAAAGGAAAAACCTAAGGAATCCATTACAGTAAACAGACCATATCAGGTTTTTGTTTGTTTGTTTTGTTTTCTCAAAATAATACCAAACAAAACAATTTGGGAAAAGCAATATCTATAACACTATCAAAAAGTATATTTCCACATCTTTGAACTTTTGAGTTTTATCTAGAAATAGAGCTAAAATGCCATTTCTCATATTTCTTTGATATCCTAGCCAGATTAATGCTCAGATGAATTCCACAGGCTTCTTACAAAATGGAAAGTTGAGCCTATGGTTCTGAATTTAACCCCCTTTTATTTCCACACAAACACATACTCAGACAAGTCGGTCCAATTATGACTTGAAATATTTATTTTCAAAAGTGGTTTTATTCTCTAACATGTTGTTGATTGACTATCTCTAAAATCTACTAATACAATTTCTTATTAAATAAAATGTATGTATGAGTTTTAAGAAACAATTTCTGCTATTTGATGAATAAATTAAATTGGATATTTTATATAATTTAGCCTTGGTTACAGTTTAATTAATAACTAATTAATCAAAATTCACTTCCACAAGTTTCCTATTAAACCTTCTCCGTTCATATTAAACTCTCATGTTTTTGCATTTAATAAGAAGACATATTTTGATATTTTCATAAGGAGAATAACAATAGCAGTGTTTTGAAGTTGATTTTACATGTCATAATTAAAATTTTCATTTGAATTTTTATGCCTTACAAACTACATTGGCTTTTTTATGTGTGTGTGTGTGAAGTTTACTGTGTGTCATTAAATAACTGAATAAATAGAAATTGTTTATAAAATAAGTGTCTGTCATCAGCATTTAAAGATGTTACTCAAAATAATTGTTCATTGGAAGTTCAGGCATGACAAAAATCTTTGAAGCATGACAAACTAAAATATTAACAAAGAAATCTATCGTAAGATAAACTGTAATGGATATTACAGTAATGGCTAACAAAAAGTATTGTATTATGGGGATTAAATTCATAATTAGTATGTCCAGTAGAATCTCATTGGAAATACAAAGAGAATGACTATTACATATTGTTGAATCATTGTTGTACTTTATATTACTGAGAGTTTTAATGCATAAATTAAGGATATGTAAATTAGACTAAGTGAACTTAGTTTGCATTTAGTTTATTCTGTTAATTTTAAATTTTCTGTGTCAGAAATATGGGTAACTTCATAGAACCCTGTAGTTAACAACAACAAAAAACACCTTGATAAGCCCTCTCTTTGCAAATGCATTTACACATGGTTGTTTTTTAATATAAAAAATTTCAAGGGATTTGTATTAAAGAAATATTTTAGCAATTGAGGGACGACTGGGATACCCATCTATTGTCAGAAAGGGAAAAAAAGGGTTTGGAAAGTTTAAATGACATAGTAGCTCACATAGTGGCAAAGCAAGTATTAGATCATGGGTGTCGTAATATAAACTCCACTTTTCTCTCCAATCTATGTTAATTTATGTAGAAATGTAAATTATGAATCCACCATACATGCTTTATTAATTATATCGATGCTATCCAAGAATAACATCCTCTCTGGGCCTTGGTTTTATCATTTTTAAATTGAAGATTTTCAACTTCATAACCATCAGATTTGGAAGCATCTGATTCTCCATGCTTTAAACAGTTTAATTCCATATTTCAATTTTATTGATATTAACATAAAATTACCAATGTAACTTTAAACTATGAAGGAATTTTTTTCAGGAAAAAAGAAAATTAGTAACATTATAAAATATAATATTTTAAAATAATTATGATTAAAATTATTAAAGGGCACTGGAATATTCTCAGGTAATTCACAAGAGACAGGGTAAGAACTACTATAAAATAAGAAAAAATATTTTTAAAATAATAATGAAAATTTATTACCGAATAATATTTAAATGATTGATATGAAAAGTCTCTAATCTGTAAAAGAGAGAGAATTTCAGACTTTTGGTCATAAATTAGATAAGAAAATGATAAAATGTTATTTCTAGGTACATGTCAGCTTACTACTCTAATTGGCCCACGGAAACACACACACACACACATACACTTACACACTGTGTATAAAACAAGATTCTGAAGCAAACATTACTTTTATATTTTTAAAGAGCATTTTGGTACTTTGATTTTATTTTAGAATATTGTTACACATTTTAAAAATTTATAATAAAATCAGAATGAAAAGAAAACTTGTAAAAACAAAAGAGCATAAGGAGATCAGTGCTTCTCAGGAGTTGGAGTGGATGGGTTGTGGGGTTTGACTACTAAGGACATGAAGAAATATGATGGAACAATGAAATTGCTCTGTATTTTGACTGTGGTGCTGATTACATGCTAGACACCTTTATCAAAAAATAGAAAACAGACAAAATGGCTCAGCTGGGAGAGCATTGGACTGAAGATTCTTTTAGTAAGAAATAGAAATACACACTAAAAAAGGTGAGTTTTATAGTATATAAATTATTCCTTAATAAATCTGAGCTAATAAGAAAACTTGTAAAAATTTTTGATTATATATATGTATGTACATAAGTATATACATTTATACACACACACATACAAATATAACATTCCATTTTTGTAAAGGTATATTATATGCAACAGATTTTTGGTATTTCTTAATTTCTAAATATTAATGTATAAATTAAGTAAATATAACTTTTAAAGTACTTTTAATTGACTCATGTCAAAATCAAGCAATGACTTATGACTATATATTTGAATTGATTGTTTATTAAATTCAGTTGCAAGACTATTTTTTTAAAAGATTTTATTTATTTATTTGATTGAGAGAGAGAGACAAGAGAGAGACAGCAAGGAAGGGAACACAAGCATGGGGAGTGGGAGAGGGAGAAGCAGGCTTCCCACTGAGCAGCAGGGAGCCCAATGCCGGACTTGATTCCAGGACTCTGGGATCATGACCTGAGCCAAATGCTTAGCGACTGAGCCAACCAGGTGCCCAGCAAGACTATTTTAATTGTAGTTTTTTTTCTGTCCTCCTTGATCTAAGAATTAATATAGTTTTCCTTCTCTCTTTTAAAAAAAAATTATTGATGCATTTGGACTCTGAATTCTACATGAAAATTATCTTTCTGTATTTGTTAGGTTTTGATTTGTGGATATGACACTGTCATGTTTGACATTTGTAACCTTTACTTAGAACAGTAGAAATTCTACCTTCATTAAAATTCCCTTTGTATTAATTCTTATATACCAAATACGAGTGAAACAAAGTTGCTCAGAAAGTTGCTTAAGAGTCTGAAAACCAGATAATATGCACATTATCATTTTAACTGTTACAGACATGTAACAATTCCTACCCAAAGACCATCACTAAATTTTAACTGAGGTAATGTGAGGATTTCCTGGTTAGTTTGTTACAATCTATTTCAAATCTATAATATCAATAAGGACTGAAGAAAAAAGAATGCATCGTTATATCCATTTGTAAGAAATGAATAGATGATACATATTTTAAAGTAATAAAAAGATGTCACTAATTATACAACTAATAACTTACCTTCATCTACCTCCAAGTACTTTGAATTTTATATAAGTATAATTTTTCAAGCTATTATTACTATTACCTTGTAAACTAGAAGAGCAAGAAAATATTTAAAGAAACTTGCATATTAAGAAATAATTAAACAATTTGTTACTTTTCTTAATATGCATGTGAAAAACACAAATCTGTTACTTCAGTTAGGGGTGGGAGTAAACATCAAACTGAACAAAAATATTTTTTTAAAGATTTTATTTATTTATCGGTTGAGAGAGAGAGAGAGAGCACAAGCAGAGGGAACAGCAGGGAGGGAAGAGCAGGCTCACTGTTGAGCAAGGAGCCCAATGTAGGACCTGATCCCAAAACCCCAGAATCATGATCTGAGCTGAAGGCAGACACTTAACTGACTGACCCCCCCAGGCATCCCTGCACAAAAAAATATTTGATAGGTAGAATTATTTATTATAACCCATAAGCAACCTGCTCACTGACAGAGCTTCCAGGTACTTATTTTCAC
The DNA here is from genome assembly GCA_002007465.1 of Ailurus styani. Taxonomy (NCBI): domain Eukaryota; kingdom Metazoa; phylum Chordata; class Mammalia; order Carnivora; family Ailuridae; genus Ailurus; species Ailurus styani. The sequence continues at coordinate 845,914 of LNAC01000353.1, forward strand.
AACTATCTTTCCTATTAAAGCATTTACCTAAGACAAATTAGCACTTCAGATATTAATAAAAATATGTAGTGTAAATATGACTGTTTTATTAAGACAATCTTACATCTACAATTCACCTTTACATAAAAAAAAGTGTGGGGCCCATTAGGATATAGGAAATATAAACAAAATAAGTAACTAACGGAAAGAGAAATGTGATAAATTTTCCTGTGTTTATTTTGCATTTATATTTATTTTTGTCTACTTATTTTTATCACTGAATAAGAGAATGTTAAAAAATTAAACTGTTTTTAAGTATACATAAATGCTTCAAATTAGTTATTTCTATCTTTTTAGTAGACAATAAAAATGTATGGTTTTAAAACTTAGCAAAGAAAAATTTTCGCTTACAAGGAGGAAAATATCTTATGTCTTCAATTTTTTCCAACTAGCAGAGTTTCTGCTATTCTGTAGGACTTAATAAATTTTTGTTGATTCATAAATAGTTCAAAGAAAAAAAACAAGGAAAATATTTCATCGATTCCAATGAATAATTATGTTGACTATTCTAGTGGAATAAATTCCTTGAAGCTAGAAAATGGCATATTTGTCATGTATTCTGCAACATCTAGCTCAGGACTAAAAATTTTTTAAAAATGACAAAAATGGGTTTTAGGAACAATTGAGTCAGTAAATTATTTAGGAAAAATATTTTAATACAGGCTACAATTGAAACCAGAAAAGACTATGGGAGATATACGGAATTTCTACTCCTGTAAAGTTTAAACACAATCTATCTTAAGTAATGCATCATATAAGAAAGAAATCACTTATGAGTTTAAAATGCATATCTTTATAATGAATATTCATAGAAAAATATAAACACACACATGATCCCATCAACAGTATTTGTCCTTCACATAACTAGACAAAATTCCTCTTTCTGAAGAGAGTTATGAGCTTTTGGGAGAAAGGGAGTTCTGAGAACATAAACTATTATTTTCTTTTGTAAATGTGACACTTTCCAACAACTTCCAAGAACAGGAACACAGGAACTGAATACACAATTCCCAATCTTAAAAATGTAAGAGCACATTAGGTTGTTTGCACAGATGGGTTTAACTATATAGGACAGAGTTGCCCAGGAGTAACAAATGTAAGAAACAGCTTCTCTATTTTACAACAAAGTTGGCAGAGTACCAGGATAATTATCCAGTAAATGTAAAATCACAGTGGAAATTGACTTTTTTCTTTTATTGGTGTGTTCCTTGTTTTGTATATTGGTGTGTTCTTTGCCTAGACATCATTGAAAACGGAATTCACAAATAATAAAATCAATAGAGTGGCTACTTAAAAATATAGATTTAAGGAGAAAAACAAATTTCAACCAATTTTGCCAACATGCTTCTCTTTTGTTCTTGTTCTTTTTAACTTTATTATATTCTTCATTTAGTTATATAGTTTATCAGAAGTTAGGGTAACTGATTTAACTTTTTTTTGAAAATAATGTCTCTACTCTTCTTCCTATGGAAATAAATATTCTTAACAGAGTGGAAAAGTATTTGAATAGTGATAAGAACATTTAAAAAAAGAAACAGTAAACATCTTCATTGAAATTTTTTACCTTGTATAATGTGAACAGTTTACGGAAAAAATGTAAGAAAAAAAAGACATCTGTAGTGAAAACTTGTTCAATATATTGTAGCAAGTAACTTAATACCCACTTTCTCCAAAGCACTAAGAGTTTACAAATATTATCTTTACCAACTTATCTTTTATATAATTCCTTGATTTTTGCTTTTCTTACTCAACTTTACAAAATTTGGCAGTTTTTATTTGTTTTGTGTCTTGTAACTAAATGCACACTTGAAAAATGTAGTATTATTGGTGCCCACAAATTTTATGAAAATAACACAGCAACTTCTACTCAATTTTTCAATTAAACTTATTTTTAAATGACAAATGTGTTAATTACACTCTACTCTGGTGAAGACTAGATTGGATAAATGTATCATAACAAAAACTGAGTAACTGCACAACAAAGTATTTACACAAAGGATATAGCAGCATTATCAACAATAGTCAAACTATGGAAAGAGCTCAAATGTCCATCAACTGATAAATGGATAAAGAAGAAGTGGTATATGTATGCAATGGAAAACTACTCAGCCATCAAAAGAATGAAACCTTCCCATTTTCAACGACATGGATGCAACTAGAGTGTATTATGCTAAGCAAAATGAGTCAGTCAGAGAAAGACAAATACCATATGATTTCACTCATATGTGGACTTTAAGAGACAAAACAGACGAAAATAGGAGAAGGGAAACAGAGAGAGGGAAGCAAACCATAAGAGACTCTTAACTAACCAACTGAGGCTTGCTGGAGGGGATGGGGTTAAACTGATGATGGGTGTTAAGGAGGGCACTTGTGATGAGTACTGGGTGTTACATGTAAGTGATTAATCACTAAATTCTACCCCTGAAACCAATATTACCCTATATGTTAACCAATTAAAATTTAAATAAAAACTTAAAAAAACCCCATAACCTGAGGGGTGCTCTATGGCTCTGGAGAGGAAAAGCTATTTGCAGCAATAGTAGATATTAATTGACGTCATCAAAACACCACAAATGCTAAATGCTTTCAAGAATCTTCATGATCAACTACCTCTTTAATATATAATTAGGAGGTTTCCAGGAGTTCGAATAAGGCTAGCCTTCAATGGTGAACAAAACACAGGCAGCATAAACAATTTAAAGAGTTTGATGCCTGATAATTTTGTAGAAATTGAAACACTAAAGAATCATATATTGGTTAGTCAGCCTTACCCTAATTTTTGGTTAATTACTAATTTATGTTCATTTAGAATTATATATGAGATATAAGCACTATACCATGATTCTTTTAACCCTTTAACTCTGATGGAGATGGTCACCTCCACTGTGGAGCTAACCTGAATAAAAGTGCTTTTATATAATTTGTTAAGTAAGAAGGTCTTCATATTTTCTCTCTGCTTTAGTACAATGGATTCTTATTTCACTCATTATACACACACTTGCACATATATGCATACCAAAAAAACTGGCATTGTAAGTTAATTTTACAAATGATCAGTGTCAATGTTATCAATTAATAAAATAATTAAAAATAAGAGTGTAAGAATAATCTGAGGAAAAAATAAGTAAGTGCTATACCTGTTTTTTCTCAAAGACATTATTTTCAATTACAATTTCCTCACAGTAGTTTGCTCTATTTATCAGTATAGATAATATCTAAATGTTTAATGATTTTGTGGGATAGAGTAGAATTGAGGAGGAGGGGAAAAAGACTGCTTCAAGATTTATAAATACCTATCTCTAAGCAGATTAGGCATAATTTAATGTGAGCAAACACAGTCATACAAAAATCTAAAGAAAGGAATGTGATACAGATGAGTATGTAGAGGTGTAAAGGAATTTCTTCCATCATTAAAGAATCTTTTCCACATAACTAAGGCTTTCATGTCACTTTCTTTTTTAAAAACCTTATTTTTAAATGCAAGTCTAATTATTTGACTTTTGTGAAAATTTGTTGTCACAATTTTCAAAAGTGGTTCAATTGTAAAGAGGGAAGTATAATTAATAATAGAAAATATTTTTTCAAAGAACGTGTTGTATTTAATAACAAAACTATTTTTATATATTTTATATATCATATTTTATATATCATATTTTATAATCATACATGTTGAGTTACTGTATGGAATATTATCGTTTTTAGATGATATGTTCATACAGGCAATTCCTTAAATGAGATATAGCAGAGAGTTATCCCCTTGATGTGTTAAGCATTTGAACTTTATTTAGATTTCTCATAAGTACTATATCCTTTGATCATGCACGCCAAGATTTAAAATGTAAAGCAACTTAATTTGATAAAAATTGAAATAAAAAATATCATACCACATCTGAAGTTTTGCAAAAACATTTATATAATACATTTGGTGAAATCACAGCCCTTATTTGTTTAATAATCACTTCTTAGTATATTTCACTTTTTTATTGTTTTGGTTTACTTAGATACTTCTTTTAATTAAATTAATTTTTGTATTACCCACTTTGATTTTTTATGTATAAATTGTCTCAAATTATTTATTTACGTAGGAAATGTAGAAGAAGGCACAAAAAGCATTTGAAGACCTAAATGAGATGAAAGGTGATTAAAAAATTAAAGCCTGATCTAAAATTCTGCAGACTTATTTTTTAGCTACTAAGTTGTGCCCTTAGTTGATCTTTAAGTCCTGTAGGGGTTTGACTTCCTTTTATACTAGATACTGCCTTTGACTACTAACTATATACTTTAATTACAGAAGTTCCTATAACGAGAGAAACAAAGTCCATGATGTGGTCCTTTTGTTGTTGATTTGTTTGTTATAATTACAAGGATTTTTAGGTTAATACTTACTTTCTTCATGGATTCATCCTCTCTGAATTTCTCTAGTTAATGTGCATATGCTATAAAGAAAATAGAGAGATATACATAATTGTATTTGGGGGTAGGGTGTGGAACTTAAAGCTTTCCTAAGAAATGAAAGTAAAGATATCTATTCATGGAAAAACCTCAGTAATTTTTATAAGTAAGAATTAATATGGCAAAAATACCAACACTTTCAAATTATTTTGAAATATTAATGCAGTTTCAATTATAATCTATACTTTTGGAAAAGATCTTAATGTAGCCATTCTAAATTTACACACTATATAAATTTGTGTATATATTATATATAAATAAAAATGATAAATATATACCTGCATATACACATACATAAATTTTAAAATCAAAGAGTAATATAAAAGTGAATTATTTGAGTAATTGAGAGACTTAAAATTAGCATTTACCTTATAATAATGACACAGGCAAACAACAGATAATATAGAATGAAAATATGACAAGAAATTCGATATAAATATGTAGAAATTTATATGATAAAATTGATTTGAAGTAATGAGAAAGGGATAGCTTATTAATAAATGATACTAGTAAAAGATATTTTGTACAAATAATAAAACAAAGTGAGTTCTAAAAGAGCTAAAGAATTTGAGAGAAAAAGAGATTTTTTAAAAAAATTTTTTTTATTTGCCCCAGGGGTACAAGCCTGTGAATCATCAGGCTTACACAAAAAGAAAATTTAAATTTAAAAATCAAGGTAGACATGTACTTTAATTATATTGACAAGAGAAAGGGCTCTGTATAACACAAAAGAAGTAAGCAATTTGGCCAGGTAATATTTTAAGTTGATGCACATGAAATTTAAAGTAAATAGCAAACAGAGCAGTCCTAAGAGTAGAAATTTTAAATTCATAAAGTGGCCTTAAAAATCCATGTCATAAATGTGGAACACTTGCAAAAAAAATCATCTCCAGAAGACAAAGTGAAACAAGTTTATGGGTATATGTTAAATCTTACTAAATGGACAAAACTGTAACTACAATGCATATGAATTTTTTAAAGATTTTATTTATTTACTTTTAGAGAGACAGAATGTGAGTGAGCATTGGGGGAGGGGTAGAAGGAGAGAGAGAGTCTCAAGTCGACTCCCCGCTGAACATGGAGCCTGACCCAGGGCTTGATCTCAGAATTCTAAAACCATGACCTGAGCAATAACTTAAGTTGGCTGTTTCACTCAGTGGAGCTGAGTGTACTGAGTGGCACTAGGCCACCCAGGTGACCCTATACCAATTTTTAACTAAAAAAATAAGTTACTGTAAAAATAGGGAGAAATAATAGTTTTTGGAAGTGCATATGTTGTAAAAGAATGAATACAAGAAAATCATTTTTATAATTTTAGGGAGATTTATTAATGATCCTAAAATATATTTTTGACCCAACAAATTCACAGCTATAAATATATCTCTCAAACAATGAGATCTTTGCATGAAGCTGAAAGTAAAGCACGTTTATTGTATTCTAACTTATAATAGCAACTAACTTGGAAACAAGTTAAATGAAAATAACAGTAAGAAGAAGTAGGATCACTTTAGTCCACAAAGGCTGTGTTTTTGTTTCCAGGACAGCATGGCTTCTGTTCTTGATGGGGAGGCAGGCCAGTGAAACATGAGAGAAGAGCCCCACCTTGTATTCTGCTATGCCAGTTGTAAGAGAGAATACTCTAAAAATAATCAAGACAGAAACAGTTTACAACATAGTATCCCATGAGAAAATAAAAATAAATCTGGATGTAGAGAAATGTCAATCAAATTAAAATATGTGGAAATAGAAATAAAAACACTGATATATAAACAGGACACAGTAACCTATTATACTAAGAGCATTATGAAGTTTGGAGGAAAACTAATAGTCTGAGGGCATAGGTGTGCCCTGCTCAACAGGAAACAAGACAGCTACTGTCAACTGTTGGTCTTTGCCAAGCAGCAAAAGGAAGAGAACTCAGCTCACATTTAGCTTCTCATTATTTGGCAGATGGTACTTCCTCTTCATGTAGCTTAAGTTTTGTCCACATGGACAATTTCCTCCTCCCTCTCTTTTCCTTTCTCCTTCTCCCTGTTTACTCCACTCCCTTTTCTTTCTCTTGTCTAGGATTGAGGTAGATCACCTTGCAATGATACTTTAACGCTATGTCTTTTTTTCCTTATGCTTACACTAATGAATTAGAAGTATCTTCAAGTATTTGCAACCTGTATTTTCTGATTCTATACTGGATGAGTTATTTGGGCTGCAATCCAAGTAAAATTGAAGCAAAGTATGAAGAAAGACTTTATAATTACAGATAGATGGATAAAAGATACTGATATATTGATACACATGCGTACATGTGATTGAATATATATTATTTATATATGTTTTTGCATAGAAAGATATGTAATATGTATGCATCATATATATATATATGTTAGAAAGTCCATATAAATGATAGACCATTCTGAGTGTGGCATGCTCTAATTACACTATGATTCTACACCCAGTTCTAAAGTGTAGGGTTTGACCCAACACAAAGCAATTCTCAGATAGCAATTCTGTGTCCTACAGTCTAACTTAGTTCTGTTACTCTCTATCCAGAAATGCCAGCAGATTCCACAGGTTAAGGGTTCAGTCCCACAGCACTGCCTGTTCTTCAGGTTCCAGTCATAAGTCCAGGTTGTTATCCATGCTTCTCATAGAGGGGGTATAAATCAGAGGTTTCTACAACCCAGTTCTTGGGTTCTGTTAATTTGCTGGAGTGCTCACATGACTGAAGAAACAAGATAACTCACTAGATTATTGGTTTTTTACAAAGGACATTGAAGGGTACAAACCAATAGTCAGATGAAAGATACATAGGGCAAAGTCACGAACCATGGATCTCCTGTCCCTGTGGAGTTTTGACATGCCATAGTGGCATGTGGAAGCATTCTGTTTCACCAACCTGGAAGCTCTCCAAACCCATCCCTTTGGATTTTCATGGAGACTTCATTACATAGGCATGATCGACTAAATAATTGACCATTGGCCATGATTGATCAAATAATTGATTAATAATTGGCCAATCTCTCCTCTCCCCTCTTTTCCCCTCTCTAGAAGTCAGGAGTGGAACTGATAGTTTCAACCCTCTAATCCTATGGTTGGTTCCACTGGTAAGGAACCTGTTCCTTAGATACTTTCTAGAAGTTTTAATTAATAAAACAAAGACACCTAATTGCTCTAGCTCTCACTCCTGGAAATTCCAAGGGTTTTAGAAGCTCTTTTCCAGGAATGAGAGGAAACCAAATATATATATACATATATATATATATATATATATAAACTATAAATGATAATATGATATATACCAAAACATCTAATGAACCTGATAATATAGTAATATAATATAGTAAGCAACAGAAGGGAAAACCATATATTTATTTTTTAAAAGATATATTTATTTGAGAGAGAGAGAAAGAGAGCAAGGGGAGGGACAGATGGAGAGAGAGAATCCTGAAGCAGACTCCCCACTGAACACAGAGCTGGACGTGGGGCTCATTCCCAGAACCCCGAGATCATGACCTGAGCCAAAATCAAGAGTCAGCTGCTTAACCCACTGAGCCAACAAGGTACCCCAGAGAACCACATAATTATGACATAAACTGATACCCTTTACTTGGTCCTGGCTTGGTTCTTCTAGGATTAAAATTAAATTCAAAGCATGGAAGCTGAGTGTCTTGGGCATCTCTGCTTTGTAGATTCACTCTAAATGTATTACTGAATCTATTACATTTCAGTCCCATATCTGTCAAGTTGAAAAATAGGAAACATTGGGAGCTAAGACCACCTTCTTTTACCTGGAATCTTAACTAATTCTTTTCACAATTTATTAACTAGTTTAATAGTAAACCAAGGTGAAAGCAACTTTAAAGGGTCATACAAGTTTTTAAAACGGTACCAAATTTGGTGTTGTAGCTAACTCTGTAGAAATATGAATGTTTCTTCACTTGTTTTCTTCTCTGAAAGTTAAAAACTCATCCTGTAAAGATGCATTATTTGTAACCAGCAAAAAAAAGACATCTTTGAAATGAAATCAGTGTCACCAAGTACAATATGACATTTTATTGGATCATCTTGTACAAATGCAATTTAAATGAAGAGTGTAAGTATTAAATTTCTTTAGATAGGTTGAAGAGCCATAAACGTTTAATTTTTGAAACCTATCTCTAGTAGATTATAGTAAAAAAATCCATTATGGAAAAAAAAGCCATTATGAAGATCAGTTATTTGGTAGAAAATTTCTTCTCTGTGAATCTTCTAAACACTTCTACTAATTACTACTCTCTTTAAAAGAAGTGCAACACCAAGGGTACCTGGTGGCTCAGTTAAGCATCCAACTCTTGGTTTCTGCTCAGGTCAGGATCTCAGGGTCCTGAGATCAAATCCTCTATAGGGCTTTGTGTTCAACAGAGAGCCTGCTTGAGATTCACTCTCCCTCTCCCCCTCCCCACTGCTTGCACTCTCTGTGTGTCTCGCTCTCTCCTAAATAAATAAATAAATAAATAAATAAATAAATAAATAAATAAAAATTTAAAAATTAAAAACTGCAACACCAAATAATTCAACATTCTTGGTATGTCATCTCAAGCTGCTTTTCATTGTAGATCCTATTACTTGGCAATTTCTCCCCAAAACTGTTGGACAGTAAGCGCTACTGACATACTGGTGACATGATTTCCAACGAGATTAAGTGAAAAAAATCATTATATTTATTCCAATATATATATATATATAAAATATATATATATATTTTTTTTTTATTGAGAGAGAGAGGGACTGAGAAAGAACATGAGAGAGAAGGTCACAAGGAGAAGCATACTCCCTGCGGAGGCAAGACCACAATGCGGGACTCAGTCCCGGGACTTTGGGATCATGACCTGAGCTGAAGGCAGTCGCTTAACCAACTGAGCCACCCAGGTGCCCTTATTCCAATATTTTGAATATTAAATTCAACATCCTTAAAATGAACATGACTTTTGAATATGTCTTAAATGGTAAGTGTCCATTCCTTCTTTTTCAGAAATAAATCAGCAACATTTGATTTTGTTTTAGTTAACCCTAAGTAGGGCAAACAGGAATAAAACTAGCTAATTCTATTTAAATTATCTCTCTCTCTCCCCCTATCTTGTGGAAATGGATGCTTAAGATTATACATTTCCAGAGAGTTTATGTAATGTTTATTTCATTAAAAATTACTACTGATACCAGGATTTTTCTTTCTTAGCTTAAAGGTATTACACAAACACTACAAAAAAATCAATGTTTTATTTTTACAAAATCACGTTTAAAAAAAAACAAACTTTGGGCGCCTGGGTGGCTCAGTAGGTTAAAGCCTCTGCCTTCGGCTCAGGTCACGATCCCAGGGTCCTGGGATCAAGGCCCACATCGGGCTCTCTGCTCAGCAGGGAGCCTGCTTCCTCCTCTCTCTCTGCCTGCCTCTCTGCCTACTTGTAATCTCTCTCTCTGTGTCAAATGAATAAATTAAAAAAAAATCTTAAAAATAAATAAATAAAAAATAAAAAAAACAAACTTTGCTAAGCCACTTACACCATTATTTATTTAAATAAACGAAAATTTTGTAAGCTGGAAAACATGAAATCACCTTTGGTTCTTCCTTTTTCCTTAGCTCTTTCAATTTCTTGCCAAGCTTTTGCCTGATCCACCTAATCCACCTCATAAATATCCGTGAAATTTTAATTTCCTACATTCAGCAGTGTACTAGTTTATTTCCCTACATGCTCTTCTGTTCCCTCCATACTCTGTTGCATTGCATCGAGACTAATCATTTAAAATTAAAATTTAATGTTGTAAAAATTTCTCCCTTGAAAGTTTACTTGAAAAACCTTTGCTGGTATCATATAAAAGTCTCTGAATAAAAATCCCATGTTGCAATGTTAACCTATCATGGCATCTTGCATTCCATCAATTTTTTCTCTGAGTACATTGAAATTTCCCTGTTTTCCCCACCCTAGGAGTTTTCAGTATGGTGGGAAGAATGTTGTACTCCTTGGTACATGGTGTCCTACAATAAACACACACACACACACATACACACACACACATGGGGGAGAGAGAGAGAAATACAGAAGTCCTCCTAAACTTTCAGATATATTTTCAAAGATAGAAGATTTCATGACACACACCCAACATCTCCACTCTACATCACTCCAGATACTGCTGCTTTTCCCTTCCATGATTGTATGTACTTTTCTTTTTCATTTGCAATCATACTCTGTAATTGAATATTTGATGTTGCCTCCCACTTAACATTTTATCCTGTAGAGAAAGATATTTAGCTGAATAAATATTGTCTTTACTATAGGTATACAGAAATATTTAAATGATGGAATGATGAAAATTTACAGATGAAAGCATCAGACCATTTATTCTTTATTATACTCCTAAAATATAACTATTTGTTGCTACTAGTGATTTTAAAATATTTACCACACCTCATGATATAAAAAAATAACTAAAATGAATCGTAGACCTAATTATAAACCCAGACACTCTAAACTTTCAGAAGAAAACATACGAGAGTTTAAATAAATATTTCTTAGCTCTGACAATGAAAGCAAAATCAACTCAATTTCAGATTTATTTATTTATTTATTTGAGAAAGAGTGGTAGGGGGTGAGGGAGAGGGACAAGTATATTCTGACCTGAGCTAGGAGCCTGACATGGGGCTCTATCTCGGAAATCCAAGATCGTGACCCGAGTGGAAATCAAGAGTTGGACACTTAACTGATTGAGCCATCAGATGCTGCCAAATCAACTCAATTTAAAAATGATAAATTAGACTTAAGGACAATTTAATACATTCATTCTCAAAAAGAAACTATAAAGGAATGAAGGGGAAAGTCACAGTCTAAGGGAAAGTATTTGCAAACCAAATTTTTTAAAATAGCTAAGATTAAAACCTACAATAATACCCAGTGTTGGTGAGGATGTGGAGGAACTGGAACTCTCACACAGTGCTAGTGGAAATGTAAAATGATGCAAATACTTTGGAAAGCACTTTAACCATTTCTTAAAAGTTAGACACATACACTTATGATTCAGTTATCCCAGTCCTAAGTATTTAGTCATGTTGTTCAAAAACTATCAACCCAAACTCAAATTCTTCACAGTTAATTTATTTAAAATATACTACAATTAGACATATTTTTATCCATTTAAACTGGAACTTCTTTTCATACCCTTTAAATTGCATCCAACATTTGCTAACCACAAATAAGCCAAACCCTAGAGCTATAAAATATTCAAATTTCTGCTGCTCTTTGGAGCTGTATTACCCAGAGAATTTCCCACCTTGCCACTGCAACAAATTAGCCTCTTCTCTGATTTTATTTCTCCCCATAAAAGTTTCTATTCCTTTTGTAGGAGGGGGACTTATACAGCTTCATGGAAGGTATCTGGCTGGGAGGGACTTCCCTTTTCATGCAAACTTGTTTAAGGGTCACCCAAAAAAGTTTGTTGTATATTATTGTCTTTCATGAACCAGTAAACCAAAGTCTTACTGCTAGTAGGCTTTGGGCTAAGTGTCCTAGCTTGTTGTGTAAAAGGAAATATCATGGGACCCAATTTAGGTCAATACGTAGGGGCTGATTTTGACCCATTTACATAGCAATGATAATCTGAGTGTGTGCCTGATAAGAAAAAAAAGGCAATTTTGATGAAAACTTAGGAATCTTGGCCAGATTTCCAAATGTTTAATTACATCTTATTGCTTTTTTTTAATTAAATTCTTTATCTTTTAAAATAACTTTATATTTTTTTAGGATTTTATTTATTTATTTGACAGAGAGAGAAAGAGATTACAAGTAGGCAGAGAGGCAGGCAGAGAGAGGAGGAAGCAGGCTCCCCGCTGAGCAGGGAGCCCAATGGGGGTTCAATCCCGGGACCCTGAGATTATGACCCGAGCTGAAGGCAGAGGTTTTAACCCACTGAGCCACCCAGGTGCCCCAAATAACTTTATCTTCTTTAATAACAAATATACTTTATACAATGGAAATATATTTTCCATGTAATTTGATATTCATTAGCACCAATTATTTTACCACAACTGCCAATCATCACTTATAATTAGCAGTAGATATAGAACCAATTTCTAGCTAATGGAAGATGAGGGAAATTTTTTTAAAGATCTCTATTAAAAATCTATCTTAAAAAAGATCTCTGTTAAACCACCGATATTTTGGTGTTTTTTTTCATTATAGTGGGTAATTTTACTCTTTTAAAATTAATACTGGAGGGCGCCTGGGTGGCTCAGTGGGTTAAAGCCTCTGCCTTTTTTTTTTTTTA
>LNAC01000353.1:858908-894182 GCA_002007465.1 Ailurus styani
GGCTCCCTGCTCAGCGGGGAGCCTACTTCCTCCTCTCTCTGCCTGCCTCTCTGCCTACTTGTGATCTGATCTCTCTCTCTCTCTCTCTGTGTCAAATAAATAAATAAAATCTTAAAAAAAATAAAAATAAATAAATAAATAAATAAAATTAATACTGGAGAGCAAAAGAAAATAATTTTATGATATGTTGGCTAATTCTTATACAAATCTGATGTATTCCTTTTTTTTTTTAAAGAATGGCTATGATTTAACTAAGATAAAATCATATTAGGGTTTTTTTCTTTTCTTTTTAAGATTTTATTTATTTCTTAGAGAGAGAGAAAGGGACAGAGAACATGAGAGGTGAGAGGTCAGAGGGAGAAGCAGACTCCCCACTGAGCAGGGAGCCCAATGTGGGACTCGATCCTGGGACTCCAGGATCAGGACCTGAGCCGAAGGCAGTTGCCTAACCAACTGAGCCACCCAGGCATCCCTAGGGTTTTTTTCTTTCCTTCTTTCATTTTTCTTTTTATGTTTTCACATTTTTTTAATTTTATTTTTTCAGTGTTCCAAGAGTCATTGTTTATGCACCACACCCAGTGCTCCATGCAAAAGTGCCCTCCTTAATTCCCACCACCAGGCTCACCCATCCCCCCATCTCTCTCCCCTCCATAACCCTCAGTTTTTTTCTCATAATCCAGTCTCTCATCTTTCATCTACCCCTCTGATTTATCCCAATTCACTTTTCCTTTCCTTCTCCTAATGTCCTCCATTTTATTCCTTACGTTCCACAAGTAAGTGAAACCATGTGATAAGTGACTTTCTCTGATTGACTTTTTTCACTCAGCATAATGTCCTACAGACTCATCCATGTTGATACAAAAGTTGTGTATTCATCCTTTCTGATGGCTGCATACTACTATTGACAACTGGGTATTTACCCTAAAGATACAGATGTAATGAAAAAAGGGCCATATGTACCCCAGTGTTCAAAGCAGCTATGTCCACAATCGCCAAACTGTGGGAAGAGCCAAGATGCTCTTCAACAGATGAATGGATAAAGAAGATGTGGTTCATATATATATGATAAAGAAGATGTGGTCCATATATATGATGTATTCCATTTTAAAATTCTGTAATAATTCATTGAACATGTATGTACTGATCTGTTATGTTCCATGTACTGGGTGATAGAATAATAAATATGACAGATTCTATTTCCAATAAAATTGAGATGTTTAGTGGTATTATAAAATAGAAGAGGTTTATACAGACTAGTCCTGAGCACGACTAGAGGAGAGAAGTAAGTTATTCAAGCATATGATTCACAATCCTATGGCATCTTCCCTTGTTAGACTTCTTCCTAAACCCAAAATTTATGTGAGATCTCTCCTTCTTGAAGAGTAAAAGTTGCAATTCTGTTCATGGAGAGACCTGAATAATATCATGGCACCAGGACACTTTGTACCTTATAAAAATTCACTTTTCAAAGGTCAGAATATGAACCAATAAGTTTGGTTGTCAGTTTGTGATGAAAGGATAAATGGTCTAATATATGGATCTACATGGACTCATAGACAGTGGCTAACAGGTGTACAAAATTTGGAAAGATTTACATAGAATAATATTGGCAAATTCCTCTAAGGAAATCTAAAGTGCATGGATAGTTCTTAGAAGAGTATGAAGACATCTGTGTACCACATAAAATGCCAACTGGAAGATTTCTGTATTAGAAGAAGCTTTCAATAATTGGTTGTTGAACAAAGTCTCCATGGCAGGAGACAAAACAATATGGTCTTCTTTTCACCATGGCTGTGAAATCTGGCTGTAACTATTACTGTTGACACAATGTTGACCCTATGACATAGGAGCAATTCTTGTGTATCCAGTCAGTGATATGGTGACTAGCCGATTATATTGGATCCCACTCATCATGGATGCTCAGCACTTTATCCTCACAGGGAAAGTAAATACTTCAGGTGTGGATTTACCTTAATGCCTGTTAACATGATTAGACTTTAGTATTCTTTATCCATCACGATGATATCCCACACAACATGGTGTGTGCTGCTATTGCCATGCCAAATGAGATATGCCTTTACATACATTTTACATCCACACACCCCAAACAGCTATTAAAATTGGATGCTAATAACTTATAGCTATGTCATTCTCTAAAAAATTGAACTCGGCAACTGGTGTTAAATTGATATTTAGTACAATGGACTATTTCCTTGCCTCAAGATGGAATAAACTCTGTGCTTATGCTTTTACTTCAAATCCTTTCAATGTGATCAACCTGATGCTATGTCTCAGCTGAGACAACTTAGATTGCTTTCTACCTTCCCTGCCTGTCCTTTATCCTCTTGAATAATTTACTATACAAATTAATTTTATAATAACCTACAACCCAGGTTAAGTTTCTCAACATTCAAACAGGACCTATTTTATAGAAAAGGAATTTCAACATTTGGTTCCCACACAAAGAATTTACTATTTTTGTCACAAATACCATCATTTAGAAGTAACTGATTGGATTACAAGAGAGGATATCCAGCTAATGGAATTATTGTACCTGCTTGGAGGGCATACCTACATGGTTTGGGCATTTTTCTACAAGATTTGGCATATTGTTGAAACCACAGACAAAAAATGGTATTGTCCTCCCTGTATGCTAAATGACATAGGAATGAAAGATAGGAAACGGAGCTTGCCCCTTGCACTATTTGAAGAATTAATGCCTAAAAACCCATTTGAAGAATTTTTACTTCTTATCTCTGATCCCTTATACTGCGTAGGCTTAGAATTCCTAAGAAAAGAGTTTTTCAAATAGGAAAAAGGCCATGGATTTGGTCTATTATAAACAGAAGTTTTCCATTGGCTATTTGACTTTCTTATGAAACTAAACCAACAGGAAGAGAAAGAGGATCATTTTTCTGGTTGGTATGACTTATCTTTATAAATATGGTTGGTTTTGCCTCTCCTAAGATTAAAGAAAGAGCACGGGATGCTTTCTACAATCTGACTGGATATATCTGCTGGTGTTTTGCAAGCACAGACCTCTACAAACATTCATACAGAGAAAGTTACTGTAAAACTGTT
The DNA here is from genome assembly GCA_002007465.1 of Ailurus styani. Taxonomy (NCBI): domain Eukaryota; kingdom Metazoa; phylum Chordata; class Mammalia; order Carnivora; family Ailuridae; genus Ailurus; species Ailurus styani. The sequence goes on from LNAC01000353.1 coordinate 861,990, forward strand.
GGCTTTAAATATGTTTCATTATTTTCTGCTCAATAGCAATGTATATTATCACAACTATATCTGGTATATTAAAAAAATAAATTGATGTCATGAGCCTTCACATGTATGTATAATTTTTGACATTGCATATGGCTTTTGTCTATGAAAACATGGATATATAATATGTCTAAATTTAATTTATGTATACACATGTACATACCTGTGGTTCATTGAACATCAGCAAAAGCTATTTTGTGATTTGGGGATTCACACAAAATTAAGTATTTTTAAAGAAACATAATTCCTACTGTAAGTTAAATATCAGTCAGCACAATCCTGAATGGACAATTACATATGCAGCTTCCGGTAACTGATTTCTAATTCTTCTACTGAGTTTTCTACTACCTTGGTAAAATAATTTATGACTAGTATGAGAGAAATATCTTAAGTATGTTGGAACCATGCCTATTATATAGAGAAAGTATAAGCATGGGCATCAAACAACATATATAGTGGAAAAGCAGTAGGTTGAGGTTTTAGCAGGTGAGTAAGATTCAGTCAACTACAAATAGAAAGAATCATCAAAACTTGAGCAAGTCAATTAATCTATCTGGTACAATAAATTCAGAAATAATAAACCCTAGAAATGAGATAGGAGTTAATGAATGGTTTCTTGGGTAGTAAAAAATACAGAAACAGTGATTTTACTTCCATGTATGCTACTAACTAGCTACTAACAAGAAATAACTTTATTTCTTTAAACAGAAATACGGGGGGAAAGATATTTATTAAAATACATCCTGACTCTTACTTTTTTGGTATTGTGAATTTTTAACAATGTTTATGAATCACAAATTATATTGGCCTATTCAAATTAATATGCAATATATGTTTTTCATTTTGATTGTATTAAAACTTAGTTTTTTAGCTGTGTTTGCAATAAATCTATGACATATTTAGGTAAAACTTTGATTCAATATATGTATTTTTCCCACATATAAAATCATACCTGAGCTTATTAAATGGTGATATTTATATAAATAGTGATATTTATATAAACAGTAACATGTTGATAAGTTTTAGATGTTCTTTTTGCTAAAATTGGTTCACATATAACAAACAAATCTTGCACAGAAAGCTAGCATTATCCCACCATTATGAAACAACATATAATCAAATGTTTTTGCTTCATTTTGAAGGAAATAACTTCTATAGATTTCTAATATTACTATCAATAGGTATTGTCTTATAATGAGTCATGTTTAACTGGTGACACATTTGTTAATTTAAACCACTTTCATGAACAGACACAACTAAAAAGAAAAATACATCATACTATTTTTATTTCCTTTGTACTCTTCTCATCTTTCTGGACTCTAATTTATACAGAAACTAAAAGTAACAGAATTCTTCTGATCACTTTTCAAAGATTCAGTGTTTCTATAACTAAGGCAGAATCCCAGCAGTCGTGTGGAAAGAGGACTTGATGTTGAAGAAATTTCAGAGAGGTGCAAATTAGCTTTGCTTTTCACTAGGCAACTGACAGATGGCAATATTTTGGAGAAGATAAAATACCAAAGGGATTAGCTGTTTGTACCTCAAACTTTTTTCCATGTTGTATTTCCAGAAGCCAATATCAATGCTCTCTAATCCAGAGAGTGCTCTGAAAGAACCAAACCCAAATAATGATCACTTTTTCTAAATGATCTGAGATCCTCTCAAGATGTCTGGAAAATTCAGGTCACTCTGTTGGGAAGGCTCTGCTCAGGTAAATACTTAGGGAGGAGTCAGGGTAGGTCAATGGGGGAAGTTATCAGATTTGTGTTCTCTGACTTTCTTCACTAATATAATAAATAAACAGAGAGCATTTAAGCAAGGCAAGAATTCTCTAATTTGCCATAGTCCTCTGGACTCATTGTTTTGTATCTAACAATGCTGAGAACAGTGCCCAGAGTATAGATGGTGCTCAATAAATAATTTTTGAAGAAATGATTGATGCCTCCTCTTTTAAGACATTTGTATTTGTGGCCCATGAATTTTATTTTCCCAAAATTGGGTAATGCTTTAACTACACCAGTCATTTAACAAAGAAGTTCAGAAGTTCAATACATAATTTCAAATGCATGATGACAGAGCAAAATCATACATCATACAATTAGACTTCAAAAAAGGCCAATATATAGTTTTTATTTTTCACAGTTCTACTTCTGAAGCCAATCAAAACTCTTCCAATTTCATAGTTTTCCACAATTTGGTCTCTCTCTAGTCATCAAACTCTAATTTTGTTTACTTTTAAGTATTAATCCAACTTATTTATTCAGAATGATACTACATTTTACAATGTTCACATCATAATCACCCCATCTTTAAAGTACCCTCACAGAAACCCCATCTTTAAAGTACCCTCACAGAAATGCTGTTTTCTCTCCCATGACTCGGTTAATATCAAGTTCACTTCAAAACATTATTTAATTTTTTTCTCCAAGAAGCTTCCAATTAATCCAGTCTACTGACAATGTATTAGCAGTTGAACCCTATACTTCCCAATGCATTAAGTAAATATATTTTGTATTGTCATGTACTTTTGCCAATTATTTCATTTGTTTCAGTGTTGTTTCTTTGTTAATGGTTCCTTAACCAGAGATTAGGTTGGAAGATGAGACTGGAAAAGCTAGCCATGGTCACTCATAAGTGCTTCCCCAGGAATTTGTATTTTATTATGTGAGCAGGGGTAGGCATACAATTTTATAAATACTTAATATTGGGGATAGAACAGGAATATCATGTTGATGTTGGAAGATAAAACATATATTCGTTATGTTCAGGGATTCTGTTGGAATTTTTTAGATCCTTCAGCTTTCATTTTCTCTCAGAATACTCAAAAGACACTGAACAGAACTCTAGTGACAGATTGGTGTTTGGAAGTGTTGCTGTTATTATGAAAGTGATTATGAAATCAATTTCCTTCATATAATGAGCTGCATATATTTACAAAGCATTGAATAGGAGAGGTAAATGTATGAATGACTTAAGAATGACAATATGAAGGATACAGTTGTATTTTTAAGAAAAATATGTCACTTTGATTTAATTAAATATATTTTGAAAAATCTTACTGTCTTATTAATCAATACAGAAACCTCACATTAGCCAATAGAACTAACCTTAATATTCTTTTAGGATTCTATGTAACATTTTCAACTAATTCTTTTGTTTTACTAATTTTTGGTTAGATCATATTTTACTATTCACAGTTTTATTTTGAAACTTTTTATTTTTTTACTTACTTTTTATTTCCTTAAATAATTATTTATTTATTTTAGAGAGCGTGAGAGCATGGGGCAGGGAGTGGCAGACGGAGAGAGAGAAACTCTCCAGCAGACTGCCTGCTCAGCAAGGGGCCCGACATCTGGCTTGATCCCCGAACCCTGAGATCATGAACTAAGGTGAAATCGAGGCAGATCCTTAATGGACTTAGCCACAAAGGTGCCCCTTATTTTGAAACTTTTGGGATTATTTTATTTTATTTTATTATTTTTATTATTTGCCCCAGGAGTACAGGTCTGTGAATCATCAGACTTACACCTTTCACAGCATTCACCATAGCACAAACCCTCCCCAATGTCCATAACCCATCCGCCCTAATCGTACCCTGCCACCCCCCAGTAACCCTCAGTTTGTTTTGTGAGATTAGGAGTCTCTTATGGTTTGTCTTGTTCTTTTGGGATCATTTTACAAAAGAGCCTCTGCAACCAAAAAAACATTTTAAGCTTTAGGACAACTGAGAAGCATTCCTTATGCAGAAAGAAACAAATAAATTCAACTATATTTCCCTTTTATGTATTATTATATTAGAGTTTATTACTAAATTAATATTTTATTCATACAAAAATTAACTCTAATGGAAATTAGCTTACTATTTATTATTTACTGGTAGTAAAGAGATTCATCAGAACATTTACTGAACTTTACTGGTCATTAGATTACTGTTTCATTACATTTTCTAAATTATCCTAATAGTCCAGACTTTATTTCAGTTACTGGAAGAAAATGACAGCAAAACTGAAAATACATTTTTAGAAAGGTGACTCATGTCTAGTACTTTTGCAGGAATGCTTAGAAATTAACAGTACAAAAATTAAAATTGGTTTATATGACTAAGATCTTTGCTATGGATCAAGTCCCTTCCCAAGATTTTTATATATTCCAAACCAATTTACGCATACTCATAATTCAGTCACAGGAAATATCCTATCTATATAACAATTCAGGTATATGTTGTTCTAAAACTTTTTATTGGCTTAAGAACTGAACCGAACTTTCAGTCAGGATGTCTATGAGAAACATTTCTAATCCCTTCAAAACTACGTAACAGTATTTTTGTACATTGATAACCATCATTTTGAGTATGTCCTAAGATAAACCATTTATCTTCAATGTGTCTTGATTTTCATAAAATTATTATTATTTTTAAAGATTTTGTTTATTTATTTCACAGCGGGAGAGAGATCACAAGGAGGCAGAGAGGCAGGCAGAGAGAGAGGGGGAAGCAGGCTCCCTGCTGAGCAGAGAGCCCAATGCGGGCCTCGATCCCAGGACCTGAGATCATGACCTGAGCCAAAAGCAGAGGCTTTAACCCACTGAGCCACCCAGGCGCCCATAAAATTATTTTTATATTATAATTTGTATAAATAATTAGTAACCTATTTTCTTCCTAAATGTGGGTTGGATGGTGAGGCAGAGGCAGCATGGGAGTCAGAAATCTAACTGAACTATGTGTATGTGTTTTTATAACGTGTTTATGTGGATGAGTGAAATCAATAACCTATTAGAAAAACCACTGCTCTTTCTTTGGTGAGGTGTTTGACCGCACCAATGGTATCAGAGTAAGGACTTGAAAATGAGAATAAAAAAGTGTGGGCTTAAGATTTCTCAATTTGATTTCCTTCCTCCCACCCCTCCCTCTGTTCCTCTCTCTTTCTCTCTCTTACCTTCTTTCCTTATTTTTTTCTTCCTTCTTATTTCTTTTTTTTTTAAAGTTCTTTCTTATTTTCTTTTCTGAAGTTCTAAATCTATCCTGACATTTTTAAAAGCCAACAAAAATACCCCAATATTACTAACCCACTAAAACATGAAAATTAGTGAGAATACATCTTTGTTTTTTNTTCCTCTCTCTTTCTCTCTCTTACCTTCTTTCCTTATTTTTTTCTTCCTTCTTATTTCTTTTTTTTTAAAGTTCTTTCTTATTTTCTTTTCTGAAGTTCTAAATCTATCCTGACATTTTTAAAAGCCAACAAAAATACTCCAATATTACTAACCCACTAAAACATGAAAATTAGTGAGAATACATCTTTGTAAAGTATTTTTGGTACTAGTTAAATAGTCAATATGGAGATATCAAAGTTGTTCTGTCAGGAAAGTTATATGAGTAATACTATGCTGGTAGTGCTATAGAAAATCTGATTAGAATAAGACTTTTAAGATATCTGTTAGTTTAGAAATAGGAATGATATGTAGAATATCACTGCCATTGATCAGGCATGCAATGATGAGGGTCTTGAACTTTATTCAATGAGAATGAAGAGTTACATATAATTCATGGTATATTGTTGAAGGAAGAATTTGAAAGACAGTGTACATATACAGAATGGCTTATTAACAACAGCTGGTGAGCTGAAATACTGTATCATTTATTTTATAGAGGATGCTAAGGTTTCAAAATTGGCAGAATGAGAAAATAGATATAGTCTTAAAAATGTAGGGAGCTCATGAGAACATGATATTTTGCAGGATATAATTCACTCAGCAATTCATATTTAGTGAATATCTGAAAATAACTGTTGTGGTGACTGGGTAAAATTGACTCGGCACTGGACCCAGAATGACAAAAGGCTGAACTGCCAAACTCATCAATCACTTCATTTTATTTTTCACTGCCAAGTTTACTAACACTACCCTTCCCTCCAAATTATACTTGAGACACTCTCACGTAAGTCAGTAAGATAACATTGCTGCCTAAACTTCTTGTCTTTACTCCTGCTCTGAGAACACTGTTGTAAGTCAACTGAACATGTCTTAATTTGGGTCTAGGGCCAGGACACCAGCTTCGATTTCAGAACTTACGAACTCCTCACCCTGGACACACACTAAACATGGGGAATCTGCTGATTTTGGATTAATGTTCTAAATTACAAAGCCAAATACAGGAAATCTCAGAATCTGCATTTTATACTTTATCCACTTGACATCTTTTATAAATTTTTTATTTAAATTCCAGTTATTTAACATATGCTGTAATATTAGTTTCAGGTGTACAATATAGTGATTCAGCACTCCCATACAATACTCCGTGTTCATCACAAGTACATTCCTTAATCCCCATCACCTATTTCACGCATCCCCCCAACCAACTCCCCGCTGGTAACCATCAGTGTGTTTTCTACATTTAAAAGTCTGTTTCCTGGTTTGCCTCCTTCTCTCTCTCTCCGTCTCTCATTTTTTCCCCTTTGCTAAATATGCCTTAAATAACTAATGCTTATACCTTCTTTCTATTGATTAAAAAAATTACCTTTATGGGGGCCTAGGTGGCTCAGTGGGTTAAAGCCTCTGCCTTCGGCTCAGGTCATGATCTCAGCGTCCTGGGATCGAGTCCTGCATCGGGCTCTCTGCTCAGTGGGGAGCCTGCTTCCTCCTCTCCCTCTGCCTGCCTCTCTGCCTACTTGTGATCTCTCTCTCTGTGTCATATAAATAAATAAAATCTTTTTTAAAAATTACCTTTATGGATGAGAAATGGAAACTTCTTTGATGTTTGAAATTTGTATTACTTTACATCTGTTGGATATTTTGTAGACATGCTTCAGATTCACAGGGCCTATAGTTAGCTGATATACCAGGATAAGCTTCCCTATAAGCTATCCTGCAAATAAAACAAAACAAAACAAAACAAAATTTGGATCAGATCCCAAATCATTCCTTCCCCCCCGCCTATATTACCATGATCACACAACTACACATTTCTGTGGTGATTGAAGACATAACAGAGCTTAGGAAAGTGGCTTGAGTTTGCCAAATCTCAATTTCCTCTCCTATAATTTAGACATGGTAATTCCTACTTTAGAGAATAATTTTAAGTATTAGCATGAGATAATGTATGCAAATACGATTTACAAAGTGTGAATTCCTAATAGAATGTGAGAAGAAATTTTAAAAGCCATAATAACAATTTTTCACAATTTGTACTTAACTAAAATTTCTTAAAAAGAAAAGTGTATGTAACATAAGCAATAAATATCTTTATAGTTTGACCACAAAGATTATGCCCAATCAATTTATATCTACATAGCATTTTGTACAAAGCAGCCAATTCTTGACTTGGTTACACAATATAATGTTATTTTTATTCTTCATAAAGATCATTCCCCTAAAGGGTTTAATTCTTTGATTGGCTCTAATGGTTTGCTTTTGCAGTAAAATCTGACTATTGATCAATTTAATACTGTTTTTTCCTTAAAGAATTACTGTTAATGTAATGATATTAATATATCTAGTAGTGAGGTAATCCACAAATTTTGTTGTTATTAGCTTTGTAGTTCACATGGGGAGATAGAGAAACAAATAGTCATTTATATGAAAAATCAGATTCATTTAAATGTTTTAGTAATGACAAACATTAAGTGGAATACGAGCAAAGAGAAATTATTGAATTCCAAGGAGGAAAATAGGCCATTCCTCCTGGAGGAGATGAAAACCGAGTTTTTAAGAATGAATATCAAGTATAACTGCAATACTAAAGAAAGTAAAATGATGGAAAATTTGACTTCAGGGTATGGCATTCACTTTTTCAACAAATATATATTGATTGTCCACAGGTACCTGAGTAACAGATACTCAGTTATGAACTGGCGATGAAAATATAAATAATAAATGTTTCTTACCCAAAAGAAGGCAGAAAAATAGGACAGTAATTACAGTTCAGTGAACTAAGTGCTTTGATGAAGTCCATTACTGGAGCGCATGCATACACACACCCACACACACGTATAATATCTACATGACAAAAGAGGGTGCATGGTGATCAAGCAGGAATCAAGGTGCATTTTTGAAATAAAAGTAAGTTTATAGTTTGTTCAAAAAAGAGTGAAAAGATCAAATTAACAAATGTTTGAAATTGCTCTACTGTAAAATGGATTGACAGGTTAAGTGAAAAACAATAATTTTGTATCACCAGAGCAATAGAGTATATTTAAGGATGATATATGATAAATTTGGAATGGTAAACCTGTGTTTTGTTTGGTAGGCCAATGTGTTTGAAGAATGTTTGTAAGTCTGCTCAAAGTATTGAAATAATTTTGGTTTGGAAATTATACTTTCAAATTTCACTTTATTATTTCCTTCAACTGATATTTATGGAATACTTACTATGTCCTAAACACTGTTCTAGCACTCTGGTGTATGAAAGAGGCAAGGCCTTGCTGTCAGGTACCTTATATTCCAGGATACTGATACCGACAGGTACAGAAGAACAGATTGAAGAAGGACAGGGGCTGGAGATGGTAATCAGTTAGAAAACCTCTACAATAATATATTGTAAAATTATAAGGTTTGTGCCTAAGACTGTTGACTAAATAATGAGAAAGAGGAGCTAGACCTGAGAGTCATAAGGGAAGTACCAATTACATCTCTTAGTGAATTGTTAAGTTGGGGGGGGATTAGGGGAGGTAGGCAAAGACCAAAAAGTAATCTAGTAAATATCCCAATTTCTGGGCTTGCAAGTGATGAAAGTTATTTTAATACTTAATTTTATGTGTCAATTGGCTGGACCATGAGATGCCCACATATTTGGCTAAACATTAATTTTCCGTTTTTTCTGTGAGGATGTTTGAGATGAGATTAGCATTTGAATCAGTAGACTGTGTATAACAGATTGTGCTCTCCAATGTGGTTGGGTATCTCCTAATCCCTTGAGGGTGGTAATAGAACAAAATGCAAGGTAAGGGAAAATTTACTTTCTCTGCCTGATTGCTAGAGCTGGGATGTCACTCTACTCTTGTTCTTGGACTCGAACTTATACCATTGGCTTTCTAGTTCTCAGACCTCTGGACTTGGACTAGAACTTAAGCTATAAATTCTCCTGGGTCTTTAGCTCTAGGACTCAGACCAGAACTAAACTACTGGCTTTCCTGGGTCTCCAGCTTCTAGATGATAGATTAGTAATCAAATGAACATTATGTGTCCCCTGATATGATGCACATTGAAGGGAAAAATATATCCTGTAGTATTCCTGCCAAATGGTCTAACCTGCACTTAATTACTAGGAGGCACCAGACAAGCTCATACGAAGGGAATTTTACAAAGTAAGAGCCTTGTGTTCTGACACTGACAGAATTTCAGAGTCATTAAAGATAAGATCTGAGGAACAGAGCAGATGCTCTTGGGTTGGATATCATTCTTGCGCATTATCTATAACTTTGAAATAATAACAAACTAAAAAATAATTAAAACAAATTAAAAAATGATAAAAACACTGAAAGGGATAAAAGGAAGCAAAACTCACAAGAAAGAATATGTGAATATTTGATTAAATAGGCTGATGGGAGATCTGCCTGAATCTCCTTTCTGAACACGTTAAAATTAAGAATTCAAATCCCAAAGCTTTCTTCCATGATACAGTTAGTGATCACTTAAATATATAATGTATGAAAAAAAAAAAAGAGCTACCACAAGTAATGACAATATGGTACTTTATGTGCTGGAAAGCTAATGTTGGGAATCAAGCTAGTTTCTCCAAAAGTAAATTGGACATTTTTTCTTTCTTATCTGTAATCTATTTTTAAGATTTCAAGATTTCAGCTTAGTAACATAGACAGTATGTTAATAAGTATATACTAGTTAAGCTTTAACTTTAGGGGCAATCAGAAAAACATCCAACAGGAATGGTTAGCTGTTATTATTTCAGGAAGGTTATCATCCAAAGGTAGTACTGAACTGTTCTTAATTTCCATAACTAGATCCATGGTTGAATATTTGCTCTTCAGAAAATTTGAAAAATGAGTTTTTGTAAGTGAAAGCTCTGATTTGTTTAGGAACATGATAAATATTAAAAATAGGTCCTCAATTTCGAATTTACTAGGCTGGGAAAAGTTGAATTTTTTTGAATACTCCACCATTTCCTTTAGAAAAAAGGCAAACCAGAAGCTTGATCCCTATACATACTTGTCTCCATAAATTAGTTCTGTAAATTTTCTATTTCCCTCATGGTAATCTCAAGGATAACAGAAGACTACCTCTAGAATTCTATTTTCTGCTTTGCCTGGACTTTGCATGTGAAGTTGAGAAGTTGGATTTTACCAAACTCCTAGAACAAATTTTATGAGATGTTTTCTATTTACTATCTAATAAATGTTTGTTGGCTGTCTATATGTGAGACAATGTTTGTTCTGAGGTCTGCTTTTATTTTAACACAGCAGTGAATTTGTGGGGTAGTTAACTTTCATTTACATCAAATATCCTTGAAAACTGCCGAAAAGACTGTAGGAGATGAGCACTACTAAGTGGACTTTTGTCAGTGAACAACATACATTTTCAGAGACAAACCCAAAATTTTTTGATGTGGGTGCGTGAGAAAGTTTACAGATCATCCCAGAATAGGATCTGAATCTATGACAAGGTGGCTGGAAAGGAAATGAAAGATATATTGAAAAATGACTTCTAAACTATAGTTAAAAACAAGAAAGCCACAATCCCTTCAGTCCATTCTTAAGTTTCAACTGATTTAAGCAATTAGTTTCAGACAATTTAAAAAGCAGTATAAGATGGGAGAGAAGGCTAAAAAAGAAAACATATAGATCTGCTTTTTTGTAAGATGTAACTAACTTTTCAACAAGGCAAAGTAGAAAAGAAAAAAAACATGTGGCAAACCCTGCTAAGGATAATCTTGGTCAGATCCACGGAAGTAAATGTTAAATCACTGCAGGGAACAGGAACATTCGAGGCTTTAGGGCATTCTCTACTTATTTCCTTCTACACCAGAGCAGAGAATTCGCCTCAGAGAGTGTTCATGAGAAAGATTTCAGGGAAAATGGGCCGAAGTCCATGTGGCCTACTGACCCAGGTCTTTAGTCTGGACCCACACTCAAACCACACTTCAACAAATAGCCAGCTCNAAAAAAAAAAAAAAAAAAAAAATCACAAAGGAACCAGTATAGGATCTTTGAAAAGATATTAAAAGAAAAAAAGGAACATTCAGAGGGAAAGATGGCAGAGGGATATAAGATATACACCCAAAAATTACATATCAGGAAAACCATGTCACAGATGTGTGGGTAAACACTGTAAGAAATCAATCAAATTAAATAAAATATAATTTGTCTAAAATAAACATGCAAAGAAAATACACAAAGATAAATATGAAAACGATGGTAGAAGAGTTCAGAAAATAATGGAAGTGAAAATAAAATAATTATAGAAATGATCTTCACATAGATGCAGCAGAAAAGGAAATGGGCATAGCTCTAAAGGTTCAAGAACACAGAAGATAGATCTGAAAAAAAACAAGGGAAGAAAAATTTGAAATTAACAGAGTTACAAATAGCTAGAGAAAATATACATTGAGGACAGATAAGTCAAAGCTAATATAACCATAATTTGCAATCTTCGCAAGAAAATGAAAAGTTGTTACAGAAACACATTTGAAAGCAAATAATGAAATTAACAATTTCCTGAAATGTAAAAACACCCTTCTGGCTCCTCCTTCCCCAAAGCCAAAAAAGTCAATATAACTATAACAGGGAGTACTATTAGGGACCCAGGACCACGCTCGGATTCAATGACTGCTTCCTCCTCTCTCTCTGCCTGCCTCTCGGCCTACTTGTGATCTCTCTCTCTCTCTGTGAAATAAATAAATAAATAAATCTTTAAAAAAATTTAAAAAAAAAGGACTCAGAGAACTATGAAAAGCTGTTTTGTTTATGGTTGTTTTATTACAATGAAAGAATACAAGCTAAAAATCAACAAAGGAAAGAAACTCCTAGGCTAAAGTCCAGGACATACCAGGCAAAACTAGTTGCCATCTCCTACTAGAGTTTTGCAGATAGTATTTACTCTTCCCCATAATATTCCATAAGTATGGCCATATGGCAACACATATAAAGTATGCCCAACCAGCAAAGATCACCTAAGTCTTGGTGTCCAGGCCTTTTGTTGAGGGGTCATTCATATTAGTATGGCTGACCTTCAGACTCCTATCCCTCCGGAAGTCAAGCTGATGCCTCATGGCCCAAGGTCCCCATCATAAACCACATTCTTAGTATAGTGTATGTATGCTGGACCAAGACTTTCAGATAAACAGATACTCTCACGAGGCAGGACATTCCGAGGACTTAGAGGTTACTTCCCAGAAAAGGACCTATTTTTCTTTGGAGTATACTGGGTGTGGACAGCTCCGACTTTCCAAGCTAATTCTGTATTGAACAGGGAAAATAAGGTTGATCTTAGGTATCCAGATAGAGTGAGGAGATTGTGAAAATATATCTTAAGAATAGTCAAAAAAGGAAAAGAGATTAAGAATATCTAGACAAGCCTGAAGGTTTATCGTTAGACATGATAGAAATCAGTAAACATAAAACCCTCGAGTCCATCTGTAAACAGTTATGGTAATTATGGTTATAGAATTTTTAAAATAAGGAGCTATCGAAATGATATTACAGAAAAGAAAATTGGGAGAGTGAAAGACAAAGTGATCAATTAGGTATGCTGACTTCTTATTCTTTCAGAGGTGATCAATAATTAGAATGAGAAATTCAACACTGTGCAACTCTTTAATGCTGATAAATCCACTAATAGAAGTGTAAGACTATAACTTGAAAGTGTAGATGTTAACATCAGTCATATTTAAAAAAAAAATAAAAACATCAAAATTTTAAATATTTAGCAGGGAAAGACCCACAAATGCATGCATGTTCATTCACACACTCATGTCAGTAGTGGAAGCTACAGTAAAGGATAAAAAGTAAAGAAGCATCTAAAGCAAAAACCATAAGATAGAGCTAAATTAAAGCACATTATTAACAAATTTCAAAGTAATATGCACAGTCTTAGAAAAAGACATACAAAAGATGCAAATAGAAATAAATTTAAAAACGAAGCAAAAATTTTAAACAAAATGAAAGAGAGAATTGCATAATGAAACAAATTATTTTTAAAAGAAAAACATGCAGTAAATAATAGAAGCAAAATTTATTAAACATTATAGAAATTATATTGGAGAAATCAACAGAAACTCATAATGATGTTAGAATTTTAGCTCATTATTAAAAATATACAAAGCAAGTGAATGACAAGAAATAAAGACACAGTTTGAGGCCCCAAATAGTTGGGGTAAATTAATTAGTTACTATCAAACTCTGGCCCCTGAAAACAGAGACTACATTATATTTTCAAGGGTGTACAAAAAATTTATAAAAATCCAACATATATTAAGCAACAAACTGAATGTCAATAGATTTCAAAACATAGGAGTGGTACAGACTAAAATCTGTATGAAAAATGCAAAAAGTAGTATTCATGATCTGTTGTTTGGAAATTCTTTCTAAACTAAATGCAAATCCCAAATACTATAAAGGAAAAGACAGAATTTCACTACAGAATTTTTTTGGCAGAGAAACTATACCAAAAAAAGCAGTAAAAATAAAAACAGCACATAGGAAATACACAATTAGAGCAAATATGACAGATTATAATTCTAATAATGTTGATACAATAAGAGAATATAAAAACAAAAACTATGGATGGTTGATAAATATAAACAAATACCAAATTCATTAACTATAAACTGAAGAAGAAAATAATAAGACTTTTTATCATAGTAGTTTGAGAAATATTAAAAGAACAAAACTGCATAACCCAAATATCCTAAATTGTCCCATAGTTATATGTCAATTGTCTTTGCAGTTATAAAAATCCAGAAGTTTTATCTTTATATTTAATTGCAAATATCTTACAGATGTTAAGTAAAAGGAACAGATTGGTTTGTATATTTTATTTTTCACTTGGAATAAATAATGGAGACAAACAGGTGTGTGTGTATGTGTGAGTGCATGTATGTAGACAATTTCTGGAAGGCCATGTAGAAACTGTAAACGGTGACTATGTCGTAGGTTTGAAAATGCTCTCAGGAGTAGTATTTCTCATTGTAAACTTGAAGACACTTTGGATCTTTGTGCACACATTTGTTAAAAAACAGTCAAAAATGCAAATAAGATAGAGCATGATTTGTGATCATCAGTTGACTAAAGTCAAAGAATGAAAAATTCAATGGACTTATCTCAAGGTGTTATATGTGTCCTTTGAGGTGATGAGGGAAGTTTCTCAAGTGTGTTGAAAAGAGAAGCCCGATGACTGTGTTATGAGAAATGAATGAGAGGTAAGAAAGCAGTGACATCTGGTGTAGAATATCATCTAAAAATTAAGCTGGCTTTTCGCTATCCACAATACCTTTTCTGTTTTCACTCCCCCTGACTTCTGGTGTTTCCAATATCTAAAGAAGGAATTTATATATATATATATATACATATATATATATATATGTTCATGTTTATATTTTATATATATTTATATATAATATAATAGATACATATATATACACATATACACACATGCATGTATATATACATGTATATATGTTATTATATAACATGTATTTATTATTATATGTAATTATGTGTATGTGTAATATACATATGTAATAATATGTAATTACATATATATGTATATATATTTGTTAATCCCATTGTGCAGGAAATAACTCAGCAAGTCTGGGTAGGCACACTCTGTACATTAAAGGTTTGTCCCTTGCCTGATTCCTAGGAGGCAACATTTCAGTCCTTAGAATACCCTGTCTATTATCCTTGTGTGCCTCAGGGGTTTGGGCAACATAGATAGTTCTTGATAATACTATGACTTATGGTGACAACCATAAGGGCCGTGCTTTATCAGCTTGATCTCTGAAAGGGCTGGAGAACAAGGACAAGCTACACAGCCAGCCCTAAAACCACATTAAATTCATTGGCTGGCAACACTCCATGCCTGTTGTCATACATGGTGCTTGGAAGAAATAAACCCTGCCTGTCTGTATAATCCACCAGGAGAGGAGGCCTGGAATCGTACACCTGGTGTCTCTCTCCTGGATTCTGCCCTGTGAAACTCTTCCCTTTGATATTTTACCTACATCTCATCACTGTAACACACCGTAACCATGATTCAGTTTTTTTCTGAGTTTTATGAGTTATTTTTAGCAAGTTGGTGACCAGAGGTCTGTATAGGTACCTCTAAATCAGAGTTATATGGACAAAAATGTGTGTGGACTACAAATTTCTAATTTAATAATGTGAAAGAAGAGCTAAAATTTGACTATTTGCTGAATTCTTAAATTACTAAAAACCTGAAGGAAAAAAAAAACAAAAGCAAAAACTAAAGTGTTTTCTAAGAAAAAGAAGTATTTAGAAGGTATTATTTATAAAATGGAGATTTGCTTAAAAATAAGAATAGGAAAAAAAAATAAGAATAGGAAAATGGAGTCAATTTTGAAATATAAACTTATAATGAAAAAGCCTTTAGAAATTACTTCCAAAAAATTAATATGTTGTAGTATTTTGGCTCATTGAGATCTACCCTTATTGAATTGTTTGCTAATTTCCTAGTTTTGTATATCATCAATAAATATTCTTGAGTGGTGTTACTTGCTGAATCAAATTACTGAGGCCATTTACAAAATAAATTTATTTAATATGTTATATAATTTCCTCAGCTTCTTCTAATTTCTTTTAACTGAGGGTCTCCTCACCATGACACAAACATAATTTGATAGATTATGTCTTTGAAAATCCAAATTGCATTTTCCTCACCACATTTAGGCCCCATGACTTAGTCTGACCCTATATTCCAGAAGTCTTCCTCATCTTTGTCAAAGGTTTTCTTCTTTTTTTTTTAAGATTTTATTTATTTATTTGATAGAGAGAGAGAGAAATCACAAGTAGGCAGAGAGGCAGGCAGAGAGAAAGGAGGAAGCAGGCTCCCTGCTGAGCAGGCAGCCCGATGTGGGGCTCGATCCCATGACATTCCATGACCCTGAGATCATGACCCTGAGATCATGACCTGAGCCAAAGGCAGAGGCTTTAACCCACTGAGCCACCCAGGCACCCCTTTTGAAGGTTTTTTTTCTCAGGTCCCTTGTGATTTGACTTCTGTTTGCCTTTTCCTTTCTCCATGTTTATTNGAAGGTTTTTTTCTCAGGTCCCTTGTGATTTGACTTCTGTTTGCCTTTTCCTTTCTCCATGTTTATTTAATATGACTATATATAGCCAAAGTCTAACTGGGGGGCTGTGTTTTAGTTATTTGTTAATTGAATAGTTTGACATAAATTACTTGAGTCCTGGTGTTTCTCCTAACTCCACAATGTTCAGCTTCTTAAGCTTGTATTTTGCTTAAGGAGTAGTGCTCACCATCCAAAAGTAATATGAAAGGTAGCATAATGAGAAGAGAACTTTTCTAGTAGCCAAAGAACAGGATTCATTTCTAATTGTGTTACTTGTCAGCATAATGGAAGGGAAGGGACTATTTTCTTAAGTGCAACACACACACACAAGGGCATGACACCTAATGTATCACATATTGTCTTCGCTCTAAGAACAATATGTCTATACATGAGGAAATACTCCTCTTCTATGAAAAGATAAGTTAATAGATTTTAACTTTATATCAGTTTGGTTTTTTTTGATATTTTATTTATTTATTTGACACAGAGAGAGAGATCACAAGTAGGCAGAGAGGCAGGCAGAGAGAGAGGGAGAGGAGGAAGCAGGCTCCCCGCTGAGGAGAGAGCCCGATGCGGGCCTCGATCCCAGGACGCTGAGATCATGACCTGAGCTGAAAGCAGAGGCTTTAACCCACTGAGCCACCCAGGCGCCCAACTTTATATCAGTTTTTCACATGTTCAGCAACCTCCATATTTTCTTACTTCGAGTACTGCCTGCTATCTGAAATATCTCCCATTTATTTTTGCTTGTTCACGTCATCCTGATTCTTCAAGACTCAGCTAAGATGTGTCTCATTCCCTTGTACTTAGGTATTCCTTCCTATATTTACTCCCCCAAAACAAGAATGTGTCTACCTCATCTTTATAAATTCCTTAGGAATTTAAAGCATAAATTTTTGCACATTATAAGTCCCATGAACATTTGTTGACTTGAAGTAAATGAAAGTTAGATTAATATGATTTTTCATGAAGATGGTTTTCTATTTGGAAATAAATTATTTGGTGTCCATTATACACTCTTCAGTGAGCAATAAGGGAATCACTTCTCTATGGGAAAAATATTTTTTGTTTTATTTTTTTCCAAAAGCTTTGGATGAATGGCTACTTTCTATCTTTAAGAAAAAGGCTGCAGAGATTTAATCATTATAACCCCAAAGATTCCCAAACTCATATACCAAGTATTCTTTTTTGACTTAGTAATTTATTGTTAACTCAAGGGGGCTTTAAAGAAGGATACTAAAAACTTAAATCTGTTATTTTCCCATGATATTTTGATAACTTAGTGACTTAATGTATTCTTTTTTTCTAGACTACAATCTCTCAGTGTTCAAAATATAGAAGAAATTAACCTTGGTTAGAATCCTATGATTTGAGGCCTCTAGCGATTTATTACTTGTATTGTTAGAGTTTGGGTACTATGTTAATAGAGGGATTTATTTTTCTCATTTAATGAAGTCTGTTTTATTTTAAAAGATTTCTCAAGGACATAATTTTAACTCATGGGATTGCTAGGCAATTCACTTTTCTATGAGTAATTTCTAAATTGCTTTTTAAAATTTATTATATGCAGGGAGAAACAGTTTGAAAACTTTGTAATAAATTTAATATATGCCAAAAGTATACTCTTGTGAGAGCAGATATGTCTGTTTTGTGGCTGTGGTAGCAGTTCATTTTAAATCTTCATAAATTTGTAGGCATTATATCAGCTTCTATTATAATGACATAAAAATAATTATGAAAAAAAACTTTAAAAAAACAGGCTATTAAATATGAAGACAGAATCTAGAAAAATGTACTCCTATAAATAACTAGGAAGTAAAATATCTTGTTTTATAATTTTTATTATTTTTATTCATGGCCAGGAAAAGAACATTGGAGTTGCTATGCCCCTTCCTATCTAGTTAACAGATTAGATAACCACAGCAGATTTACTATGACCTGTTCTTTTCTAAAGTTATGCAGGAAATTGAGAACACTGTAATAGGGTCACCTTCTTTTATACCAGAGTCTAGTAGATGTACAGTGTGTCCCAGTTGTTAATATACAGTTAGTGGCTACTTATGGAGGTGAGTATGCTATGGCTTTCTGTTTCAGCCCAGAATAGGTCAAAAAGAGCCTAGGAGAAGGTAAATCAAGCTACTGGGATGTCAGGGTGTTATCTATAATCCCATTTTCATCTTGATTCTGTCATGTGGGAAACAAGTGACTTCCATTCATACTGAATAATGTCCCTGTTGAGAAACCATTACCTACCTCTGATTGTTACCTATATTGGAAGTAAAATATTTCTGTTCACACAGGCATTTATTGAAACAGACAAGACTAACAGTGTTTGAGAAACAGATTGGTTCTACACATGCCAAACATTTGCTGCTACCTCATTAGGCTGATATCTCACTGCTGAAGGCCAAGTAAATATCATCTAAGGCCATGTATTTTGAAAATTTAGTTTTTATGTTTTGTTTCGGAATCATTTAAAGTAACTGGAAATAACAAGGCCCCAAAACAGATGCCAAAGTCCTTGCTAGAATTTAAATCTTATACGAAATTTCCTAAAAACCTTGGAATAGATGTGTGTAAAGTTTGAATTTTTTTACTTTCTTATATTTGATAAAACAGCTGTTATAGTTGATTTTGTGTAACACATAAATTGTTGGTTTGTAATTATGTTAGTTTTTTTTGTTTAACAATACTTTTTTGTGTATACTAATCCTTTCTTTTTGTTTTTAGGGTCACATATGCAACACAATAAATGAATGTCCCAGCATCTTTAACGTCCCTCCAAAAAGAGAAAAAAATCCAAGTGCATTTACTTTACCTTTTATGTTTTTGCATATTTTAAGTTTTCTTGAGAGTCGTTATTGGAACAAAAGAAAGATTAAAATGAAAAGATAAATAGTCACAGTATGTCAATATATTTAACTTTGAAAATATGAATCTGTATAGGCTATCTAATAAGAATGCACAGGATGATTCATCTTGTAGTAAAAAAGAAAAGCAACTTGAAATATTTTGAGACTATATTAATGATGTTCCATAAAATTGAGCATCTTAGCCTGTTCATTCATTGGACTGAAGTAACTCAAATGTTCAAATATGTAGAATATACATATAGGCAAATCCTAGTCTATGTATAGTCACTCTGCCCAAAAATAACCAGGGCATATTAATTTCTAAATGTGTATCCTTATTCAAGTTACATAAACAACAACCAAAAAAAACCTAATAAATTCCTAAAGATACTATCATACATAATAAATATATTTCTCATATTTTAGTAAAATTGAGGAAATAAGTATTTAAAGATTGTTTAATCCAAACAGATGCTCTTAGAAAACGTCACTCCAGACCAATGAAAAAAATAGATCTCAGTTGAACAGACCTAGTTCTCTGTGTGATATCAGTTTTTACTGTAGCAAAAATCATTTAAAATTGATACCAGTTAGAATGTATAAGGCAAATCAGAGCGCGGCTGAGCGGCCAAGCAGCCAACCCTCAAGGAGTGGCCGGCCGGCGTCTGCGGCACCCAAGAGTTTGGGATGTCCTACAAACCCATCGCCCCCACCCCCCAGCAGCATCCCCGGCTCCAGCACCCCTGGGCCCGGCACCCCGGTACCTTCAGCCGGAAGTGTCCCATAGCCATCGGGCTCGGTGCCAGGAGTCGCTGCCCCTTTCAGATCCCTGTTTAACGACTTCGGACCGCCCTCCACGGGCTATGTGCAGACAATGAAACCACCCGGAGCCCAGGGCTCCCAGAGCACCTACACGGACCTGCTGTCAGTCATAGAGGAAATGGGCAAAGAGCTCCGGCCTACCTGTGCTGGCAGCAAGAGCGCCAGGGAGCACCTGAAGAGAGGCATCATCCATGTCCCGGCCCTAGTCAGAGAGTGCCTGGCAGAGACAGAGCCAAACGCCGGCACGTAACAGGACGCAACTCCACCACGGAGTCTGGACCTTTCCTGGCCACCGCAGAGCACCTGCTTCTCCCTGGCCTTCACCCCGAGTTGCACTTCCCAACCCCGGCTTCCTGTCCTGTGTCACTTGGTGGATGCCCTCCAGGAACGAGGGGGCGGCTCTCACTCCAGTGGACACCATTGACTGGGACTCTCAAGAATTAGCAGCGAGGACGCCCGGCTGGCTCAGTGGGTTAAAGCCTCTGCCTTCGGCTCAGGTCATGATCTCAGGGTCCTGGGATCGAGGCCCGCATCGGGTTCCCTGCTCAGCAGGGAGCCTGCTTCCTCCTCTCTCTCTCTCTCTCTGCCTGCCTCTCTGCCTACTTGTGATCTCTCTCTCTCTCTCTCTCTATGTGTGTCAAATAAATAAATAAAATCTTAAAAAAAAAAAAAAGAGTTAGCAGCGAGGTCACTGTGAGCCCCACCCATGACCTGCCAACAGTGTTGATCCAACTGGAGCTTGTTTTTTCTGTGGCCCCCACCACTCAGCACTTACCGAGGACTTTCACCAATTGTCCCAGACTCTTCTCCTAGTAAGGCTTCCGAAGGCCTGTCACCTCTCTGCCTTGTCTCCTGGGCCATAGCGACTCTTTTTTCAGTGTCTTTTGCTAAATACACCCTTTTTGTATACCTAAAAGATAATTTGGAGTTGTTCTCTCAAAAAAAAAGAAAAGAAAAGAAAAGAAAAGAAAGAAAAGAAAAGAAAAGAAAAGAAAAGAAAAGAAAAGAATGTATAAAGCAGTACTAAATGTTTACATCCTTACTATTTGGATGTTACTGTGTGAGTTTCTACCTGATAGAAGTGATGTTTGAAGAGATCTCATGATTTGTCCAAAGAAATACTGTTAGAATGGGTCTGCTGACTAGGTTGATTGGTCTGAAATCATCAGCTCTGTTTGTGCTATACTTGTTTTTATTTCCTTGCATGAATCCCCAATGATATATTGATTTTAAAACAAGGTAAAATTGAGAAAAATACCTAGTAACTGGATGCTGGGATTTTGTTACCACAACTAAACAAAAAAATGTAAAATTAATTTATCTTGAAACACAATACGTTCTATTCTGACTCAGAGTAGGAAGTATATCTTTCTTTTTTTTGGCTACTTCTGTATCATATGGTCTAACATACTGTAATATTAGTATATATTTGTTCATTGTTTAATAGATGATTAAGTTTACACATGAAACAAGAGACAGAGAGACTGAGAAAGAATGAGAGAGAGGAGGTAGAGGAAACCAGAATAACATGGGAGGTATAAAAAATAACTGGAGAAGTTATTTGCAAGTTGTTGAAAGATAAGCCAATTGAGTTCAGGAATTAGAATTCACTCATCCATTTAATATATTCTTATTATGCATCTGCAGTTTCGAACACTGCGTTAGGCAAGAGAAATTCAAAAGTGAGTAAGATAAAAAAAAAAAAAAAGTCCTTTTCTCTCAGGGAAAAGAAATACAAGAATGAGGAGCAATGACTAACCATTAAGTGTGATGAGTGATAGAAATGAGGAAGTAAGGAACTCTAAGAGAAAGCAACTACACTAGTCTCTTTGGGAAACAGATAAGCTTTGCATAAGCGGTAAAATTTAACACTAAACCTAAATATGGAGAGGAGTGAAGTTTTAAGCATTTTTGTGAAAGAACAAGAGACTTGCTAAAAAAAAATCCCATCTGATTATTTCAGGTCTTCAAATATAAGGTTAAAAAAAATAAAAAAAAAGTTCCTGGATGGGTCTGTAGTAGTTTCCAAGTTCGCATTATTTAATTCAAATGTTCATGTAGGATTCAAAAGGAGCTGAGGGAAAAAAAAAATCAATTATGACTGTGCTGCTATTTAGTCAATTTCTAGATTCTCCCCCATTTTTTTCTCTGTCTTTCCCATGCAAACACACAAAATGGTTCTAACCTGTTTTGCTATTGATTGAACTCACTCTCTGACCTCACAGTATAAAGCATGTTGTACTACACAGACAAATTATATTTAGGGAAATTCTCTGTCTCCAGCTGTGAAACTGATTAATGTTACAGTATGCAGATAACATCTCTATTTGTAGAGTGGCATTTATTATTTCAATGCAAGATGAAAAAAGTGCATGTAAGAAAATTATGAAAAAAATATATTTTGGGTAACCTCAAAATAAGGAAGTGTGCAGTATTTATAAAAAAAAATCTGCATATGAGTGGACTCATGCAGTTCAAACCTGTGTTGTTCAAAGGTCAATTGTCTGTTTTCTTGCTACATTTTTTATCCCTTTCATCCCAATAGACAATGATGTTTGAAGGCAAATACTGTCTTACACAACTCTATATCTGCTACAGTATTTAGTCCCAGTGACCTGCTGTAGGAACTAATAAAATTGTAACAGAATTTTATTCTACTTTTGAAAAATTCTGTTATTTATGCGGATTTAAAATACTTGAAAATTATAAAACAAAACAAAAAAGGAAACTGATTCCTCCAAAGTAGTTTTCATCAAAACGACATTAGAAGTTAAAACTATCTGACAAAGGCACCTTGGTAGCTCAATGATTTAAGAGTCTGCCTTCAGCTCAGGTCATGATCCTGGAGACTGGGGCATCAAGTCCTGCATCAGGATCCCTGCTCAGCAGGAAGTCTGCTTCTCCCTCTTCTCCTTCTCCCTCTCATGCTGTCTCTCTCTTTCTCGCTCACTCTCTCAAAAAAAAAAAATACTAAATACTAAATCTTAAAAAAAACTGACAAAAAATGTCACATTTAAATCCAATACTTATGTAAATATACCCCAAAGGGGAGACGAGATAAGTGCACATAAAAAGAAACACAATGTTCTATTCTACTGTGGTTAAGCTCTCATGCCAGGATGGCCTGTTATGGTCTTTCAAAAAGACAAGCCAGAAGCCCATAAAACCCAAATTCTCAGAAACTTACCTATAAAATGTCTCAGATGTTAATCCTTATGCCTTTTTTTTAAGATCCATTTATCTATTTTAGAGAGAGAAAAAGAGAGGGTGCAGAGGGGAGAGGGGAGGAAGAGGGAGAATCTCAAGCAGACTCCCGTAGAGCAAGGAGCCCGAGATGCAGACCTTGATCTCAGGGACCTGAGATCATGACCTGAGCAGAAATCAAGAGTTGGGATGCTTAACTGACTGAGCCACCCAGGCACCCTAAATGCTAATCCTTATTTCTAAAACTTAAATCAATTACCTGATAAAACATATGAAAACAGGCAAGTAAATGTGAGTTATTCAGGTACAGAAATCAAGTGACAGAGAAGCTTAAACATTGTTATAATTCACTTTTAAGGTGACACTAGAGTGCTCAGTGAGCTTGATATTTCCCATGGAATTCTCCTTTGAGACATTTTGAGACAAATTACCACTTGTTTCTCTTACACTGGTTTGGTGCTTCCATAAGCTTTTTTTTTTTTTTCCTGTTTGTTTGTTTGTTTGTTTGTTTTTGTTGTTTTTTGGCTGGGGATTCATTTTAATTGCACGGCTGCTATCACGGTGACAGGAAGAGCCAGAGCACCTCTGATTTGCCTGGGGTTCTACACCCACACAGCCTTTGGGACTACTTCTAACACTTCCAACGCTCTCTAACTGGGGACATAATTTTCATGACATCATTTTGTTGCAGAAAAAGTGAAAAAAGGTAAGATAAAAACATGACAATAATTTCTACAACAATCACTGCAAACCACAGTTACACACAAATTAATGGACTCCTGTGGATTTGGCCAAAGAAAATAAAGGGTGATTCCAGAAAATATATTTTTGTTAGGTATTGGCCTATCACTCCAATTAGGCAAGTTTGGTTGAATGGGATATCATTTTACAGGTTAAGATATCTGTTTTTCAAGAATAGATTGAAAAGGACAAAAACAAGTGGAATAAACCTTCATACTCTATTTATGTAGAAATTCAATGTGGGCTCTGGTAAATAATAAAAATAATTAAACAAACAAAAAAATACCAGTGCAAGAAAAGAAGAACTTAAAAAGTTTTCCAATAGAATGTATTAAGGAATTGACAAAGAAGACAAAAGCAAGATACATATCTTCAAAACATGGAGATATTGGAGAATAAAATCACTTCAGAAAATAGAATAAACTCAAGTTTACATGTTATATTAAGGAACTTTTCAACAAAGTGCTAGTTAAAGTAAAAATAAATTTCCAATCCTAGAGAGTCAAAGAAAGAGAAATGGATAAGGAAGAAGAAAGCAAAACAATCCTGGCTTTTGAAAGAATCCAAGAGATGTTGTATGGAAATGTTGAATGACTAAATTCTATACCTAAAGCTTATATTATGCTGTCTGTTAACTAATTGGAATTTAAATAAAAATTTGAAAAGGAAAAATTAAGAAAAAGAGAAGCTAGAAGAACAAAATATTTTATACCAGTTATAATTTTAAGGAGAAAAAAACAAAGGATTAAACTACAGCTACAAAGAAATGTTATTTTTGGAGGAGATTCTGAATTGTGATCAAAAACAATAGCCTTGGGGCACCTGGGTGGCTTAGTGGGTTAAAGCCTCTGCCTTCGGCTCAGGTCATGATCCCAGGGTCCTGGGATCGAGGCCCGCATCGGGCTCTCTGTTCGGCAGGGAGCCTGCTTCCTCCTCTCTCCTCTCTCTCTGCCTGCCTTTCTGCCTACTTGTAATCTCTCTCTCTGTGTCAAATAAATAAATAAAATCTTTATAAATAAATAAATAAATAAATAAATAAATAAATAAATAAATAAATAAATAAATAAAAATAAAAAAATAAAAATAAATAAAAACAATAGCCTTACTTCAGTTTCTAGGATCTATTCATACTTGTCTTTGATTTAGGTAGAAAAACTTAAGCTCATATGTCAATTAATATAGGTTTATTTTATTGTCTCACAGTGAGAAAGAGAGGAGATGGAGCTATGGGGAAATGACTGTAGAGAGAGGGGTGTGGTTACCACTGCAATCTAGGACCAGGGCACCAGAGACATATGGACCATAGTGAGGAGGTTACAAGTGCACTTAAAGAATTATCCCCATCAAATGCCAACAGAGCTTCTGAAGAGAAACTCAGAGCTGAATGATCCTTTAAATCCTGAACACATCTAGCATTCGAAGATTCGAAAATTTGGGGTATTGTTAAAAAGAAAGGAAAAAATGAAGTGTGATGATTTCAGCAGAAATGTTGAGGTAAATATAATTGTCAACAATATAAGAGCATAAACCTGAAAGGAAATCCAGTTCTGAACAAAGGTAAATCTATGAGTTTACCGTGCATGTGATATTCAATGTCAGTTTGCTAGTATGGCGAGAATGGCAAAAACTAGACTACTGATCAGAGGAAAATAGAATTGTATGGCCATTAGAAGACATCTCATCCTCCTTATTCCAGATAAGATAAGGAATCTGAGGTTCAGAGAGTTTTTGTGACTTACCCCAAAATACCCAATAATAATGTCCAATATTAATATCCTTTCTTCTTCCTAATATAATGTTCTTTTTATCTTGGCAATAATATTTTACAGATGTATGTCATTTAAAAATGCTAATTAAATGAAAACTTTGTTCTAAAAACATGCTTGTGAAGTGAGAGTGGCAAATGAGAGAAAATCCTTTTATTTTACTAGCTAATAAAGGGACTATGCAGGGATTAAAAGCCGCATACATGATTCAGATCCTAGGGATGTGAATGTCTCCTAAGGGAGTTCTGAATGCAGAAAAGCAATTGCAAATTGCTCTTTTTAAAATTTTGTTACAGATATTTTAGCCCAAACTGGCATTTTAAAGAAGGACTTGTTCAGTTCAAATCTCAGTTCTTCCATACAAGCCCTACATCTCATATGTATGGAAAAGTTGCAGGCATCCCTGAGTTCATGACTCATTGAGGAGATAAGTGACTATGCAGAAGGCTTACACCATCAGGATTCACATTATTACTGATTGTCATAATAGTAATTCTATTCTGCAGTCAGGCAAATATTTAGTTTACATTATAGCGAATACACTGTGGAAACTACTCTGTCTTCTTAAAGAAACAACAGCAGGATGTGTTATTGGTATTTGCAGTAATCTAATTAGTGAATTTACATACTGACTACCTCTTGAACAACTTCCTTCTGCAAAGGTTTTCTGCATACAAAGTGGTTATACATCTTGAACACAGAATAGAACAGAACAAAACAGCCAAATGCCTTTTCATTTTGTGATTTAAAAGATTTTAGACATTTTCAGGGGGTTCTAAGAATTTTACTTCCAGTTTCTACATGCATCTGAGGCACATTATTTCAGTTAATTAACTAGAGTACGTTATATATTTATTAAAGGTCATTTACCTTTCACTGTCATTTAAACTGCAAATATTTCATTGTCACCTTAAGTTCTTTCTTCAGATGTTAACATATACTGCTGAACTTATTCATTTTTAAACTACACAGTGTTGAATTTTCTTTTCTTTTTTAAAAAATTTAAAAAAAATTTTTATTAACATAATGTATTACTTGTTTCAGGCGTACAGATCTGATTCATCAGTCTTACACAATTCACAACAGTCACCATAGCACATACCCTCCCCAATGTCCATCACCCAGCCACCCCACTCCTCCCCCACCCCCCAGCAACCCTCAGTTTGTTTCCTGAGATTAAGAGTTGAATTTGCTTTCCTAGTGACAACATTCCTTTGTTTGGTACAAACTCAAATTACCTGAATTTTGGGACACTCTTAACTTTCCATTGTCTACCATTAAAAAACCACAATTTTAAATGTGCAATGATTAAGTTATTTTATGTGTTCAATACCAATTTTATAAATTATTTAAGTTTAAGTGAAAGACATTTTTGAAGATCTTTTTTAATACTCTTTTTTCAAGCTATGCTTTAGGTCTGGTACATCCATGAAAGTATATGCCTAGGAGCTAAAACAATACACAGATGTTACAGTCAGGGAGCACTGGCCTCAAATCCTACTCTGTTACTTAGTATCTGAAGGTCTCAGGCAAGCTGCAAAATGTCTTTGGGTCTCAGCTTCTACTTCTGTAGAAAAGGAATACCAGTCCCATGGGGGAGCATTGGTGGACTGGGTGTCCTCATTCTTAACTTGTAGCATCACTCCCACCACTTTCAAAGACCTCCTCTGCATTATTTCACAGATGTCAAAAATTCTATTTGCCCTAATCTCTTTTTCCATTTAGTTCTTGGTTTGTCAAATGTGGCCTCACCCTGTATCTCAATAGAGAAGCGAAGTTAGGATTCTCTGCAGGGGATACTGCTAGATGTATCAGTCGACCTGAGACACACGGATGCAGCCTTATGAATTCTTTGGAGCTTCAGCATGAGCTCTTCCCTGTTTTGTTTTGTTTTGTTTTTGCTTTTTGGTTTGGGTTTGTTCTAAGCTTTAGTGAGTATTTCTTTGGCTTTTCCTTGCCCTATCATTCGATAGTTGTTTAAGCCCCTAAATCCTATAATAACAAATTAATTCTTAGATTACATGGACTGATTTATATTTTCCTGAGTAAAATAGATTAATATATAAGTAACATCATAAAATAAGACATAAATGCTAAATAATTTAAATAAACTGGGTAAACTGTGAACATAAGTCATATTTTTATCAAGGTAAAAAATAAAATCTATCACTTATCATTCAAGTAACAGCGATAATCATATACACTTATTGAACACTTACTAAGTCTAAAAAACACCCTAAGTAGTTTAAGCTACTTACCCATTTAACGATTAACAAGTAACCTAGGAAGCAGTTATTCCATTTGATAGAGGAGGAAACTGAAGAGAGGTTAAGCAACTTGCCCAGTGACATACAAGCTATGAGCAGGAGAGTAAAAACTTGAACTAAACAAGTTTGGCTGCAGAACCTGGACTTTTCACCACAATGAATAACAGACTATCTCAATATCTAGCTTTATATTCATGCTCCATATTTTATACTTTGTCCCTATAATAGCCAGTGAGGTTGTCATATTAAATATTTCTCCATATTTCTTATATTGTGCCTATGACAACCAATGAGGTTACCATATTAAATATTTCCTCTAATATTTAGCATAATGTGTTGTCCTGAATAGACATAAAACAAGAGGACATCTATTGACAATATCAATATCACTAAAACTGTTACTTTTAATTTTAAGACTTCTAACAATGACCATAGTAAGTTCTCTGAGGGCAGAGACTGTTTTGCTCATTTCTCTACTGTAGAGCACCAAACACCATGCCTGACATAAACAGAATTGTTCTAGACCTTGCATTATCATTATCAATAATGAAATATTGCTAGCGAATTGTGTTTAATTGACTTACTTATCAAACTTAGGTCTTAAAATTAAAAGTTATAATATTTCATAAAATAGTACTATGAAATAATGATTGTACTGAATTAAGAGAAGACTATAAATAAAAATAATGAAACAAGATGGGATGGGGAAGGAGACAAACCATAAGAGACTTCTAATCTCATAAAACAAACTGAGGGTTACTGTGGGGTGGGAGGGTAGGGATAGGGTGGATGGGTTATGGACATTGGGGAGGGTTTGTGCTTTGGTGAGGGCTGTGAAAGATGTAAGCCTGATGATTCACAGACCTGTACCCCTTGGGCAAATAATAAAAATAAAATTTAAAAAAAAAAAAGACATTATTTAGATTGTAGACTTTAATTTACAGAAATACAATTGAATTTTTTTTAAGGTCTGGTTTAAAAAGTATGAGGTCTAAAAGAAAAAAAATTACATTATTCAGATGGTGATATAAAATGATATTTCAAAAAGACATTGCTTTGAGGACAGATTATACTTATAAAACAAAATTATGTTATTCAAATAATACTTCAGGAATGAAAACATTAACATTATGGTATTTTAAAAGTTTTATATATAAATATATCTTAGATATACAAATACACATTATGTTTAACACTTATGCTATGTTATCACTTACACAGTGTCATAGAAAATGATTTATGAACTATACAGTTTAGGTAATATAACCATAACAAGCAACATTCTCTTATACTCATTAAATTTCAGACTTTATTAATGATAAATAAATATAATTTTGGAAGAAAATTAAATATTATCTAAAGTGCTTACGTGTATCTAAAGAATATTTGTACCTGAAATTATTTTCAGTTAGGGACATAAAAGAGAGAGTTAGACCTTCAAAAATGTTGCCAAAGTTTTCCTCCTTCACATCAAGATTTTGAGTCTTTAACAAATAAACTCAAGATTATCCTCTTTGATTATTTCTGACATTTTATAAGACCAGCTATGCAAAGGTCCTTGGGTTGAGAACATTTACTTAGGTAGTACATCTTTTGTATCTGTATAAAAATAGCCGAAATGGATCTGGTTTCTACAAACATCTTTTATAGTATTACTCTGTTTTTAATAAGGATTTTTTGATAATTTTTTTATTTTTTTAATTTATTCCCTTTTATTTAATAAGTTTTCTTATTTGTTTTCCAAGGTTGTAAGGGACAAAAGGAGATGTAGGTCAAATATATAGGCCGTATGTTATATAGTTTATTTAGAAAATCTTCAGGCAGTTTCCATGGCAGGTTGAAACTAAATATATGATAAAATAAATTATTTAAAGTTTAATTTGTTTTTAAAGATATTAGAGTGCATATCTCTCAGAGACAGGAAAAGTTATTAAGGCCATTTCAACATGAATGTAGCTTATTAATAAGTATATTTTATGTATTTTAAAAAACTAGGCATACTTAAATTGAAAAGAAAAAATAGTTATATTCTACATTGGAGATTCCAAACTTCAATTATAGGAGCTGTCAAGAAGAATATATTTTATTTGCACCCAATATATTTTAAGTTCCACACTCCCCTGCATCTCGGAGATACCAGATTACCTGTGGTTGTTATATCTTATAGCCCACACCTGAGCACTTTAGTCACTATGGTAACTACACTGTCTCTTCCAGTAATGCAAAGTTCTGTCCATGATCATATAATCTTGAACAAGCTTCATAAATAATCCATGTAGAAGTGAATCTTGCCATCACATTACTTTCTGGCTAATCTGGTTTGGGCAAGTGTATAATTACGCTTATGAAATTAGTAGATTGCTTGCTCTGTCTTCAGTACTGATGTAATATGTAGTGACAGAAACAGAGAAGCCTTATCGACCACCAGAACAGCAAAATGGAAAGAAAAATAGTGCCTTCCGCTTAGAACTAGATTTACTATTGAAGAAGCTAGGTAGTTAGATGGAAAGGCAGCTGACCTAATAAATCTATTGTATGACCTCTAGATCCCATATGGCAGACTCAAAGATTTTGGTATTTGTTTTTGATATTTCTCTAATCTTTAAAAATATGTATTTATATATATATTTATGATCTAATTATTTATTTATTAAGTATAGTTTTGTGTACAGTTATGTGCATAGATATGTGTGTATAAGTTCTCCTTCTGAAATGTTATTTATTATTTTGTTTACCATCAAAACTAATTATGCCCTTGCTGGTTACATTTTATAGTTCATTACTATTTGGACACACTATGCATTTTTCCTACTTTTAATTAAAATAAAAATATATCATTAATACTATTAATTTCAAAATTAGAGTTGTAGTTTCCTTGTTTAATTATGTTGTCATGTTTATCATTTTCTGCAACCTCTAATGCATTTTATTATTAACAATTATTTTAAGTATTATAATATCATATGAAATAATGTCCATGTTAGCTGCACTGTGCTTCAGACAATTAGTTTACGTTTGGAATTTTTCAGGAAATAAAATTGCCATTGATTTGTATAAGTTGCACACAAATTTTCAAAAGTCAGCAAAAGAGAGAGTGAGGGGCAGAGCCAAGCATGTGAAATTAAATTAAAATGTTGGAATAAAATATTTAAAAACAAACAAAAAAAAAGCCAAAGTAACAACATGTACAAAAGAAAATCATCTCGATTTAGTTTCTTTCTTAGCACAGTCTAAATTTCAAAAAAATATTCAATGGCAATTTGTTTCCTTATGTGAAAAATATACATTTTTTTAAAATTTAACATTATTTTCAAAAGAGGTGATTCTATTTAGAAACTAGGTAATGTCAGTTCACTTACCCTGATAATGCTGAATGCATTTTAAGCTATCACATGAAAATTAAATAGGTGTTTCAAGGGACTCAAATAAAGAGACTGTTTTAAAGAGGTTTTAAAAAATTAAAAACCCACTAAAGAAAACACTGGAAACATCTGTTATTTTTACTATACAATATTTTAAAGTCTTTCGGTCCATATGCCAGGACCGTACTAGTAAAATCAAGTCCTAAGATAGCCTTATTTAATAATGGAGTAGGGATAAATGAACTATATCTGAATGCATCTTTAAAATGCAATTATGTGTCAATTCAAATGAAGACATAAAACAATGATTAAAGCTGCTTTCAAGAGGCAAGCTCAAAGCTTCAATTTTTATTTTATTTTGTAAATACAGGTTCAAGGAGGAAAAAAGTGGTTTTGTAACAAATGTATGCCACTATGATATTCTCATTAATAAAAAAAATTAGAATTCAATTGTCAAGCAGTTAATTATTTTGAGAATAAAGAGAGCACTGTAATAGCTGGATTAATAAAGGGACTTTATTCTAATGACCTATTTTGTAATCAAAAATTTTATTGACAGGGAAAATGATACAGTTATTAGAAGATTTTATAATTATTAAAAAATACTAAAGTAAAACAGTATTAGATATGCTTGAAAATCAGTATTTATATTTTGCTGAAAAGGGAGAAGGAAAAATTAGGAGAAGAAAGTCATTTAAGCCTCTCTTAGCCTCAGAAAGAACTGGGAGGTTCTGGTTCAGTATCTTAAGGTAGTTTATTCTACAGGGCCTGCAAAAAAATTACTGTGCTAACATTTACTGTGCATTTATTACATACTCTTGTTTTTGTTTTCTTCCTTAGCGCTCTCTCTCTCTCTCTCTCTTTTTTTTTTTTTTTTTTTTTGGAAAAAAA
>LNAC01000353.1:894333-950273 GCA_002007465.1 Ailurus styani
GAGAGAGAGAGAGAGAGAGAGAGAGAGAGATCACAAGTAGGCAGAGAGGCAGGCAAAGAGAGGGGGAAGCAGGCTCCCCGCTGAGCAGAGAGCCTGATGCGGGCCTCGATCCCAGGACCCTGACATCATGACCTGAGCTGAAGGCAGAGGCTTTAACCCACTGAGCCACACAGGCACCCAAGTCCCTTCAGTTCAATGATTTGCTAGGTCTGGAAGGACTCAGGAAAGCTGTAATACTCACAAATATGATAAAAGAATACAGATTAAAATCAACAAAAACATGTAGCATCTACTTGAATGACCTTACCTACCTAGACTCCAAACCCACAAGAGCAAAGTTGGATGCTCACTCTAAATCACTGTGTTAGCATAAACTATATGATCAGCTGGTACCATTTGGCTCACTGCCTCAGACTTACACAAACACTCTTATCAGGTAGAATATCCCAAAGGCTCAGAGTTCATGTCTCAGGGACTGGCCAAGGGCTAGTCCAAAAGACAGGACTTTTTTGACAATGTCACAGGTTTAAGCTAACCAGGACTGCTAAATTAACTCTTTCTTGCATAGTAAATAATTAACATACTCCAAACAACAACAGCAACAACAGTTCTCCCAGAAGACACTGAGGAAAATGATACAGTGTAAATGGATAATTCGAGAGGTGCTTCCTGAGCACTGCTGGGAGCCTGGGGAAATGAAAGAGGAAAGGGAAGAACAGCAGTAGAGAGTGCCAGGAGATACTACTGTGAGCAAATGGAAATCAAGGCTTCTGGAGAATCCCAGAAACAACTTAAAACACAGATCCAAGACTCCTCAAAATGGGAAACAGAATAAGGATTTTCAACCAACTCCCAGCTCCAATTCGTGTCTGTCATTAGTTGAAGGCAGTTCCTGAAGGGCGTTCATTCTCCAGCACTTGCAGCCTGCACTTCTCTTTCAGTGTGTGTGGGCAGAGAGCCACCTGGGAGGACATAAAAGACCTGTAGGTGAAAAGTTGTGGGGCCAGGAGTTGGAATTTGATGCAGCCATCGTGGAAATGCCAAGTGCCAAGAGGATATGAAAGAATACTAACGGCATCTACTATTGAGGGTAGAAAGAAGAAATTGAGGGTAGAAAAATTTAGTGATACCTATGTTAGCTTATATTAATTTGTTGAAGCCAGAAGAAGTATGTATGGAATGTAAACTTAATGATAGAAACAGTAATACTAATAATTTTCAACTACTCTGCTTGATGAAAGAACTTGTTACCAGAATTTTGAATGTGAAGGCTGGAAAAAGAGGTACAAAATTGCAAATTACGATCCTTGTGTCTCCATTGCTTCATGTAAGATGGTCCCCTATTTTCGTGTTATTTAAAGTGTGGGGTGCCTGGGTGGCTCAGTGGGTTAAAGCCTCTGCCTTCGGCTCAGGTCATGATCTCAGGGTCCGGGGATCGAGGCCCGCATTGGACTCTCTGCTCAGTGGGGAGCCTGCTTCCTCCTCTCTCTCTGCCTGCCTCTCTGCCTACTTGTAATCTCTCTTTGTCAAATAAATAAATACAATCTTTAAAAAAAAATTAAAAATAAAGTGTGGTCTGTGAACTGTGTTAATGGGTCACTGTAATAAATAGAGCCAGAGTTCTATTTTAAATCAGCAAGACTAATAACTCTACGTAGGTCAGCTGAGATTTCAATTTACGTTCGGGCACAGGTTTCTTATCTTATATAACAGGGAACAAAGAATTTGTGGACCAGCTATTTTGAGAAGTATCAACTCGTGAATCTATTTTGGTCCACTGTGTAACTGTATGCCTTTAAAAACATGCCAAATTCTATTGCTCTGCTTATATATTCCACAAGCAGCCCTTGAATTGTAATCCAGTTTTCTATGTAAACTCGTTAATAGAGAAAAATTGGATGGACCAATTAAATTAAATTTTATGGTTAATTTATTTGTTATATTTTTTGCTTTAGATTACTAAATCATCCCTCTGGTTTGTACACCTATACTGTTTGAATTTTATTGCTAGGTCAGACTCCCAAAAGCCTTGTTATCTGCAGGTGTGCTGATAAAATTGAACTTCTGGATATCCAAAGCTTATTATCAGATCCTGAAATATAGTTGCCAGCTAGTGCAACAATGTCTAGGAGGTCAGTGTGCCTCCATGTGTGGTAGTTCTTACTCATCCTCTGTAACAGTAATAGACCTTAAGTGACAGTGGTAGGATTTATTCTTTTTCATACTTCTAGATTCTAGCTTATTATAGAGATTCACAGAAGTTTATTGATTATGGTTATATGTGGTGAAAATACTTTTGAAAATTTGTCCAAGCATGTTAATTATCAAATAATGAAATTGATATTCATAAAACTGACTTTAGCTCACCAAGATCATTTGGTTAATTATAGAAAATAGATCCAGGATTTCTTCCCATTCCAATACTTCATCCCCTTTATCAAACTAAATTCTCCAGAAAAAAAAAATGTGTATGACCTATGTTAATACTATTTCAAACTTTTGCATGATAAGTAATAATATAGATGCATGGATGAATATGAAATTATATTACTAAATCTTTAGAACTTTTAGTTTTATGCTAAATGAAAGCAAGTACATTTATCTCTCTGATAGCTAATTCACCATCTATGAGTGAGATACTAGGGATGTTATTATCATAACTGGCCCCATGACTAAAAGATTAAGTAAAAAACAAAACAAAACAAAAAAACTAACTTAAATATACATAGGAATTTAGGTTCTTATTTCTCTACCTAGAGATAGGCTGAAAGAGTTGTCCAATTTATTATGTCCGTCCTAATGAATAAACATTCAGCGAACTTTCAGATACAACTCAAAAATAGCACCTCTTTCATCAGGAATAAGCTCTATTTAAGAAGTACTTTAGTTAATAATAAGCTTTCCTAAGCATTGAAATTAGTATTTTGTTCTTTTGGATATGGAAGACAGAAATAAGTCTAATGCTCATCATGCATTACTTATTTGTAGCTTATTTGGAAATTCAGGTTTAGAACCCATAGACCGAAGCAGCCAGATGATAGACTCTTTTGGAGAGCATGGATATACACTGTGGAATACAGAAAACTAATTTAGAGTCCTAGAAAAATTAAGGTCTCTATTTGCTAATTTGGAAAATAAAGAGCTGAGCAAAATGATACTATCTTCCTGGATCTAAAGCTATAGTTCAGACTGAGTCTTCACCGATGTGGATGTGACTATCAAGAGAGAGAATGTGAAGTGAAAAAATAACCTCATAGAGTTCTGTGATGAGTTCTGTTATGCAAATCTAATGGGATACGTGCTAATGGCTGAATACTAAGTAATGCAAAAATGTCAAAATGGTGAAACTAAGTGTGTGAAACAGCTGTCCTCAATAATGGGAATCATTGAGGAGAAACATGCTCAACAAGACATAGAGTGTACCAGTGTGTGGTTATTTCATTTGAAGAACATTTCCAAATGAAAGTATTGGCTAAGTGAGGATGGGAAAAAGGATGATTGGTTATCACAAGGAACCATATGATCCATTAGGTAAAAAAAAAAAGTTTTTCTGTGCTGTGATACTTAGCACACACTTGCCACTCCTCGTTATCACTTATTTGATATTTGATGTATGACTTGATCTATGTGCCGATTCCAACTTTTAATTTTTTAAAGATTTTTATTTATTTATTTGACAGAGAGAGATTACAAGTAGGCAGAGAGACAGGCAGAGAGAGAGGGAAGCTGGCTCCCTGCTGAGCAGAGAGCCTGATGCAGGCCTCGATCCCAGGTAGAGGCCTTCTGAGACCTTTAACAGACTGAACCTCTAACCCTCTAACCAACCCACTGAGCCACCCAGGCACCTACCGACTTTTAATTTTTTAACTAGATTAGAAATCCTCTGAGAAAGGTGAAATTGTTTTACTTATCTTCATTACAATGCCATATACTGTGGTATTTCTCAAAGGGCTGTTGCTCAAAATATTTATGTAAGTTAAATATTATGAGCCTCCTAAAGCCACTTTTGGGTCATTATTATTATCAATTATGGGTTAAAAAAATTGGGGAAGGAAACACACAAAACCATGTGAAGAAGAGACTATAAGTTTTCTCATTATATAAGGCTTTGCTATTGCATCAAGTTATGGACATGGTATAGAAGTGACATTGAACTTTCCAGGAATATGACAGCTAATGTCTACTTTACTCCAAGTGATTGGATCTATAGCAGATTGAACAAATGAAGTGACCTTGAGAATAGAGGCCAAGAAAAGTGAACATAAAAACAAAATAAATCAAAACAAAAAATTCAAGGAAGACACCCATGTCCGTCAGAACTTAATGAAAAAAAATTGTCTACCTCTGATCTTTAATAAACAAAAATGCTATTTTTTTCTTTTTGTAAGTTGTTAGTTGCTGACAAGCTTATTCCTGAGTGAAGCACCAATACATAAAATATTTATAGTCAAGATAAACTTGTCTGAATTGTTAGCTATGACAATGGTCAAGCTTTAGCATTGCACATTTTCTGATTTCTGAGTATTCTGAATGAAACTTTTGTATATTGTTGAAAAAAATATAGCTTATGCTGGTTCACAA
This sequence comes from Ailurus styani, assembly GCA_002007465.1. Lineage (NCBI taxonomy): Eukaryota > Metazoa > Chordata > Mammalia > Carnivora > Ailuridae > Ailurus > Ailurus styani. The sequence continues at coordinate 898,915 of LNAC01000353.1, forward strand.
TCCTTGGATTTTGATGTCAGGCCATTAGATATAAAGTTTGGTTATATTACTAACTCCTGAGTGACACGGATCAAGTTTCTAACACCTTACCATCTCAGTTTACTAATCTTTAAATGAACAAACAAATATAAAACTCATTCTTTGAATAGAAAAGTAAAGGATATATAGTAGAAAGATTTACATAGTTACTTGATGTATATTGAGTGAATCAATATGCAGCAACCAGTGTTATTTAGTTTTCTTGGTACATATGAAAATGTTTTATACACATGTGATATATACATGGGATGCGTACTCATTTAAATTGTTTTTTAATATTATAATACAACAAGCGCTATAAAATTTAAAGTATACTGGATTGTGGCTAGTTTTTATGATGCCACAATCCCTTTGAAATGTGCTTTTCTTCTTCACATGGAACATGTGTCCACAGAATTTATCTAGCCATTCTATATTAGGTTAAAATAATTTGATATGAAATGGTGGATTTAGGTAACTAGCATCATCAATCACAAAATTTTAGGAAGTTTTCTAACTTCTTATACTGGTTATTGTCTTCATTAAGTGTAAATGTCAAAATCAAGTAAATTGTCAATGTAATAGAGAAAAACTCTTCAGAGAATGGAAGCAAAATACTTTCATTTCACACTATTTGTTGCAACTAACTTTTAACTTTAATTTTTGTAATTTAAAGTATGTGATATTAGCATATTGGACTTAATTTCCGTAACGTTGAAGATTTAGATATCCTGATTATTAAAAGAAAAAAAATAGAAATACTAAAAAAAATCCCCCAAGTGTACTAGAAATAGAACATAATACAAGAGAAAGCAGTATCTGCATTTTCCAAGGAATGAAATCTGATGGATTAAACAATGAAGAAGCCACGCAGTATAGAAAATTGGACCAGGAACTTTAAGAAGAAAAAGACAGAAAGAGTCTCAATAAATACAAGAAGGGGAAAAAAAGGAATCATTTGGGAAAAATCATAACAAAATCAAGATATTAAAAATAAGGATGAAGAAGGCAAGCTAAGAAGAAAAAAAGCAAAAGTATCAGGGAAGGTAATTTTAAATAACGAGAAGTAAAAAACAACTCCAAATATTATTAGAAGAGGAGGCGTCTTTAGAGAGAAAAACATTTTACAGGCTGCAACTTATATTTAAATGGACCCCCTGGATACATATTAAAGAATGTATCCAATTTACAAATAACATGTATATCGTGAACTGATCTTGTGAACTGATCTATATAATTACCTAAGAATTCCTGTTTTTTTTTTCTTAACAATCATAGCTTAAGATAACATGCAGTATATTATTAAACTCTTTAGAAAAAATCGAAAGAGCACCAGGTAAAATATGTCTAGTGAAAATAATGTATTGTAGTTATCCCATATAAGCAGGATGAGCCCCTCACCGCAAATTTGGCTTGACTGTTGAGACTGGTGATGCCACACGGACACCAAGAAGGGGAAGAAAAGTTTTCTCACACGTTGATACTTTTGGGGGGAAAGCAGAGCAAGGTTCCAAGCAGACTGAAAAGTAATTTGAGAGACCAAAGGAGAGACTGGCTTTGCAGTTTGATTGTGATTTGGGGATGCTGTTGAGGCTTACGATGTGTGCCGTTTGAACTCTCCACCGATGCCAAAGTAAGGAGGCCCTGGGCTCTCTCACTCGCTTGCCCAGGTATGGAGAGAGAGGAAAAAAGGGAGGAATGGAGCTTGAAAGCTGTCAACAGTCAAACATCAAAAATGGAGCCTGCCTCTGTATCACAGGATATTACATTAATAGTACACATTATGCTAAAATAAATTTAAAACTCAAGTTTTCTGGGAACTTTTGATATAATTTGAAGTACATTACTCTTTAAATGTGCATTTTAATTGGAATATAGGCTATAATTAATTAATTAAATAATTTCTCCTCTAGTATAACCTTAGGGATAAAATACATTCTTAACAGTAATAATACCTTATTCTACTTATAGTTTACCAAAGGGATTGTGACCCTCTCTGCCCAAAATGGGAAAACATCAGAGTCTTTTTGGATGTGGTGATATCTTTTTTTTTTTAAGCTGCCCTCAAAACGATTAACATTTATCCCCAAAGATGAATGGTATCTCTCCTCCTTCCCTTAGGGTTTGAGAAATATTCACAAATATGATCATCTGGACAAAACTGTAGATTGGTTCTATGAATTAAGATCATAACTTCAGTAACCTGTTTGCTTTCTCTGTGGAAGTTCTATGTGCATATATGTTACACCATCACCAAAAACGCGCACCACACAAAATTCCTAGGTTTTTGTTTTTATCTTTGTTTTTGTTTCCTCCTCAAAGAGGATAGATAAGGAACATGTATGTTTCGGACTTCCAGGTAGCTGTTTTTCTCCCCTCTTTATTTTCCATGGATCTAAGGGCAATTCTTATTTGTTGGCAGCTCTCAAAGGCAATTTGTATGACTGTCGAAAGCTAGAACAATGGAGTACAATGTAGTGCTCATTTTCTTTTGATTGCATAAGGCTTTGCTAGAGCTAGCCATAACTATGTACAAGAATTGATTGAGGGGTGCCTGGGTGGCTCAGTGGGTTAAAGCCACTGCCTTCGGCTCAGGTCATGATCCCAGGGTCCTGGGATCGAGGCCCACATCGGGCTCTCTGCTCAGCGGGGAGCCTGCTTCCTCCTCTCTCCTCTCTCTCTGCCTGCCTCTCTGCCTACTTGTAATCTCTCTTTGTGTGTCAAATGAATAAATAAAATCTTAAAAAAAAAAAAAGAATCGATTAACTTGAAAAGCTATCACTTGGTAGTGAGTTCAGTGCCTGATTGCCTTATTAACCTCATCCTGCTTAGATGGCTTTGTTTCCGACACTTGAAAACTATGCACAATAACTTTTCATTCTTTCTAAAACTTTGCTTGCAATGCAAAATCCTCATGAGATGAAAACTCCTTGCATGGTCCACTGCCCCACCTATCTCTGGTCTGACCTATTCACCCATGGCCAACCCTGTCCTGCCTCAAAAGCTCTCTTAGTTACTCCGCCCCAGGGACACAGATTACTTTTTCTTTGCTCTTTGCTGCCCTCACCTGACAGACTGTCGTGTTAGAAATTTCTCTTGAAAAGAGAATGGTGGGATGCAGAGGTATAATGGCCTGAGAAATTTGAGATGCATTTCTTGTAAGGAAGTAAAGCAATAGAGAAACATACACAGACAAAAAAAAAATTGAAAAAAAAATTGACAAGGAAAAAAAATAAATCCTACAGTTGTAAATTACTGCTAAAAGATGCTGGTCAAATTGTAAGAGAATAGCTCAGCCCTATTTTGTGCAGATCCTGAGACCTCGTTGTTGACAGACAATATTACATACCTCCCTCAGTGTTGTAATTTCAAAAACGGTGTAATAGGATTTACATTTTCGAGAATACTTTGGTGGATAGTTGTTCTGTGTTTTCCTTCTTGGTGTTTTAGAAGAACAATTGACTATTTTAAGTAGTCTTTATTGTTAAAAAAAAATTACTAACAATCCTATTACACAGAGAACATACTTGTTTGCATTTTTTCAGTCTTCTCTAGCTTTAGTCATAAACATACATGCATTTTGGATTGTATTATTGCATATTTTTGAAAATGAGAAGGTGCTGAGATTTTATTTCCATTCATTTTTGTCTCAGTTCAGGCCATTTATATTTTACTTAGATTTAAATTGAAGCCATCCATTATTCAAATTTAGATATAAATGCATTACATAGTTTAGATATCTAGTGTTCCACAGTCCTATTTTATCTGTAGTGAATGTAGTGAATGTTGAGGAACTACTAAAATGTGAATATCAAAAGCCCTTTTCAATTAAAAAGCTTGCTATCTCCATGGAGAAGAGCAGTGACAATATGGGTCCTAGTAGGACACCATAGAAGAGTGTTAATTAGTTGTTTGACAAAGTCACTGATGCTTCCAAAACTAACATTAGTGTTCAAGGGCAGATAAAGATAATTCTAGCATGCTTCACTTTTTGAATTTTATAAATATATATTGGTATACAACATATTATTTAATAATATAAAAACAGTGAATGTTTTGTAATATTCTTGTACTCAAAAAAAGTTTTCTACATCATCCCAATATTTTTTTAAGATTTTATTTATTTATTTGACAGAGAGAGAGATTACAAGTAGGCAGAGAGGCAGGCAGACAGAGAGGAGGAAGGATGCTCCCTGCTGAGCAGAGAGCCCAATGAGGGGCTGGATCCCAGGACCCTGATATCATGACCTGAGCAGAGGCTTAACCCACTGAGCCACCCAGGCACCCCATCATCCCAGTATTTACACTAACGCCTCATTATGTGTGAATTAGAAGGTGAAAAATCACCATTCTTAAACTAACCAGTCTACGGGAAAATAACAAAGACTACAGTTCTCAGTATTTCTCAGTCTTACGGAAAGACTCTGGACTATAATTTGCCCCTCTTATTTCAACAGATCATGGTTTTGTACCACTTGTTTCAAAATATGTTTGGAGTTCACAGTGTTGGCAGATGCCTTCACTCAGGTGGTTGTGTTACCCGAGTGTAAAATCATCAGTCTGTGCAAAATTAGAAAACACATTATGACATCTCTTACTGCCCAGGATTAGTCAGAAGGTGCCAATGTATTATTAGCAGAGAACAGTGCATGCCAACACCTACAAAAGTCCAATTGTCAAGGCAAGCACCTGCATCTGTTCACTTGAAGCAATGATTCCTACCTCTCCGATTAATCACAGAAACTTGGGGCGCCTGGGTGGCTCAGTGGGTTAAAGCCGCTGCCTTCAGCTCAGGTCATGATCCCAGGGTCCTGGGATCGAGGCCCACATCAGGCTCTCTGCTCAGCAGGGAGACTGCTTCCTCCTCTCTCCTCTCTCTCTGCCTGCCTCTCTGCCTACTTGTAATCTCTCTCTGTGTGTGTCAAATGAATAAATAAAATTAAAAAAAAATCACAGAAACTTGACAAAGTTCCATTTTACATACTGAAATTCATACCTGGCCCATCTCTCCTCTCAAGCCAACAGTTCCCGGTATGGCATAGGTACTGCAGATCTAACCCAAATTACGCTAAATGTGTGCTTTACCGGTCATGTACAATGTAAATAGGTCAAGGGCTATGATGAGGAGGAAGCAACATCAGAAAATGTCATTATCTTTTTGCAGAAACCTCCAGGCTCAACTGATTCACAATCGTTTCCTAATTATACATCACACAAATCTTAAAATGAAAACAAAAAAACAAAAAACACCAAAACAAAGTGTACAGCCATGACTACAATTAATGGCTTGTTCATCCTCTTTTTCATGTGTCTACAAGTGCAAGGACGATGAACCCCTTTAGGACTCAATATGCACCCTTGGCCTGAGAATATGTACTATTGACTGAATTCCCTACTAAGGCATTTGTGTCCACAGCCTTGGCCACCTGCATTTCACTGCATTTAAGGAGAGGGATGCTTATAATAACTTCCTGTTTAAATAGAAGCTATGTGAGGAAAACTCTCATGCCCTCAATTTATTTCTAAAAGCTTTCTAACAAACTTTCAATTTATGTGATCACCAAGAAACTGAGTTTATTCACCTTCCTTTAAAGACTAGGAAAGTGTTATCCAGAGATAAAGTGATCTTGTTAATGGTTCACAATTTGTGAGTAGTCCAGCTGGCTCTGAAACTCAACCTCCTTCACGTGGGACCACTTTTTTTTTTAAATTAACGTATAATGTATTATTTGTTTTAGGGGTACAGGTCTGTTATTCAACAGTCTTATTCAATTCACGGCATTCACCATAGCACCTACTTTCTTTTTAGTACAACATGCTTCTTAACATGTCAGAGAATATCTGCTTCATATATATAAACAATCTTTAAATATACCTTATTATATGCATTTTAAATTAAGGTCATCTCTTTTATCTAAGGTAAAGTGCATACATCTTGCTGAAGGTCTCAGTTAAAGAGATTAATCAGTCTGTTTTTATTCACTATTTTAGAACTACAGATTTAACAGTTTACTGTCCAATGGAAGCATACAATGTATAATAAAAATTTGCATTAAAAACGAATGTAAGATATATTTCCAATATATGAAAAAGCTATTTTTTTTAATGTGAAAATCAAATAAATAGTATTAAAAGCTCCAGGAAAAGCTAACTGATATTTTCCAGACAGTTTCAAAGAAATGTCATAATACCCCCCCAAAACTCCTTCTTTCAGTATCTGAAGTGATGTTTTAGAGGAGAATTCACCCAGCTCTCTATAATACCTGTCAATTAGCATGGAAATTAAAGAACAAAGAGGAGTGCTGTCTGGGGCTGATCATAACAGTCACCAATTGATTCTCTTTCAAACTGAGGAAAATATGCTTGCAGGAAACTCACTTTTACTATGTTTAAGAACCTTGTTAAGTTTTCTTTTTAAATGTTGATCAAATTGGTTGCTTTAGAGGAGATACAGACCCTTTGAGAAAAGGATTTCTCAAAGAGGCTCAGAATTTTGTATCTCAAACCTTTTCTTCTGAAATCAACACAGAAAATTCTTATTGATTAATGAAACAATTAAATTCAAATTTCAGTTCTCAATAGACCCAATTGCAGAGATCAAAAGGAAGGAGAAAAGCTTGGGTTAAGTTACTAAAGTCGTTGTAAAACTTTCCAGGTTGGTAGAAAGAAAACACAACAAAACAAAACAAACAAACAAACAAAAACACATGAAATTTCACACACTCAGCTACTCTGTAATTCCTCTCACCATTTTTTCCCAATGATTGCAATTTCTTAAAAAATGATGCAATGTAGGAAAACAAAAATTAAAAAGATATATCCTTCTATTAGAAGGATTTTTTTTTAAATTCTCATGGAGAAAAAAAAGTTGTTGTAACTGGAAAATCTGTCTTGTCCATTGTTGCATTAAAATATACACACAGGAGCATCTGGTTGCCTCAGTCACTTAAGCAACCAACTTTTTGGATCAGGTCATGATCTCAGTCATGAGATCCAGTCCTGAGGCAGGCTCCATGTTCAGTGGGGAGTGTCCTTGGGATTCTCCCTCTCCCTCTGCCCCTCCACTTGCTCACATGCATGCGTGCTCTCTCTCTCTCTTTCTCTCTAAAATAAATAAATAAGTCTTTAAAACGCACATACACCCAAAACTTAATGGCTTATGACAGTAAGAACCTGTTATTTCTCATAAATTTGTGCGCTGGCTATGCCATTCTTCTGGTATTGCCTAAGTTCGCTGATGTGGCTACATCCAGCTAGTATGCCCACTGACCCCTGGCTCATTTGGGGAAGCTGAGATAGCTTTCACCCTCCTTCTTTGTTTGTTCATTTGTTAGTATTTTCATTTTGCCTTGGTCCCAGAAATTATGTAACCAGTCTTAGCAAGAGGCAAAGAAACAGGGAGGCCGATGTGGGTATGAGATGACGGTGAGTCTGAACGATAATGTAGCAGAAAAAGGTAGAGCAAAGTAATTTGGATTTTGAATATATTTTGACTATAGAGTCAAGAGGAAATTCTCATGAAGTTTATGTTATATATGAAAGAAAGGGAAAGGCTTCAATGCCAAGTTTTAACACTATCCATATTTACTTCTGTCCTCAAAATAAATGTTTTACATGTTGGAATTCAAAGAAGCAATGTATTCAGCGTTATAGCCAAAGTTCATTCCAACTGTTGATTGTGAATACAAATGTACAGTGCTGTAACTACTGGTAAGTTACTTAGTCTCCCCATACTTCGATTGCTTTATCTGTGAATTGTTTCTTTTTTTTAAAGATTTTATTTATTTATTTGACACAGAGAGAGAGATCAGATCACAAGTAGGCAGAGAGGCAGGCAGAGACAGAGGAGGAAGCAGGCTCCCTGCTGAGCAGGAAGCCCGATGCGGGCCTCCATCCCAGGACCCTGAGATCATGACCTGAGCCAAAGGCAGAGGCTTTAACCCACTGAGCCACTCAGGCGCCCACATCTGTGAATTCTTAATGATGTGTTTTGTTGTAATATTTAAAGAAATTGTGTACTTGTACAATATCAAAAACAAAATAAAATTACTGTTATTCTCTTGATCCAGTAATGTTATAAAAATAGTTATTTACCTTACTACAAATAAGTGAGCAACATTAAGGTTGTTTTCTACTTAAAATAATTACTTCTTCTGGGGGCTGTGTATCAATGATAGGAACTGGGTTTTTCCCCCCAAATCGCTTCTATATTAACATTTGTCTTAACCACCCCATTTAGCCTTGTATTACTCTAATAAGAAAGAAAATTAGCTACTATTCATTATACATTAAATAAATAATATATATTTTACTGGCCTGCTTGCCATGGAGATACAAAATCAGTCTCTGAGTTTACCAGTATAATAAGTTCTAATTATTTGCTTTCCAAATTCAGTTCCCTGAAAAGGACAGGCTGTTATGTCAAAATACACTTATTTTCCTCCTTGTAACTCATGTTTCTTTTATTAGATACCTTGCTCCACCTTCACTGGATTTTGAATCTCCTGTCTTTGACATGCCCTATGACTGACATTCTAATCCCTGATGACCTATATAACTGGATTGCAACTTCTCCCTTCTCTGAAAGACTCGCACATAGAGGATGGAGATTTGGAAATAATCCATTCCTACAACTTTACAGAATACCTATCTTTCCCCAAATATTCTGTGTATGTTTTATATTGTTAAATGTCATGCTACGGTTTAAAAGGAACTTTATGCTCAGTTTCAAATCAACATGTAGAATTACTGAATAGTTAATAATCATTTCTTCTATAATTATTACCCATGAGATTATTCCAAACAGGGTCAAATGGTATCGCTTTTGAAACATTGACTTATTTCTTACTAAAAAATTGTGATCCTATTTTGATCTTTCTCTACCTCTTAAAATCAGAGGACTCTTGGGGTCGAGAATAAAGGGAAAATGTTCAAGTATCTTGAAAATACATTCTGCAATCCTGATACAATCTCTTATGGATTCTGACCAAGAATGCCTTACGTTTCCCTCAGCTTGACTACACTTTAGAACAATTTCTTCCTGACTAGACCCTGATCTTCCTTTTCTTAGAGCATTTATTTAAGAAAATTTGCAATTTAAAATTCTTTCTCTTCCACCTTGAGCTATAAATCTGCTCTCACCCTTTGGCCAACTTTATAACCAAGGAATGGCTTTCTCAAGAATCTGGAAGCCATCCCTTTGAAATGTAATCAGGAAGAAGTTAGTGCTTCTACCTCCCAATCGCCATGGAAGGCTATGACCTAATTTGGATTGAGCACCATTAACAAACACGGATGGCCAAATTACACTGATCGACCTCCTTGTTAATGTTTTCTAGTACTTTTCCAGTAACTCACCCCAGGCTTCAAGCTCGCCCTCTTTCTATTCCAGTGGAATCAAGTTGTCTTGACCCACATTCCACTGTCCTGAATAGTCTTTCTTACCTATCTGACTTGCCCAGTGCAATTTTTCTCTAGCACATCTGACAGACTTTCTGAGTTTAGAAACGGAATGAAAAAAGGCACTGTCCCGACACTGTCCCCCCACTGACTTAGAGGGTTGGAAATAAAAATTAAAAATAATAACAATATAATAACAGTGAAAGGAAATTATAGTTATTACTACATAATTTATATTTAAAAGTTTGTCATATGAAACTTTCAGAAAGATTTTAATATGATCTGAAAATAATGTGAAAAAGATATTCTTTTATTAGCCTGTTTCCCAAGAAATTACAAAGAGTTTGAGTGTATTATCTATAAAGAATTTTAAAAGTCATTTTCCTAAGATTTAGAAATGTCACAAACACATTAGAATATGAGCTTATTAGGACAGGACCATTTAAGTATTAATCATCACTCCCTAGGAATAGTTCCAGTACCAATATATAGAAAATATTCAAAAACTATTTTTTGAAATGTATTAATGAAGACCAATTCAAAACAAGAGGGCTATGGCAGGAGTGAGGGCAGCTAGTCAAGACAAATTTAAGAAGGTAATATGAGGATGAATTTGAAGGAAAACATATCTTTAATATTCTTATATCAGATTCTGAAATTATCGTGAAATAAATCACATGTGTCAAAAAGTTCACAAAACATGAATAAATGGTGAATAAATGATCAAGAGCAGATACCTGTAGGCAGCACAAAAATGTAATTTTATATATATTTTCAAAGTTGCCCCTAATATTGAACATATTCTCACTCACTTTCAGGAAAATGGGTGATTCTTAAGCACATATTAAACTTTAAGTTTATATCAAATGATATATTTTTGGTACAGCAAAAGATAAAATAGAGCAATAGATTGACATTGTAAAAGATCTAAGTCAGTTTAAATGAATACATTTGTGTCAATTAATCTCAGGTAATTTTCACTGAAATGACTTTCACAGTGGATTCCTTTTAAGGAAATAAACTTCATTAGTTAGTATTTTGGCAAAGATTAAATATCTGAAATATTGCACTTTAACATTGTGCATAAATAAAAATTTCCCAATAAGTAACAGTTTATTGGAAATTTCTTAGTTTTGGATAGCCTAAGAAAAGTTTATTACCAGCAAATAACAGCAAATAACTTGTAAATATTATCAAAAGACCGGTTCATGTTGAGGTCACTCACATTATGGAAGGTATATTGTACTCTGATGACATTTATTGGTATAATACTTTTTGATCTCATTTGAAAAAGAGGAGATAAAGTTAAATACTTAATTTATTAAAAGTATTTAAAATAGCCAAAATATTTTATTTAAAGATATTTGTACAAAAGATTATGTACATAGTACAGCTTAAAGTTGTCAAGAGATACTGCCAATACTCTTTATGATACTGGCATTTATCTACAATTGTCAAATAAAAAAAATAGGTAATTCGTACCTGGCAAATAGAGGAAATTCTTCACTGCTATGTCAGTAAGATCAGTAAGTTGGAGCAGATTTCTATGCTTTCCTGAAAGAGTCCTAGTAATGTTTATAGTATATTTAAAACCCTTGAGATTCCTTTCCTGTTGATCCCCTTTTGATATAACTGAATAAAAGTATCTTTGGTAGCTATTAAAAGGCTGTGCTGATCAAGGTCATTTTTCCAGCATGTATGTGTGTGTGTGCGCGCGCGTGCATGTGTTATTTCTGGTCTCACCGATACCTTTAAATAAGACATTCATTTCAAACAATTAAAGAAGAATTTGTCCTGTAACTCCCACAGCAGACATTTACATACCATTTTCTATGAATCAAATGGAAACTATAACACATATACCAAGAGACTGCAAAGGGAGTGAGGATGCACCTTGTGTAGAGAGACTCCCTAATAAACCCAGATGTGGGGACTCCCCTTCTTAGGGGACTAGTGAGGTGGAAAGTCACCTTAGCAACTTGATGCAGGCATTCGGTGCAAGGATTCCCTGTAACCCCTGGGGCTTCTGTGGAAACCACTCGCTAGGGAAGACCAGAAGGCAATGAGCAGCATAGATCAAAGATGGAAACAATTGAAACTGTTTTCTAGCTGCCGTTCTCAAAAAAAATAAAAATAAAAAAAAATAATGCTCCCTTTTTTCCTGTGCTTTCTCTGCCCACATTTAAGGCCTCTGAATCACTGTTAATAGCTCATAATAATTCCCAAATTCAGCAATCATATTGAATGCTTCCTGACTAGGTTGATGTATTGGTGAAGTGAGCTTGAGAGTTTCTACAAATATTAATATGACCAAGGGAACCTCTGAAAGCATATGAAATTATTGTTTATATATTATATGAAGGATCACCTGCACACTGTGCATAGTTTCAGGAAACATACTGTATAGTAGGGACAGTGTTATGTCCCATATATTTCATTTCTGACTGTGTGAAAAGTGTCTCTTGCTAGAAAATCTGTTACAGTGTAATGCATAACTGTGAAGGCAAAGGAGCACTGAGATACATTTATTCCTATACCATTCAAGTGGAACCATCATAAGAAAGCAAGGGGTCCTAACCTTACATGCAATATAAATGATAAATGTACCGAAATGCTTCCTTCTTGTGTTTTCAGTGTCCCATGGCTTTGATATATATATTGGGTTATAGGACTCCTATCTTAAGATCACTGACAAGATGTTTCAGATGGTACTTTCAATTTTTATGACTTATTGAACTACGATTTTAAATTTGTTCAGCACATCAACGTGTTAAGTATAAGAGGCCAGAATTATATTTTGTTACATTTCACTGAGCTGTGTATCATTTCGGAATGGCTTCATGTACACAGGCATGAAAAGAGTTCTGGCTTTAAATCTGTACTCATCAGACCTGAAAACAAAACAATTAAAATTAAATTATTCCCCCAGTGCCTTAAAACTAAGGAGATGATTAAAAATAGCTGTTTGTGAGGCAAGTGAATGTGGGGAAATCTGTTTACTGCACCAAGAGAACCTCCAAGGAATTCTTGCTGCTGTGTGCCTGAAGTGAGTGATGCATTTGAGGGAACAATTTTCAATCTCTTTAGTTTAGATTAATAAACTAATAAAATAAAATAATAATAAAAAGAGGTTAAAGAAATATAGGGACTCGGGTGTATTTAAGGTTAGCACAAAGTTCTAAACATTTAGTTGACTTTTCCCCATTCATCCTGAATGTTTTTGTGGCTTACTTAAGATACAATCCATAACAACACTGTGACTGCTAATGACGCTACCAGACGACCCTCGAATATTCTACTATTTGACCCCTACTTATATTTATAGAGATGTTCATGTATATGGATGTAACCTGCAAAACTCCTCTTGCTGTGTAGTCTCAGTATTCAAAGTGTGATATCTGTCGCCTTGGGGATACCATTCATTGGGAAGAAAATATCAGAACTTTTAGTGGTATTATTTATACTTGAAAAAATACACAGATAGGCTGTGAGATCCTTAGTGTGCATATTATTAAAATTATAGTATTTAATGTTAACTGAATTAGCCATTACAAAGGCCTTAGTAAGTTTCTAGAAAGTAAACACATATTAAATACAACAAAAGAATGCAAACACAAACAAGTGCACCATGGGGAAAAATATAGCGGAACTGAATGTAATTTTGGTCCTATGGTCCTGGTCTAAAATTTTATTATAAAAGCCTTATTAAGTAGAAATCATGATCAGTGAATCAGATCTGAAAGAACTCAGGTAAAGCATCTACAAATATTATTATTTAAAATGTGAAAGTACATCTGTTTTGACCAACAATGAAACACTCTAAATATTTTGTTGTTTTATATTCACACAAAAACAGTTTTCCAAGTTTGCTGACCTCTATGGTAACAAGTCGTTATCATTAGTATTCTTTCTAGTGGATATTTGAAAGAAAAATAGGGAGAGGAAAAGGAAGGAAGGAAGGAAGGAAGGAAGGAAGGAAGGAAGGAAGCAAGGAAGGGAGGAAGGAAGGAAGGAAGGAAGGAAGGAAGGAAGGAAGGAAGGAAGGAAGGAAGGAAGGAAGGAAGCAAGGAAGGGAGGAAGGAAGGAAGGAAGGGAGGGAGGGAGGAAGGGAAGGGAAGGAAGGGTAAGAAGGGAAGGAAGGGAGAGAGAGAGACATGGCGGGTGGGAGGAAGGAAGGAAGGAAGGGAAAATGGGAGAAAGAGAGAGAGAGAGGGAGGGAGGGAGGAAGGAAGGAGAGGAGGAAGGAGGGAAGAAGGACACATTTACTATGTCAAGGTAAAGACATTTTTTAACCAAGAGTGAGAAAATAACCACTTTTAGGAAGAAACTAATTTTCTTCTATACTTGTGATATGGAGAATGTATTTGAATATTTTCATAGAAATAATGTTGTCATAGACAATAAAATGGATCAAATATTATTATGGGTTGAATTGTGTTCTCCAAAAAGATATTGATATCTTAACCTCTTCACCAGTAACTGAATGTGATCTTATTTGAAAATAAGATATTTGAAGATAACCAAGTTAAGATGAGGTCATTAGTGTGGGCCATACCCCCAGTGTGAATGGTGTCCTTATGAAAAGGGGAAATTTGTACAAAGACACAGACACATACAGAGGAAAGAGAATGTGAAGAAACAGAGAATACCATCTACAAGTCAAGTAATGCCTGAGGCTACCAGAAATTAGGAGAGAGCTATGGAACAGATTCCCTCTCACAGACCTCAGAAGGAAACAATCCTGCTGACACTTTGATCTCAGACTTCCAGCCTCCAGAGCTGTGTGACAATAAATTTCTGCTGTATAAGCCACTCAGTTTGTGGTACTTAGTTATGGCAGCCCTAGGAAACTAATTTACATATGAAAACTCACATATGCCTATGTTATAAAAAAAAACTTAGAGGCATAGTTTTCTAAGCTATTTAATTCCTTTGAAATAAAGAGTTTTGATAGATTTTGAATCATTTGTTAAACATGTGAAAACATAACACTTTTAGACTATTTTGCAAGAATAATTTACAATGTCAGAAAAATGGAAATTGAGTAGCTGAATTAAAGTTAAGTATCTTGTGTGGAATAGAAATAGGAGACTCTTATTTCTGTAAGTGCAGACAATAATGCACTTTTTCTTTTTTTTTTATTTAAAGATTTTATTTATTTATTTGACACAGAGAGAGAGATTACAAGTAGGCAGAGAGGCAGGCAGAGAGACAGGGAGAGATCAGATCACAAGTAGGCAGAGAGGCAGACAGAGAGAGGAGGAAGCAGGCTCCCTGCTGAGCAGGGAGCCCGATGCGGGCCTTGATCCCAGGACGCTGAGATCATGACCTGAGCCGAAAGCAGAGGCATTAACCCACTGAGCCACCCAGGCGCCCAATAATGCACTTTTTCTATTCAGACTTGCATATCACTGTGAGATACTTTTTCTCCAATGAAAACAAATATGACCAGAAATTGAAATAATTTCAAATTAACATCTTTGATTCTCTGAATCATGAAAGGTTAAATTAAAATCAAACACTTATTATTCATGTTAACATAATTCTAAAGAACTTTTAAAATTATCTCACTTAAAGATTGAAACAGTTCTATGAGGTTGGTAATACCATTACTGCTCACTTATAAACAAGGGAATTAAGATAGAGAGTGCAGGGGTGCCTGGGTAGGTTAGTGGGTTAAGCTTCTGACTTCTGCTCAGGTCATGATCTCAGGGTCAAGAGAACAAGCCCCAAATCCTCTGGCTCTTCAATGGACAGGGGGCTGGGGGGGGGGTCGGCTTCTCTCTCTCCCTCTGTCACTCCCTTGACTTCTGCACACTCTCTCTCTTTCTCTTTTTTCCTCTCTCAAATAAATAAGATCTTAAAAAACAAAAAGACGGAGAGAGTATAGTAAGGTAGGAAGACTACTTAGGTAGTACATGGTAGAGTGGGATTCTTGCCAAGGCAGTCCTGCCCTGGGGCTCTGCTCCCAATCATGACATTATTCTATCAGTAGAGTAAGTTTTTAGTTGGAGCTGAAAAAATTGTGCATTTATTATATATATATATATATATACACAAATCCACATCCACACATATATATGTATACACACATACATAATTATATATATATTTAACTATTACTAGATAAAATATTTTAAATTATTTTAATTTCATCTGTAGCTCACACTTTGTTTTATTTTGCCTTTTTTTTTTTAAGATTTTATTTATTTATTTGACAGAGAGAGAGAGAGAGAGAGAGATCACAAGTAGGCAGAGAGGCAGGCAGAGAGAGAGGAGGAAGCAGGCTCCTTGCTGAGCAAGAAGCCCGATGCGGGGCTTGATCCCAGGACCCTGAGATCATGACCTGAGCTGAAGGCAGAGGCTTAACCCACTGGGCCACCCAGGCACCCCTACTTTGTCTTTTTATAATGTACATGCTGTATCAGGGCAGAGGTATACGTAAGCAACTTACATTTGGGGAACAAGATACTAAACCATCTATGGCTGCTAAAGGCAAACCTATTACAGCACTTTAGTTCATGGCACCTTCTTCCTCTTTTTATTTTTCTTCTCCACTCTTTTACATTTCTCCTAACTAATTATCTAAGGCAAAATATGCATTTCAATATTTTTACTATGATAACGTAAATAAAAATATCTGTGAAAATACATAAAATATAAATATGCATTATTATGTATTATATAAAAACAATTTAATATATACCTAAATAAGATCAAATGTTCAAAGGGTTTGTAATATGCAATATTTTCACAGTAACATATAAAGAGAATGTTTGTTAAGTGCCTTTCTTCATTCTGATATCCCCAAACCATGAGGCAAAGTCATATCTACCTCCCATATTCCTTCAGACAATTTTACTACTATACGCCATGCAGTTTTATTTATTCCCGGCTTTATTTATGTGTACACTTTACTATACAGAATATTGTATCTTTATTCTAAAACATTTTATGTTATATATCATTCACATAGGCAAGGATCTACTGCAGAAAAACAGTGTATATCTAATATGTTAACAAAAGAGGATGTTATTAAAGCCTAAATTATTATTTCTGTTATTTTGATGTAGAGAAGTAAGGTAAAGAAGAGATCCATGGTATTTAGCCAGCAAGTATCTATTATTCAAGAAAATGATAATGTTGTTGTTCTTTTTTTTTTAATAAATAAATGTTAAAATTTGCTCTTTTTTGTGAGATCTGTAATTACTGTCGTTTATATGACTTAGCAATCCCATTAGAACAGAGATACACATTACCTATGTAGGAAAGCAATAGAAATTATAAATAATTTTATGAACTTTTTCATAAAGTTTTTTTTATGCTTTTTTTCTTTCAGCTTCTTTTATTTTTCTGCAATCTTTCTTTCTTCTTGCAACATCATGCTCCCAAGCCCTGTATAACTTTTAAAAAATAAAGTCAGTGCTTGATTTCAAGACACATGAGAAACCACATCCTTTCTTGGCTTAGAAGGCAAGGAGGAGAAAAGACAGTCTTCCCTGAGAGTTTTTAGCTATGATAACAGTTTCTACTACTGACGTTTGATGGGTTTCATAGCAGCCAACTGTGAAATGGGAATATTAATTAGAAGCGAGATGGTAACAAGTCCCACAGCTTCTTCGCACTTGTATTCCCTGGGCCTTTAATTTAGCTGCAAGAAATGTCATTGCCAGTGAGCGAGCCACAGATATTATTGTACTGCATTATTTACTGGTAACTAACGACTTTTATATTATTTAGATTATTCACTATTGTACTCAAATCTTAGGTGCTTTAAGACTGGATGTTCTAAAGATTTTTTTTTTTTTAAAGATTTTATTTATTTATTTCACAGAGGGAGAGAGATCACAAGGAGGCAGAGAGACAGGCAGAGAGAGAGGGGGAAGCAGGCTCCCTGCCGAGCAGGGAGCCCGATGTGGGCCTCGATCCCAGGACCCTGAGATCATGACCTGAGCCGAAAGCAGAGGCTTTAACCCACTGAGCCACCCAGGCGCCCTGTTCTAAAGATTTTAATCAAAAATTTGGATTAGATAATCCATTGGTGAAGTATAGAATCAGACTGGAAGAAATGGGGTTAATTTGAAGTATTAGATATAGAGTCAGAATTGACCTGTTTGTAATTATTTTAATGCTTTGAGAAAAAGTTTAGTAAGGAATTTGTGACGGTATTTATATATTTTTCACAACTAACTGTATAATCCTCACATGATGTTTACTCTTACCACTCAATAATCTCTCTCTCCTATTATCTTCTTATTCTATCTTTGTTTCCTTTTTAATAACAAGCATCACCTTAAAAAATTCTAGATTAGATTATGTAACAATTTATTGTGTACATAGTTTTGTGTCTGTCTTTCTCAGCTTGAATGCAAGCTGAGAAGATATGGATCTTTGTTTTGTCAGTGATTCGAGCCAAGATCCAAAAGAGAATGTGGCACTCACTATAAGGCACTCAGGGAATACTCGTCAAATGCATCCCAGCTTGCTTTTAACTTAGCTTTTGTAGTTTTTCTAGATAAGAGCTTACTGTACATCAGTCACTATGTTACAACTTTCACAATATCAACTTATGTAATTAAAATTTCAAAAACATTGGAGGTAGGTATGACTATTATTCACATTTTACAAATGCAGAAACCAAGATAGAGAGAGAATTATCTGCTGATAAATGTGTAACAAATAGGGACATCTGGGTGGCATCTGGGTAGCTCAGTCAGTTAAGTATCTGCCTTGGCTCAGGTCGTGAGCCCAGGGTCCTCGGGTTGAGCCCCACATCAGGCTCCCTGCTCCTCTGGGAACTTGCTTCTCCCTCTGCCTCTCTCTCTGTCTCTCTCTCTTGAATAAATAAAACCTTTAAAAAAAGTTTCATGAATATATTGAAAAACAAATAAAAAAAATCCTGATTTGTTGTCTTTGTCAATTTCGGTGGTGCAAACATTCCTACCACAGCTGAATTCAAGTTACAAATGTAACGATGGGCTCCCAAAATTCCAAATATTTTACCATCAGCTTCTGCATTCTGATACTAACCAATGCAGCACTTGACTAAAAAGTTCCATGTTAATTATCTAGGATGTTCTAACTACAAGTGGTATATCTAGGCTACGAAGTCAAGCAAACTATCTATATAGAATTGGTTCAGAATCTGGTAAAGATTTTGAGTAGTATTTTCCAATTATGTCAATTAACAAAATATATCTTTAATTAGTTTTATGGATAGTTTCCTCCAAAATATTCACTTCTCATTTGCAGTCAATTGTCATCTCTGATTATTGTAGTTATTAAAGATTCCTAGGGATGCCTGGGTGCCTCAGTTGGTTAAGTAGACAACTCTTGGTTTTGGCTCAGGTTGTGATCTCAGGGTTGTGAGATGGGTACCTGCTTTGAGCTCAGCATGCTTAAGATTCTCTTTCTCCCTCTCTATCTGCCACTCCCTCCTTCCCACCCCACCCCTCACCCCTGACCCTATCTCTCTCTCAAAAAAAAAAAAAAAGTAAAATTCCTATTTTAATTATTAATCCTCTATCAGGTTGCATTCATCTATAAATTATAACAATGTTTAATTAGCAAAGTCATTCAGTTACACAGATTATATTCCTTTGAAAAATATTGCTCTACTTAGCACTAATATTTTCAGAGTCAGGGGAGCCATCTATCTTGAAGGATGCATTGGATTTATCCATTTCAAATCCCTTAGTACATATTGTAGCAGAATAACATGGATATTTGAAAATTTGAATCAAAATATATATAGCAGATAGTCAAACTGAATCTCAGGGGTGAGAATATGGAGGACATTTGAATCATATTACCAGATGTTCAGCCTTTACTGTGAATTCAAAAACAAAAAAATTGTTAATTAGAAATATTGAGGTCATCCTACATCTTAGAATAACATTCAGAACTTTATTTCATAAGCAAATGCAACTCTGAAATTAAAAATGTATCAAACCTAAAATACCGTAAGAAAAAAAATAGAAATAGTTTGATTTTCCTGACTTACAAAATCATTGTACTTGTATGGAATTGACTTTTTATTCTCTTTGATTTTACATAGCAGATTTCCATTATTTCAACTATAGGCACAATAACCAATCCAGGTATCAAAAATCAGAGAGAGGGTTCAACATTAAATCCTTCCTTTTGAATCAGTTTCAGGTGGCTCTATTTCCAAAACTGCTCCAGCGAAGGCATTAATTATACATTTCTATTATGACAAAGCCAATATCAGCAGTCACTAAGGCATAATTTCTTTAGGAGACAATGCAACCTGTTCTCTGATCAGGTTTTGTTTCCCACAAGGAGTTATCAGTCTTAAATTACACAGTAAGCAGGTAAGAGAAAGGAAGCAAACAATAAACACTTCCTGTGGGAAAAAAAGAATGAGGCTGTGACTCAGGGTATCCTATTAAATTAATATTCTATACTTCCGTCAGTTATTTCCATTCATACACACTTACATGCACACAAACACACAGATAAGATAATAAAGGATATTTATGAATTTTATTGTGTTCCTATTTGTAATTTTACTTCAGATAGGAAATTTTTACTTGCTGTTTCGGTATCCTGCTAAGATTTCTTTTTATTGCTTCTGAGAAACAAAAAGTGTGGAAAGATGATTATTGCATGATAAGGATAGCTTTCTCATCAACAAACACTCATTTAATGAAAACAAGTGAAATAGCAGATTTAGTTTTGTCTTACCCCCCAAAATTATGTATATCACTTCATTAATTAATAACTTATTACAGAAAAGAAAGTAGCTCTGTTAATTCATCAAATTAAGGAAGAGGAAATAAAAGCACAGGACAAACTCCTAGAATAATGTATGAAAACATCTAGATCATCTTGAGTATGATGTTGACTTTTTAGATACAACAAAATCATGATCCATAAAAAAGTAATTAATAAGTTGCACTTCACTAAAATTTAAAACTTCTGTTCTGTGAAAGACACTGTCAAGAAAATGAGAAAACAGGCTACATACTGGGAGAAAGTATTTGTAAAAGACATATTAGATAAAAAACTGTTCTCCAAAATATATGTAATAAAATATATATACAAAAACACCCAACAAAAAAAGTGAACCCCTTGATCAAAAAATGGACAATAAACCTGATACCTTGCCAAGAAGATATATCAATGGCAAATAAGCATGTAAAAAGATGTTCTACATTAAATGTTATTAGGAAACTGAAAATTAAAATAATAATGAGATACTATCATATACCTATAGAGTGGTCAAAATCCAAAATATTGACAAAATCAAATACTGGTGAGGATGTGAAGCAACAGGAATGGTCATAACCATATTATCTAGCATTCATGCTCTTTGCTATTTACAACAAATGAGTGGAAAACAGGTCCATCAAAAAAACTTGCACATAGATATTTATAGCAGCTTTATTCATAATTGCCCAAACTTGGAAGCAACCAAGGTGTCCTTCGGTAGATGAATGAATAAATAACTTTGGTATATCCAGACAATGAAGTATTATTCAATGCTAAAAAAATAATTATGGACTATCAAGTCATGAAAAGATATGGAAGAAAGTTAAATATATATTAAGTGAAAGAAAAGGCAACATATTTTATGATCTAATTATATTATGTACTGGAAAATGCAAAATTATGGATACAGTAAAAAGACCAGTGGTACCAGGGGCTTGGGGAGAGGGAAGGATGAATAGGCAGAGCACAGAGGATGTTTAGGGTAGTGAAATTGCTCTGTATAATACTATAAGGGTAGATACATATCATTATACATACATCCAAATGCATAGAATGTAGAACACTAAGAGTGAGCTATAAATGTAAACTATAGAGATTTTGTGATGATGTATCTGTGTAGGTTCATCAATTGTAACAAATGATGTTCATAGAAGGTGTGTATGTGTGTGTGCATGCACATGTGGGCACTGGTGATATATGGGAGCTCTATGTATCTTATGCTCAATTTTGCTGTGAACCTAAAACTATTCTAAAAAATAAAGCCTGTTTAAAACAAACAAAAAAAAAGTACGTGGTAGAATTTTCTCTAAATAACCAAGACAACACCCTGTCATGGGGGCAATACTACCAAGAAAGAAACTACCTGGAAACACTGTCTGACATATCAGCAAAATAAAAACAGAAAAAGTATCTTAACATTTAATACATTTTTCACAAATACAACTTAATTTATATGGACACCTCATCTATTTACTCTGATATTAAGGAAACCAGTTGAAGATGTGGATTTCTGGCTTCTAAGTAGACTCTAAGACATTGCAAGCATTTCCTAAAACAGGCAAAAAGAGTCTTAATTCATCTGTGATGAATTCTAGATGCTCACCTTCTGTGGGATATATCATTGTGCTGCCTTGGCAAACATGGCACTTTCAGTAGTAAAGCCTTCTTCAGTGTGACTGCAGGTCAGGGCAGTTGGATAAGTAATTCCCCAGGAGCCTCTGCCTCTCATTCCACTCATCAATAAATGGTCAGAGGAGATATAAAACTATAAAATATGAACATAAGGATTCAAGTGGCAGGTCATTTTAGGAGAGCATTTCAGACTGATTTGTGTGCTAGACCGTGAGTCTCACTATAAACTTATTTCCACTTGGTACTGTCCAAACCTACAGACCAGGGTAAATAGCAAATTGCCATTTCCAGGATGAAATTACAAAACACTTGGGGTGCCTGCACGGCTCAGTTGGTTGAGTGTCCAACTCTTGGTTTCAGCTCAGGTTATGATCTCAGGGTTGTGAGATTGACTCCTGTGTCGGACTCCACACTCAGTGTGAAGTCTGCCTCAGATTTCCTCTCTCCATCTCCCTCTGCTCCTCCCTCCACTCACATGCTTTCTCTCTCTCTAAGTGAATAAATTTTTAAAAAATAATAAAAATAAAACACAAAGGAAAATGAATACTCCCCATCCATGAGAACCTCAATCACTGTACTATTAGGACTTGGTAGGTAATACTACAGTCCAAAACAAACAAATAATAATGTCTAAAATACCAGTGACTTCAAATAAAAAAATATGATTTTTCACCCACATTTTATCCATGTGCAAAGCTATTGGCAGGAGGGACTTTGTGAATCCAAGTCACATGGCAGTCAGACTGAAGGAGGATCTATTATGGTATATGTTCCTATACCTGCCCAGCTGGAAAGGGGAAGGTATGTACAGGTCTGACCTCTTGCTCTTTCTGCCCAATGGTGAGTATATCTCTTGTGCTTACATTGCATTAACTAAAGCAAATCACATGGGCATGAATAGCATCAAAGTGAGTGGGCAACGGCAAGTCTGCCAAGTACGAAAATGAAGTACTTGATAAATAGCACTAATGACTGCCACAGAGACCATCAGTGAAGTGCCCTTGAAAACCTAAGCTGCCCAAACTCACTGGGCAACATCCACATTCAGGCCACCTCCATGGTTTCCTATGCTTTCTCTGCCCTGAGCTCATATTCTCTTACCCTACCTCTAACACTCTTCCAAAAATTCCTCTCTGACACTTTGATTACATGATTAATCCTCTACAACCTCAGCATCTCAGCAGTCATTAGAAGTTTCCTTTCTGGGCACCTGGGTGGCTCAGTGGTTTAAAGCCTCTGCCTTCGGCTCAGGTCATGATCTCAGGGTCCTGGGATCGAGGCCCACATTGGGCTCCCTGCTCAGCGGGGAGCCTGCTTTCTCCTCTCTGCCTGCCTCTCTGCCTACTTGTGATCTCTCTCTCTCTCTCTGTGTCAAATAAATAAATAAAATCTTAAAAAAAGAAAGAAAGAAAGAAAGAAGAAAGAAAGAAAGAAAGAAAGAAAGAAAGAAAGAAAGAAAGAAAGAAAGAAAGAAAGAAAGTTTCCTTTCCTGATTTCTTTCTCCCATTCACTGGCACCCTATCTGAAACCTTGCCCTCCTGTGCAGACACAACTTTCTTTGAAGGCCACATCGAGGTAACTAAGGGAGAGTTGTAGGATTACGGTAGTGGTTTTTGGAGGGGAATAAAGATGACTATGAAGGGTTTGCCACTTCCCACATGAAGACGGATAGTTGAATTTCCCTTCCTGTGAAGATGGCCCATCCTTCATAGTTGCTTTCACCATTGTAATGCACAGAAATGACATTCTGGAGCTTCCAAGCCCACATCATGAGAAAACTGTCAGTTTCTACGTCCTCTCTGGGGAAGGCAGCCATCATATGACAAAGAAGTTCAGCTAAGGCTCCTGAATGTTGAAGCAACTTATGGAGATGTCGAGGCCATCTGGAAAGGCCCATAAGCCCAGCTATGTCAATGAACCTTTTTAGACCTTTCTTCATATATATTCTGCCTCCTGAATTCAATCAACTGGGGGACTTCAGCCCATATCATGTGGAGAAGAATAACCTAGAAGAACTTACTTGACTTCACAAGGAATTGGTGAAAATTAATAAATCTTTATTGTTTTAAGTCACTGAATTTGGAGATATTTTCTTTATGAAGCAGTATATAAGTGAAATAGTTCTCTACTCTAGCTCAACATTTGAATCAACTGGATGGCAGTAAAACTTTTGGATGATCTGAGCCCATACCAAACGAATGACCATTTCTAGGAGTAGAGCTCCAGCACCACTAATTTTTAAAAGCCCTCAGGGTCATTCTAACATCCAGTTGGTGTTGAGAAATAGGTATTAATTTTGCTGTTCTTTTGTTTTGCTTCTAACTCATTTCTCCTGTAACAGTGAGAAAGTCTTCCTGTAGTTTTGCCTCATGCCAACTAGCTCTACTGCTCTCTGTTCTTGTCTGAAAGTCTCATTCTTCAGGAGCACTTAGTTCCCAAGCATTCTGAAAATGACATTTCTGTTCGATGTGGGGTGTAGTTAATGGATCATTGATTCAGCGAATTGCTTTTTGTTTGCCTGTTTATTTTTTTAACGATCTCTTTTGTGTGTCTGGATACATCTCAGTGAGAAAATCCTCAAAATAAGAACACTTGACTTCTCTATAACATATGAGAGTCCCTGACCATATATTTGAATCTTCAGTAATCATCTTGCACTACCTGTTTGGGAGCTCTCGGGTCTTCTTATGTTGCTAATGTGAGACGTTGTCATTAAATGACCCAGTTTTCCTGCAAGCAGCTACTTTCAGTAATCAAAATTTCTTTATATGACTGAGAGAGATAGAAATCTTTTACAGATTTTAAGTAAAGATGTAAAGTTATATTCAATTGGCAGATGCATAAAATAGCTTATATATTTAATATATCTATAGTAAATATCTACTAAACATTTAATTTGCTGATTCTTCAACTTTTTAATCAAAATATACCTTGTTCAAAATTTTAGCACATTTTCATTGAAGACTAATGGCATTGAGTTCCTAAAAATGTTGAGAATGAAAACACAACTTGTCAAATCTAGTTTCAAATCGATTACTAAAGTGCTTACACTCAAATACATTGGAAATGGACAAAGAATCATTAGAATCCAAGTTGTACCAATTACTGCTTGTGTGAACTTAATGAATCCACTTAGACTATCTAAGCTCAGTTCTTCATTTATAGCAATAATAGTATTTACATCTCAAAGCTATTTTGAAGCTTAAAATAAGATAATGTTTCAATTACAGTTCTCAGAAGAAAGTAGGCACTAAGTAAATATTATCAATTTTAATTATGTCTCAGTATCATAATAATGAGCTTGCTAAAATCAACTAAGGAACACCTCCTACACATCATCCCTCTCATCCTCCACTGTGCAGGGAACTAAAAGAGGTAGGAGACATTTGAGAAGGGATTCAAGGATGGCATTCTAGATTGACAGCTTGGCCTTTAAAATAAACAACAAAATATATAAAAATATAAAAAGGGAGTGAACATTAATAAATGGTTACTAATTATCATTCTTTGCTCAAGGTCAACCAAAAAGTTAATGATACCACTCAGGAAGAGAGAGACCACTGCCAGGCCTTACAAATTACACGTAGGATTGGCTCAGAATGTTATCGGGGTAACCAAAAACTCCAGCTGAATGCTTTTGATTAACAGAGTCATTTTAACTGTGATCACCCCATTTACCCTAGCTTAGTATATGAGAACCTAGCTTTGTTTCTAACTATTTAGGCATAGAACCGTGCAAACAATCCAAGACTCCAGAGTCCCAGGGAGGTGCACTTTCCATTACATCTTGCAGCTGTAGGAATAAAAGAGACCAGTAAATGCTACTTGGATTTCATGATTTCAAATATCCAGTAAAGATGAATTCACTTGCTGCACCTGCTTGTTGTTTTATCATTCCATTTCTTATTTCTCTTGTGAATTGGCCTACAGACACAACACCTATTTAGAGTGATTGGATCTTGAAAAAATGTAAATTGATATTTCATACCCCATAGGTTCTTCTGCAGTGGTAATATCTGTGGTATATGCACATTGCAAATTAAATCATTTTTTAAGCTAACATAGGGTCTGTCTAATAAAAACCCTTATGAAATCCCACTGTGTCTGCTCAGTAGCAGCTTTTCACATTGAAACATTTAAGCTTTTAAAAAGCAACTGAACAAATGTGATTGATTATCAGTTCACTTGCCAGATTCTACATTGAAATTAAAGAAAGTAAAAGCTCTTTTATGAAACTGATATAACCACCTGCAATATTAAACCAATAAAATATGTGTTTGTGAACGGTCTTGATCCAGCTGTATAAAGTAGCCTTCTGGAATGTAGGAGCCTTATATAGTAACTGATCAATCTTTCCTAACTGTGGCAAAGCAGTAAAAAGCATTCCAAATTGACTAAAAGGTCAAAACACTCTGAAAGGATTCCATCATTGAAGCAAATATGAAGTTAGCCACACTAGTGATAGGCGGAACAAATGAAAAAATGCAACCTATTAGTATGTACTTGGGAGATATTCTAAGAATTATTAACTCATTAAATACAAGTTCCCACTGTCTGACACATAACAAAACTAGATTTGGTTGAGCATTAATTTGTTTTTATGCTTATCTAAGTGCTAAGCAACACCCTGATGAGTTTGAATGAGCCGATGCACTTCTCTGCAAATAGCTGTGTCATCTATAAATATCCCAGTTTTACCTAAAGTCTCCATTGAACCCATTTAAATAGCTACAGATAATATTTGTGTATGCTCCTTTGTTTAAGAATGTAAACACAACCAAGTAAATGCAGGATTCTCTAATAGTAGTTACCTTGGGATTCAATTTACAGAGAAGCAACTCTGACTTTGGATGGACTTGTTCAGTAGATCAGTTCTCTTTGGCAGGGAGGATTTCAGCAGCAGCAAATACAAGGTAGTCCAGAGAAGCCTGCTATCAACATCAGTCTTCTATCTTCAGGTTACCAGGAATTTTCTGAGATGTTTTTTAAGTATTAAAAATAGCCTTTAGCTGTGGGTTACTAAAACCTAGATGAATCAGTAACAATTGAAGGGCATGACTTCACTGGGTAGAAGGATCATGTTTTAAAAAGATAACAGTTTTTTCCAGGACAGAGAGATAGGATAGGGGACAAAATGGACAAACTGAAATGTGGGAAGAAGTCAATAACTGGTTATTAAAACTCAGGTGTAACTCAGAGAGTTGGTTACAAGGAACAAAGATATTTCTTATTGTATGGGAAGCAGGGAACAAGTTTAAATCAGTAGCAAGAACAGCAGAAAAATAAATCAATTGATTTATTTAGTCCCTGAGGTTGGGTAAGGTTTGGACCTTTGTTGTAGTTCATGTAGCCACATTCATGTAGTATATAGACATTGTTTCAGGCATCAAGGTAAGCCTCTGCTGCATGGAAAAAGTGCATTTAGTCCATGTATGGTAGGATTCTTCATCTTTGTGTGCATGTGCAAGTTTTCTCTTAGAATTGTTTTATGCAACTATTAGTCACTGGTTGTTTGAAATTCCTAAATTAGGGCAAGACTTTATGTTATGTAAATACATTTCATTTTTTAAGCAAACAACTTCCATCAATAACGTGGATAATAAAGCCAAGTAACTTTCATCGTGAGCAAATACAAAACAAAAAGAGAGAAAGAAAGAGAGAGAGGTAAATAAAAATAGGTAAGCCTAATATTCTGGGAATATTGCTGAATATAAGGGAATTTCCAAAACAAAAGTTTAAAAATGCTTTAATCAATGATTACATAATCATAAAAAATGGAGGAAGTCACCAAGATGGCAAATTTGCTTCACAACAAATTCTGGTTACAATGATAAAATGATTTTATGCCATGTAATTGCACCATCAACATCCAAACTTCTATTCCAAATTTGTAGGAAACAAGCTACAATTTTGTCCTTTACCTCAAAACTTTGTATGATAGAAGGGTAGACATTCCATTAAATACTATGAACACGAGTATGATGAAAATGAATTTAATAAATTAAATTCAAAGTTGTCTTTCTTCAAGAATTATTTTTTCATATATGAAGTAAGTATGTAGAATAAGTGCAAAATACAGTTCCCTATGGTTGCCATATTATCAGTCATAGGTTCCGCATTTTTCTTCAGATGTGTTATGTATTTACAGAATTGATACTCCTGGAGTATCCTTTCCCAGTCTGTTTGTGGAGGAAGCAGTGTTGCCCTATACATGAGCACCCCCTGCTGACACATTCTGGAGACCCATTCCAATTATTGTTAAGAACCATTGAATTGAAATATCCCCCACTACATCTTAGATCTGTGCTTGTATATGTGATGTGTACTGACACACCATACATATATACAGACAGCAACATCATCTCAAGAATTCAGCTCAAGGCACTGTTGGTATTTTTCTCATCTTTTAAGACAGCAAACAAAATGACAAAAACTCAATCTTTTCCTGTGTTTAACAGTTTTTTAAAGTAAATTAATTGGTAACTGTATTTTTTATTGCCCCTGCAACAAATTACTATACATTTAGTGGAATTAAAAGATTACAAATTTATGACCTTAAAGTTCTGTAGGTCAGAAGTCTAACATGGTCCTTGCCATGCTAACATCAAGGTGTGGACAAGGCTGCACTGCTTTCTAGTGCCTCTAGGCGGGACTCTGTTACATTGCTATTTCCACTTCTACAAGATGCCCACATTCCTTGGCTCATAGCCCCCTTCTTCCCTCTTCAAAACCAACAAAGTTGACTCTCTCTGTACCTTTCTTCCACAGTCACATCTTCTGACTCTCCACTCCAGCTTTCCCTACCATTTTGTAGGACTCTTGTGATTATATCTACACAAACAATCTAGGATAGTCTCCCTGTATCAGGTCAGCTAACTAGTAGCCTGAATCACCCTTTGCCATGTACCACACTATATTCACAAATGTTGGGGATTAATTAGAATGTGGACAACTATATGGGAGATTTGGAGACAGTCACAGCAACCAATAATTTCTTCCTTTTTTTTTCTCCAAATTTTCTTTTAATAATTTCTTCTTAGGTAAGAAAATAGAATCTCTTTAGATATTTAGAAAACTACATATCTTCATATTAATTTCTGATAAAATGTTGCCAAGATTTTAGTATTTATTCAAATAACAGTAGCTAAATTTCTTAATATATGTATTTTCTTCTCTTTAGAATGTGCACTAGTAATGAAAATCTGATGAAAGAGAGTTATCAAACTGTAAAGGAAAGAACAGTGGGATTGGAAAACCTATTTTATTATTGCTAAAATGTTCAGGATTTCTAGGATAAAAACACACTTTAGGAATTTTACTTCACATGTAACACAAACCAAACACACTTTAAATAATTACAGAAGAGTAAAAAAATGGGCGCCTGGGTGGCTCAGTGGGTTAAAGCCTCTGCCTTCGGCTCAGGTCATGATCTCAGGGTCCTGGGATCGAGGCCCGCATCGGGCTCTCTGCTCAGCAGGGAGCCTGCTTCCTCCTCTCTCTCTGCCTACTTGTAATCTCTCTCTGTCATATAAATAAATAAAATCTTTAAAAAAAAAAAAAGAAGAGTAAAAAAATAATTTTCTTCACTTTTTGAAATTTTGTGGTTAGAATAATATGGGAGCCTGGAAAAAAAGACACACTTATCAATCATATCATTTCTTTTTTTTGTTTTACAGTTTATCTGGGGTGCTATCTTAGGCAAGTTCTTAACCTTTCTTGGTGCTCAGATATTACATCTGTAAAATAGTGATAATGTCTATTTCAAAGGATTGGTGTGAAAATTAAATAAAAGAATCCATCAAAAGTAATTACCCTTCTGTGGAGCACCAAGTAAAAAACTTATGATCAAAAAGATTATCATGGGCGCCTGGGTGGCTCAGTGGGTTAAAGCCACTGCCTTCTGCTCAGGTCGTGATCTCAGGGTCCTGGGATCGAGGCCCACATCGGGCTCCCTGCTCAGTGGGGAGCCTGCTTCCTCCTTTCTCCTCTCTCTCTGCCTACCTCTCTGCCTACTTGTAATCTCTCTCTCTGTGTCAAATGAATAAATAAAAAAAATCTTAAAAAAAATTATCATATTTAACCCTAAATAATTTCTAGATATGAGAAAACAAAAGCAGTTTTCATTTTTAACAATGTACTAGTCTAAAGTTTGCAACATAAAGGGCATGAATATTCTCAAATCTGTTTGAAAGAAAGAACATGAAGTTTGAAGTTTTTAGCATACTGATAGTGTCGGTAGACATCTACCAAGCAATTTCATTAAGATTTCAAGATTGTTAGCCTTTCTTCTTTCCTAAAACATTAAAGTGAAAAATAAATAAATAAATATTTTCTGGATCAAAGCCAATTAATTTTTTCATGCTATGCACAGTTAAGGACAGAGTTGTTTTAGCTGAGTGGTCACACTCAGAAAATTTAATGTGAATTCTTTCTATTCCTAAAGAGGCATCTCTTAAATGCAAATCCTTTCAGGAAACAGGAACACTACTACAAGATAGTGATTGATTAATTTTCCTAAACTGCTGTTCTCCCATTCTTATTTATTTAATTGAAGGACCCCATGAGATAACATATTCTGACATCTTTAAGAAGATTTAATTGTGTTCCTCTAAAAGACATTGTAAAAAAAAATAAGCAAACAACAAATAATAAGGAACACATTTACTCATGTCTAAAGCATTATTCTAATGGAGTAAGAATACATTTAAATAAATAAATAAAATTTCAAGGAAATAAAACCACTTATGGTAAGTTTACTGAGAAAACATGGATAGAAGAATCTCTTAGAAAATGGGGATCATGGGCGCCTGGGTGGCTCAGTGGGTTAATGCCTCTGCTTTCGGCTCAGGTCATGATCTCAGGGTCCTGGGATCGAGGCCCGCATCGGGCTCCCTGCTCAGCGGGGAGCCTGCTTCCCCCTCTCTCTCTCTGCCTGCCTCTCTGCCTCCTTGTGATCTCTCTCCCTCTGTGAAATAAATAAATAAAATCTTAAAAAAAAAAAAAAGAAAGAAAATGGGGATCAGGAGGCTTTTCCCAGGGGAGGAAACATAGCTGCATGTCTCTAGGAATGACTGAATATAATAAGGCAGATAACAAGTCCAGAAGGGGGACAGAAAGTGTGAAGACAGGGGAGAGTGGAAAACCATGTCGTGTTCAAGTGAAGAAGGGTAAGAACTTTGATGTGGACTGAACATACACGGTGAGTGGCATTGAAATGAGGCAAGATTTCAAGGAAATTGATGCCACTGAAGACTTTGGTTTAAGTTCAGCAGATAAGGGGCTGAGAAGTTGTCACTCCACCCTAACAACAAGTAAAAAGCTGAAAAAACTGAAAAATCAACAATTCTTTTAAGATTTGCCAAAGAAGTGAGGTCACAGGGCAAACTGCCACAAAGTTTGGAGAGACAGATAGACAAATACAGAGAACCCAACTCACCAAAACAGAAACCCACCTCCACTGGAACCAGTACCACGGTTAGGAAAACCTGAGAGCGGTGTGGTTCATGAATTGCTGGAGGCTCAATTTGGACACATCTAAGAGATAAATACTCCAGGGCACTCAGTCACAATGAGGTCCCCACACTTTTATGAGTTTTACTTTTAGGAGTTTTACCAATTTCTCATTGTGAACATTAGAAAAAAATTTCTTTGATCCTCTAGCAGATGGAGAGAAAAATAACCATTTTGAAATTCACCAGAACAATATGTTCTTAACAAGTCTGATATCAAGAAAAACAATTTTAACCCCCATAGGTTAAGCTAGAGTCTAATTGACCTGGAGGAAGGGAGATTCCCAATTCCAGCCATTCTAACTTTCCACAGAGAGGAAGAGAAATATCCAACTCCAGCCTTGTGTTGCCACCCTGTACCACATAAGTGGATAAAAAAAAGAAAACTGCTGAGAAGAACTTGTGTTCACAGCCCAGGGACAGAGACTCTCTAAAAGGTTGAGACCTAATTATAGGACTAGAGAACTCTTCCCTTCCCCTGACATCTCACGCCACATTACTAAAGGCCTATTGACGGTAGTTCTTTTTCCTGGGCACAGCATGTCTACCTTTCAAGAGAAAATTATAAGGCATACTGAAAGGTAAAAAAACATGTTTTGAACAGACAGAGCAAGCATGAGAACAAGATCCAGATCCAGCAGGGATGTTGAAATTATCAGACCATGAAGTTAAAACAATTATGATCAATACGCAAAGAGCTTGTCTTAGGGTTTTCAAGAGAAACAAAACTAATTGTACATCTCTCTGTCTCTATTTCTATCTATATCTAGAAAGAGACAGAAACAGAGCGATTCATTATAAGAAGTAACTTACACAATTATGAAGCCCCAAAAAGTCCCAAGATTTGCCATCAGCAAGCTGGAACTGGAAAATAAAATTAAAATAAAATAAAATAGGGCTCCTGGGTGGCTCAGTGGGTTAAATCCTCTGCCTTCGGCTCAGGTCATGATCTCAGGTCCTGGGATCGAGGCCCGCATCAGGCTCCCTGCTCAGCGGGGGAGCCTGCTTCCTCCTCTCTCTCTGCCTGCCTCTCTCCCTACTTGTGATCTCTCTCTCTCTTTGTGTCAAATAAATAAATAAAATCTTTAAAAATAAATAAAATAAAATAAAATAGAAACAACAACAAGCGGTGGCATAATTCAGTCCAATTCTAAAGGCCTGAGAACCATGAGAGTCCATAGTGTAAGTCCCAGTTTAAGTCTAAAGGCCTGAGAATTAGGAGGCCAATGGTATCAGACTTGGTCTGAATCTAAAGGCCTAAGAACCAAGACAGAAATATCCAATGGCAAGAGAAGATGGATCTCAACTCAAGCATACAGCAAATTCTTCCTTCCTCCACCTTTTTTCTATTCAAGCTCTCTACAGATTGGATAATACCAATTAACATTGGTGAAGTTGATCTTCTTTTGTCAATTTACAGATTCAAACACTTATCTCTTTTCAAACACCCTTCTAGACACACCCAGAAGCAATGTTTTACCACATAACTGGATATTTCTAGTGGAGTCAATTTGAAAATTGAAGCTAACAGAGCTCTGATTGGAGAAGTAGACATCATGAAAGAATACATGGAAGCAGAGAGATAGAAATTTTAAGAAATAATCAAAAAGAAATACTATTGATAAAAAATAACATGACAGATATGAAGAATGCCTTTGATGGGCTCATTAATAGATTAAATATGACTGAAGAAAGAATCTCTAAGCTTGGGAATATGTCATTTTAAATGTCCAAACCTGAAAAACAAACAGGAAAAGTAAAAAAAAAAAAAAAAGGAACAGAATATCTGAGGATTGTGGGACAACTACAAAAGTCATAATGTATGCATAACAGTAATACCAGAATGACACAAAGGAGAAAAAGGAACAGAAGAAATACTTGAAAAAAATAATGACAGTTTTCCCAAATTAATGTCAGACACAAAACCACAGATACAGGAAGCTCAGAGAACAGCAGACAGGATAAATGCAAACAACAACAACATTAAACAAATGATCTTGAAAGAAGCCAGAAGGGGGAAAAAAATGCCTTACCTATAGAGGAGCAAATATACGAATTATATCTGGGGCGCCTGGGTGGCTCAGTGGGTTAAAAGCTGCTGCCTTCGGCTCAGGTCATGATCCCAGGGTCCTGGGATCGGGGCCCACATTGGGCTCTCTGCTCAGCAGGGAGCCTGCTTCCTCCTCTCTCCTCTCTCTCTGCCTGCCTCTCTGCCTACTTGTAATCTCTCTCTCTGTGTCAAATGAATAAATAAAATCTTTAAAAAAAAAAAGAAAAAAGAATTATATCTGACTTCTCAGAAACCATGCAAACAAGAAGAGAGCAGAATGAAATATTTAAAACAGTATGAGAAAAAGCAAAAACAAAACCAAAACCCTAGAAATCCGTATCCAGAAAATCTGTTTTCAAAAATGCAGGAGAGAAAAAAACATCCTCAGAGAAACAAAAATTATTAACATTTTTTGCTAATGAACTTATGTTGCAAGAAGTGTTAATAGAAGATATTCAGAGAGAAGGAAAATGATGTAGGTCAAAAGTTCAGATCTACATAAAGAAAGGAAGAACATTACAGAAAGAATAAGTGAAAGTAAAACAAAGACTTTCATGGTTCTTATCCATTAATCAGATAACTGTTCAAAATAACAATAGCAATAATACATTCAAAGAAGCTATACAGATGGCAAATAAGCATATGAAAACATGGTCAACAACCTGTGTCATTAGGGAATTGCAAATTAAAACAACAATGAAATGTCACTACACACCCATTATGATGGTCAAAATGCTATAGTCACTTTGGAAGACAGTTGGGGAACCTCTTAAAAAACTAGTCATATTCCTACCGTACAATCCAGACAACTGCATTCCTTGGTATTTACCAAGGAGTGAAATACTTATGCTCACACACAACCCTGCATGTGGATGTTTATAGCAGCTTTATTCATAATTGCCAAAACTTGAAAGTAACCAAGATATCCTTCAGTAGATGAATGGATAAATAAACTGTGGGCCATCCCAACAACAGAATGGGAGTCAGCACTATAAAGAAATGAGCTATCAAATCATGGAAAAACATAAAGGAACATTAAATGCATATAGCTAAGTCAATCTGAACAGGCTACATGTTGTATGATTTCAACTATATGACATTCTGGAAAAGTTGTAACAACAGAACCAGTAAAATATTCAGTGATTTCAGGGGATGAGGAAGAAACAGGGTAGAGGAGAGGGATAGAGAAAAGAGAGAGCAAAGATTTTCAGGATAGTGAAACTCTTCTGTATGAATATAATTGTGGATAGATGGCATTGTACATTTGTCAAAGCCCATGGGATGTAAAAACATCAAGAGTGAATCCTAATGGAGACTATGGACTTTGGTGAAAAGGTGTCAATATAGGTTCATTGATTGCAACAATTGTACCACTCTGGAGGAGGCTATTGATAATGAAGGAGGTTGTACATGCCTGGAAATAGGGAGTACATGGCGTTACCACGTAAACTCTCTGTACTTTCACTCAGTTTTGTTGTGAACCTAAATCTTAAAAAACAGTCTATTTAAAAAATATGTATGTCAAAGTGTATGTCCAATGTTTATATTGGGCAGTCAGAAATCATTATTATCTATTTGTATACAAAAAGCATCTATTCCTCTAATCTATTGCAAAGAAAGAACATGTAGTTTTGAAATTTTAACACACCAATTGGTTGGTCATAAGTCTTCCTGATTATTTGCCTTTGTAACATTATAATATTGTGGTATTATGATGCAAACGTTCTTTCAATAGGAAGAAAAGATCATGCCTTATTATACACATGATTTATTTATTTTTTTAGATCCATTAATATTGGCACTATTTCTTGGCCAGATAACAATGTAATCTAAAGCCACTATTTAGATTAGTAGACTAGTTGACAAGAGAGTATTCTCAAAATAACTGAGCCCTTTAAGTATATAATGAAGAAATGAAGAAAATATATTTTTCTTTTTTTGCTTAGTTCTGTTACTTGCATTACTAAAACTAGCATTTTTTTCCTTGTCACTCTTGCTAGTTTCTACTCTTTGGCTAAGAGAGAGATTTGACTAAATAGTAATCTTATAATTTTTTCAGCTATATTAAATTTTAGCTTTCAATGGAAAGACTAGTCTAACATTAATTATATCAACTCTCCTCTTTGCCAAAGCTCCAAATAGAGTATATGCTCATTCATTTAATCCTCAAACATTTTAAGCACCAAGTATAAGTACGGCACATTTCAACTCCCACAGAAACTCCAAGAC
This sequence comes from Ailurus styani, assembly GCA_002007465.1. Lineage (NCBI taxonomy): Eukaryota > Metazoa > Chordata > Mammalia > Carnivora > Ailuridae > Ailurus > Ailurus styani. Next base: position 934,486 of record LNAC01000353.1, read on the forward strand.
AAATATGGCTTATACCAGATATGCTTATTATGTCAGGGGCACTGAGTAATTAGAACAAATAATCAACCAATCAGAGCAAAATCTGCCTAGTTATTCCCATAAGGGGTTTACCGTGCAATAGAGAAAGAAACATAAATGGCTACAATACAAAGGAAAACCTTGAAATGTCCAAATGATGCCATATGTGAAAATAAGCAGGCAGCAGAAAAGGCAGTTAGGAAGTTTTCAGAAAAAAAAAAAGCAGCATTTGAGCTGAAAGTTAGAAAAAGGAAAAAAAAAGGAAAGAAAATCCATCTTAAGAAAACATAACACAAATGTTAAACATTTGTGGTGTTTAAATATTAAGGACCAAAATAAACTTCTGTTCGTAGTTGGAAAATTGCTGATCATCACAGTACATTAGAAGAAAAAAAAAAGTGAAGGAAATATACCAGCTTGTCAGAAATGTGCCTTAAGAACAAAGGTAATTGCTTTTCACCATTTCAGGTTTAACATTTGAAAAACGCTTTTTTAAAATCTATAGTTTCAAGAAAAGAAGATTGTTTATACACATACACAGAGTGGATTCCTATAATACATGTATTGGTCAGGTTAGCTTATGCTGCCATATTGAACCCTATGAAGTTTTCCATTTCACTAACTCAAAAATCTTCTCTGACCCTGAAGGATCATCAGGGTAGCTCCATGATCCAGCTGACTTCTATTTTGTGGTCCCATCATTTCAACAAGTGGGTTTGAGAGAAATGGAGTCAAGGTTTTTTTGTGTGTAAAGATTTTCTTTATTTATTTGAAAGACCGAGAGAGAGAGCATGAATGGGGGGAGGAACAGAGGGAAAGGGAGAGGGAGACTACTCACCATAGGGAGCTTGGCATGGGCTCGATCCTAAGACTCCAGAATCATGACCTGAGCCAAAGGCAGATGCTTAACTGACAGCCACCCAGGCACCCCAGAGACAAGGTTTTTAATGTGCCTGATCCTGAACTTGAGGAGACACACTCCACTGACACTCATAATCCTTTGGTCAGAGTAGTAACAACTAGTACCATGACTGACAGTGATTTCCATGACCACGTTGTGCATGCAGAAAGGAGAAGGGAACCAGAGAGTAGTGGTTACTAGTAATGTTTACCACAGAAACACATTTATCTCCTCTGTTTTGGCAAGTAAATATGGAGAGTGGGCATATCTGTAATAGAATATTCGGAAGATTCGAGAGTTCATGACTTAAACCATGGGCAGACATGCACATTCTCCTCTAAAGTTATCGATATCAGGTTATAAACGTGCCAGTTACACAGAAATTCCTCAGTTGTTTCCCAGGCCATACAAGGATATGAGCCCTACGTGCCACTTGAAACTTGGGACTCTCTGGCATAAAAATCAAGTCAAATAGAGGATATATTTATTATATTATAAGTGAGGAGCTTTGTGTTCATTTTTTCAGCTGTGCCACAAAGTCTTATAACTCTTGGGGGAAAAAATTAGTTAACTTTTATACATCAGTTGTTTTTAGTCTTATGAAACTTCAATGAAAGAATCACCAAAGTTTAATGATCTCAAACATAACTAAGTTTGCATGACATGAAGTATTTTATATTTCCTTTTCTAATTTCTACTTAAGACAATATGACAAATAAAAGTGGTGATTATAAGAATAAGTTGAACTTGACAAATACTAAAAATTATCTTTCAAGCTTCTGATCTTTTTTATGTGACTTTTTAAAAAAAATGAAAGCACTTATTAAAGGAGATACTTCCTATATTATGAAAATTAAGCCAGAGTTGGATCCTAGATGGAATTACTTTGTTTGAAATCAAGTTGTTTGGCAAATAAATAAATAAATAACAACCTAATTGTTTCAGTAGTTATTCTTGAGTATTTATACACATGGAGCAGTCATTGGTAATCTTTAGAAACCATTTATTTCAAATAACAAGCATGTTATGTTATTGCAGAGTATCATCAGTTCTTTGAACATTTAAAAATCTTCATAAGAAATTTTTTACAAGTGCTAAATAATATGTTGATATGAATGCATCATCTACAAATACTTTTCAATACAGCATTTCAGAATCAGATAGCTCATTTAACATAACGCACTTTTTTTTTTCAGACCAAGGGTAGAAAGAAAGAGGTACTAAGAGATACAAGCTTTCCTTATGTTAGGGAGAGAAACAAACCTGTGAAGCTAAAATGGTACCTAAGAAAGGATATTATTTATAGAAGCTAGAATATGAAAGGAAATGGCAGGAGATGTCGAAATTGATTGAAACACTCAACCTTGACAGCTCTGAAATTTGCAGCTTGAATACCTGCCACAATTTGTGAATGATCCTCTATATTCTTAAACTGCTTGGTTTAGCTAGCATTGTGATAGAAATAGATGAGAGAAGTCAGGAAACCATAAGCCATATACAAGTTCCATTTCATTCCTAAGACTTATCCCAATATATGTTATTCTATAATAAAAAAAAGAGCTAGAGAAATATATATTGAATGTTGATCAGAATTTTCACCTTTAGAAAACTATTCTTTTTGTTACACATAAAGAATTTGAAAATGTAAACACTTCCAAAGAACCTTTTTTTTTTACTGAGGTGCTCTCTTATAATGTAAGTCATCTGTACATGAATATATATTCTTTAATTAAATGTATTTGTTTACCTGCTATGAAGGTTCTTGGGTATTGTGTATATGTGTGTGTCTGTGTGTAGCAGTTAAACATTCACTCAATGTTTGGATAACGAAGAATTTTTGGCTGGTTTATTAAATAAGATTGGCTAAATTGCAGAATGCTCTAAATAACCAAGCAAGAAACTAATAAACAAATACTGCCAAATGAAAATGCAAAGACAATGGTTAGACTCTCTTGGTTAGTAAAGGGTAACATAGGCTAATTAAAGCCAGCCATTGGGGATGTTTGCAAAAGTCTGAAAACAAGTAGATCAGAAATAAAATCGCTTGATTTCAGTTAAGTCAAAACAAGATAAATAGTAAACTAGGGAGACTCTTCCACTGATATAGAGACATTCTTTTTAGTCTAGAAAAATCCAAATCCCACCATTCTCACCCAACATTTATATTTTTAAGACACACACACAACCACATACAGTATCTCAAGTACAGAAAAATCTAACTATAGTTATTTTAGTTAAAATACTGTTGTAGAATATACATTTATATTGATATTAGAGTTATTTAAATTTACTTAGTATTTTCTCCTAAGATAATGCCAAAAATTACATGTTTCAAGACACTGAACATCTTAACTGTGTTCTCTCTTCATAAACATTAAGACCATAATGGTGACTTTGTAAAAAACATACATTTTGTTGAAGTAAATTGAGAAATTACTAGTACCTAAACAATATTTCCAAAAGAAACAATGACTCTAGGGGCGCCTGCATGGCTCATGATCTTTCGGCTGTGGGACTGAGCCCCATGTCAGGCTCTGTGCTCAGTGGGGAGTTGGCTTCACATTCTCTCTCCCTTTCTTTCTCATTCGCTCTCTCTCTCAAATAAATAAATAAATAAAATCTTAAAATAAAAAACAGACAATGACTCTAAGGAAAATATACAAAATATTTGACATTCAACTATGAAAAAAACAAAGAATAATATTCTTCTTTCTTTCTAGGTATTTTTCAGGATGCGGACAAAGAGGAATGTTGACCTAAAAAAAAATTCTTGAAAATACAGTGACTTTCTTATGACATTGAGAGAAAAAAAATGGATTCCAATACATACATTTAATTGATAAAGAATAAGTGTTAGTAAATAGCCCAGTGTCACTTAAACACCAAGTTTAATAATTCTGAGAAATAAGTTCAATTCTCCCACCACCGCCAGCATCACTACCACCAAAACTATACCTTGATCTAATCACTATCCAAGAATAGAATTCATTGTTCCACTTAAATAGGAAATGGGAGGCGGAACCTAATAAATTGATTAAGAACAATACTTTAGTACTTTCTTTTAGGGAAAACACACATTTTTTTATTCACATGAGATATGCATCCTTGCTTTGGTATCTATTTATCACTCAATTTTTATGTATCATAGTATGGCACCCCAAACACTCCCAAATCACCCACCTCAATTCCTTGATTGTGATTTTGTTATTCTATTCCATCTCTTATTATATTTCAACATCACCACTGCCTTTACACAGAGAAACACAGGGACTATATAACACAATAATTGTAACTTTAGAGCCAATTACAATACTTGGCAAATACCAAACTCTCCAAGGTCTTTTGAATAATTGGAAAAAGTAATGTATGATTGTGATAGCTCCAGATTGTGTAGTGTTTGCTAAAAGTAATTTCTGACTGAAATAAACTCTCTCTATATAAATTATATTGAAATATTTCAAAGTAATCTAAGAGATATCCAAATTACTAGTATAAACTATCAGAGAAGTGAAAAAAAATCACAAGAGAAAATTATGTAAAGCTAAATATGCAGAATATATCAGAAATATCTTTGTGATAAATATCAGTTTTTTGTTTTACATAAGAGTTAAGCTACAGTTCATTATATTTATTTTTTATTTTAAAAAAGATTTATTTATTTATTTTGAGAGAGAGTGTGAGCAAGTGGGGTGGGGGAGTTTCAGAGGGAGAGGGAGAGAGAGGATCTCAGACTGCCCTTTGAGAGTGGAGCCTGACACAGGGCTTGATCTCATGACCCAGAGTTAATGACCTGAGCCAAATCAAGAATTGGAAGATCAACAGACTGAACCACCCAGGTGTCCTTGCATTTTTTTCTTCTAAACAAAATGACCCAAATATGGAAGAATAATGTTATGGTAGAAAGAGGACATTATTTGCAACCAGTCGACCTGATTTTAAATTTCAGATTTGCTATTTTATTTCTGGGTGACCGTGGGGAAGTTATATATATTCTCAAGCTCAATTACCTTGTAGGGAAAACTGGCATCTAAAATTAATATTTTAGGGATGCCTGGGTGACTCAGTTGGTTAACCAGCTGCCTTTGGCTCAGGTCATGATCCTGGGGTCCTGGGATCGAGTCCCACATCCGGCTCCTTGTTTGGCAGGAAGCCTGCTTCTCCCTCTGCCTCTGCCTGCCACTCTGCCTGCTTGTGCTCTTTCTCTCTCTATCTCTCTGACAAATAAATAAATAAAATCTTTAAAATAAAATAAAATTAAATTAATATTTTAATGAGAAAATGTTTGAACACATTGCTCACATTTGGAAGGCCCTGGCAATAGATGGTCTCTCTATTAAGTTGTCCTTCAAAGGACAATGAATTTATTTATTTATTTCCTTAAGTCAAATGTGAGATAAAATCAAAATCAGACAGAAGACTAAGTGTGCACTACTGAGAAAATATTTTAAAACTCAAGCCTCACTTTCATGTAAATTAAGGACAAAAGGATGCAACCTACCTATTTCATGAGGATGTCATGAGGATCAAATTAAGGAAGAGAAGTGAGGGACTTTGGATATTATATTAGTATTAAATACAAATCAAGCTAAAACTGAAAGTGTGACTCAATAACAAACTAAATAAAGGAGAAAAGAAACTGGAAGAAGACAACTTTGCTGGGTGATCTTTCTGTTAAATTTGTTATAGTACTCATTTATCAGATTCGTGGATTTATTCAGGTAATAATAAATTGAACATTTAAATCATTCAGTAATTAGATGAGTGGAGATATAAATATTATAAAATACAAGGCATAATGGTTTATAAGAATTCTACATTAGCAAAGGAAAATTGTGAGCATGTCAATATAAAGACAAAGAGTTAAGATAACAGGTGGAGGAATAAGTTGGAGTGAGGTACAGAAACAAGAAAGCTTCAAAATGCTGCTAGTTCCAGACCCATAACATGTAGTTGACTTGTAAGTCTGTGGGAGAAGGTTTGTCTCAAACACAAGAAACGTTCTCAAAATCAGTGACATTGGGGGAGGGGCAGGATATGAGGGAATAGTGCTATAGGTGGGACATAGCACTAGTAATAGTCAATAACTTTTGAGTAAAGAGTGAGTTGGTGGGCACCTGGGTAGCTCAGTGGGTTAAAGCCTCCGCCTTGGGCTCAGGTCATGATCTCAGGGTCCTGGGATCGAGACCTGCATTGGGCTCCCTGCTCAGCGGGGAGCCTGCTTCCTCCTCTCTCTCTGCCTGCCTCTTTGCCTCCTTGTGATCTCTCTCCCTCTGGCAAATAAATAAATAAATAAATAAATAAATAAATAAATAAATAAATAGAATCTAAAAAAAAAAAAAAGAATGAGTTGGTGACCAATGTCTTTCTGTAGAGAAATGTTTTCTTTAATGGAGAGAAATAGGAGAAGGAGAACCTAACTTTGAGGAAAAAAGGATGGCAGATAGCATCATCTTATAAATGAACTACAGAGAAACTAAGGAGCAATATGGATCTATATCTAGATTTTCACAGGAAACAGGTGCTGGATTTCAGATGCCTGGGGATTTTCATGTAAAAAAGAAAAGTAATCATTAAGTACATAGAAGGAATATGTCACTTCTTATTAAAAACTATTAAAGTATGGAATGATCAGGATACTCTTGTTAAAATAATTTTAATCATGGATTACAACAATTCTAACAAGCTTGCATAGAGATTGCTCATCTTTCCATCATCTTGTTTTGTTGTGGTTGTTCTTAGTTTATGGTGAAATTGTACTACAGCAAATTATTGAGAAGATAGCAACTTTATTACATATGCATTAAAGAAATTAGCCATATACCTGAAATGAAGTTTGCCATGGAGATAGAATCTCTCTTAACCTCTAAATATATAAAATCTCTCATTTATTTAACACTTTCACCAATTACTAAGTTATTACTTATTGATTCACTTTATTAAAGACACTGAAACTTTAAAATTACTCAACACTCTAAAACCATTAAAATCCCAATTTATTACCAATAATAGAAGGAATGAGAAAGATTTTGTCATTTTCTCCAAAAATATTAATTTGTGACATCATTCTTCTATTTCCCCGAATAAGCATCCAGTCTCTTGAAGAATTCTAAATCATAAAGTTTTCATTTAACTTTTTAATGCAGATATTTTTATATGATGTTACAAAAACAATCTATAAGTTACTTATATTCACACAAGCATTAGGATACCTACAGAGTTATTTTTTGTGAAGGTGATTATTTTAAAAATGAAGTACAGATGATTACATAAATACCCATCTAAGAAAATCATTAGCCTTTTTAACCAGAATGAAAATAAAAATTGATAGTCTGTGGTTTAAGGAATAGATTTTTGTCACTGTTGTCTTAGTAGGGATAAATCAGAATGACAATAGGCAACAAAAATAACTTATCTGTACATAAAGTAATAATTGATTCTAGTTATTTTCATTGTTATTTAAAAATGCTAAATTTGTCCATAGTGAAGTAAAACTATACTGCAAATTACAGGCATGATGAATATTTATTATATTATTATTTATTATATTATTTAAGTTATACAATCCTTGCAAGATACATTTTATTGAGTTAATTTAAATCACATTAACCCAAAAGACTAAAAATGAATAATCTACTACATTATGTGTTAGCCTCAAAAATCAAACTCAGAAACAAACGTTGTTATGGAAAGATGAAGGACAAGTGACTTTCATCTTAATGCCTTCTGTACCTGGTGGAAAGTAGAAAATTCAGTTTTCTAGTCTACCCTCCTAAGTTTTTCCAATCATTCATTGTTTGAGGAATCTGATTCCATGTTCTGAGATCTGACTGCTGACAGCTTTAAGTCTCACTCTCTGTCTTCCTCTTGTGTCCTACATCTGATCAAGCTCATAAGAAGGCCTGAGTGGTCCCTCCTTTGGTGTAAGTTGGGGATTCAAATCATGCAAACTCCTTCCTTAGTAAATCTCCATCCTGACATCACTCTAAACCACAATAAAAATCCAGGCCTTGTTCTTTCCTTGCTTTCTCAAACCATTTTGAACCTGCTTGGGAGATTTGCCCTTTTCTGCCAGAGACCTCAATTACATTTATCACATTAATTTGTTTCTAGGACATCAATTTTGATAGAAACCAAGGATTAAAAAGGTGGTTAAGAATGGTCTTAATTCTCAAGGGTTCACAGTCTGTTGAGATCAATGGTAGATAAACACATAATTAAAATAGAGATACAAAATCTACGATAAGGAGAAGCCCAATGGAAGCTCTCAAAAATATGAGAAAAAAAAATTAGAAATAACTAATTAAAATGTTGAGGTTGGAGAAGACTTCTTGGATGAATGACAAATTTTAAAGAATAAATAGGAGTCAGCCACATGAAGAATTACTGCAGCATTAGTGCAGGAAAATGGAATATTATACAAAAAATATGGTGGCTTTGTTTGGAGAAGCAAAATCTAGATTGTGTTAATTGCAAGTAATTTATCATGGCTAGAAAGTCTATGTCAAAGGAAATAACAATAGTAAATGAGGTCATTTAATTATTACCAGAATAAATACCTTGTAAACTCACCTTTTGAGTTTAGATTTTATGACTATTGTTGTTTTCAGTGTTATCCCATAAATTACATAATTAAGACTCCATTGTACTCCACAGGTTGTCTTCTAGTACCCAAATATTCTTAATAGTTATGTTGCCTATAGTTCAGAAAAAAATATACACCTAGCTCATTTTTACTCCATGTTATGACTAAAAATAATAATTATTGGGCAGCCAAATTGACCAATTCAGATATGATTTATGGTTGAACACATTAAAATACTTAAAATTAAAAATATTTAATTGCTATTTATAACTAGAACTGTTGTCTTAATCTGTAAAATAGGTCCAGCATTACCTTTCCCATTCCTTAGTCAAAATGATCAAAACTGTGGAGGTATAATTGAAGTATAAACTTAATTTGCCTACCTCCACTGGGTCCTCTTCTCCTAGTTATATAACTCTTTGCAGGTAATCATAGCCATATCACTTGCTATGCTCAATGATATACAAGCAGAAGTGATATGTGTCTTTTTAAATTATGAGACTTTTTTGATAAGCAGACCTAAAATGCTGTAGACCTAAAAGGGAAAGCTAATGGATGGTTCAGCCTCCCTCATTCTAACTGCCAAATTGCTGCACTACGGATGATCCGCCAGAAGACCCAGAAGGCTTACAATGAGTTAGAAATACATCTCACTCATTAAGCTACTTAGATTTCAATGTGAAGTCAATGTTATTTTATAGTTTGTTGTATTAGTACAATATGTAGCTATCGATGAATATAATTTGTAAAAATATCAAAATAATCACATAGATTGAATTTAATAGCTATCAACAAGAAAACAATAATGATAAAGATATGATCACAATACTGGTGATAATATCTTCTGAAATTTATGCAGATGACTACTCTTTAATTCATTTATTCATACTTTTTTTTTAAATTTTTTTTAAGATTTTATTTATTTATTTGACAGAGAGAGATTACAAGTAGCCAGAGAGAGAGGAGGAAGCAGGCTCCCCGCTGAGCAGAGAGCCTGATGCGGGCCTCGATCCCAGGACCCTGAGATCATGACCTGAGCTGAAGGCAGAGGCTTTAACCCACTGAGCCACCCAGGCGCCCAGGGAGATTTTTTTTTTAAAGCGGCAGGATTTAAGAGAATAGAAAGCATTTGTATTTAATATTATTAGGTAAAATCTCATGAATGGAACATTTGGTCTCTCAGGTTTTTAATATTATGTACGTATATCAAACTTCTGAACCCATTCCTTGAGAAATGACTGACCATATAAAATAGATCTGACTATTGGATACCTCTCTTTGGTCATCCTCCTAGTCAACTTTTTATTTGAACATAACTTTTTAGATGCAAATTTTATTAAAATTAGATAGCAGTATATAGAAACTTGTTATTCATTTTCCTTCAACATCTACATACATGTATCCTTCACTTCAAGTACCAGCTCAAATGTCACTTCTTCATAAAAGACTAATTTCAGCACCTTTACTTTTCATCTTCAAATTAATAACTGACATGATATTATATTGAGTTTTTAAATATGTTTATTGTCTGTCTCATCCATTTGAATGTAAACTCTATGAAGGTAGGTAGTTTGTTTTATGTGTTATACCTCTAGCTCTAGTTCAGTCCTTAGCATGTAATATTTATTGAGTGAATTAATAAGTGAAAGAATAATAAATATCTGCAATGAATATTTTCTGAGCCTTTTTCTTGGAGGTTAAAATTACATCATTCCCTACCTTCAGTGACTAATACTGTAAATCTACAGGGTACATTTTGCTTCCATTTCAAACAGGAATAAACTAGAAGTGAAATATATGAAGATGTTGATGGCTAACATATCTCAATAGGTATCACAATGTTTCTTTTCAATATCCTTCTATATTTCATAGAAATGTCTAGAAAGAAATGGACAAATTGGGCTTCCCTCCCCCCATCAGGGACTTTGCAACCCTCAATCAAATAAAAGCAGTATATTTCTGTGTAGTTTGAAAACACAGCTGGAACTGTTTACTCTCCAGACAAGTTTTGATTACAAATAGTAGAATTTGCTACTCTTTTCCAATCTCCTTAAATAAAGCAGAGGAGTGACATCAATGAAGTGAGTCAGGGAAGTAAGTAGGAGTAGAACAGAAATAATAGCCCTGATGTTACTCATACTGTTTCACTTACTTTGAGTCTAAATATGATGTAAACTAAGAGGACAAACTTGAATAAGATAAAAATTGAATAATAACATTTTTTCTTCACTTTTCTATTAATTCTATGCATCATATGACTTAAGGGGGAAAATGAATTCTCTATTATTTAAGACGCTTTGTTTGAATGCCAGAGGGACATACTTAGGTTATCTAATAAGTTCACTCTACAGATGCTTGAGGAACTAAGGAAAATATATAACTCTCTCAACAGTTTTCGTAGAAAATTAGGAAATCCAGACACCAACTAACTCTAGTAAATCAATAGTAGCTGTAATATACCATTTGGAATATGCAAATCATTTTCTCATCAGGTATTCATTTTGCCTAGAATTTCCTAACCTAATGAATCATGATCTCTATTTGTCTTGATATTTATTATTTTCCTATTCCATTAATCCACTAATTATTCCACTAATTATATATCTTTTCTTCTACCTTAAACTTTTCCTTTTTACTTTTTACAGCTTCTACATTTATGGATCCTTGACTTCTTGTTGTCCGTGTTTCAAACTCTAATATCTCGGCATAAAGATAATAATTAGGTTGGCTGGCCAGCTACTAACCAGGTGTACTTCATGTATTAGTGAGGGAATCTATGTCCCACTCATGGCTACCAACCAACATACATGTGACTATTTTTTTTAACAGTATGCTGATCCCTAATACTATCTCTGCTGATGGTGTTAAGTTGATTAAACAGTATAAAGCAAAGTAACTTACATGGAAGTAGTCTTACTGTAGAGAACTCAGTGGTTTCACAACTGTTGTCATGCTCAGGATATCAATGAGTTCATCAGTAACTTTAAAACTAATCAAATCAAAAAAAAGATCCCAGATTTTAGCCTTAAGACCTCTTCCCTCACCCCATCCCTTAAACCACTTCTAGTAATATTATTCGTGTCTGAGTTTAATCAAGAAAATAGAATCATTACAAGTAACTTAGGAATCATAGTCACATGGGAAGTACAACCTAAAGGAAATATGGAATGGGCTAGGGAAATGTCTGGGAAGTTTAGTCACATATTTGGAGAAAATTTACTAAGGACATCATATGTAAACCCAGGAATGATGAACCCAGACATCATGAAGCAATCAGAAAACCCACCATAACTGGCTGCCAGGACCACAGGTGTAGAGATCATGAGGAAATTTGAAAAACCACCAGATCTGATCACTGTCACAACCTACTATGACATTTTTGTTTCACTTCTACTTTTCCAGATTTTATACCCATGGCCTAATTAGCAAACTCTAACCTAGAGGTTCACAGGAAAAGCCATTCTAGAAATCTTAGGAAGAAATCAGTTGCAGTGCTGAGTTAACCACAGACCATCCAGCATAGATGGCTTTGTTGTTCTGTGGATCTACAGTATTTATCTTAGGGTTAGGGGAAAATGAGGGAATTAGTTTTGTAAAATAAACCAAAGTGAAGAGAAAGAGACCCCAATAGTATTAATTTTAGATGAGTAAGAAACTCTAAAATATGCCTCTTAAAAATAATTATTTTTGTAATCTATCACTTTAACAGACTAAAAGAAGAAAAATCACATGATCATATTAATAGATGCTGAAAAAGCATTCAGGAAAGTCTAAGTGATTAAAAAAAAAAAATTCTCGGGGCACCTGGGTGACTCAGTCAGTTAAGCAACTGCCCTTGGCTCAGATCATGATCCCAGGTTCCTAAGATTGAGCCCCACATAGGGCTCCCTGCTCAGTGGGAAACCTGCTTCTCCCCTTCCTCCCTGCTCATTCTCTCTCTCTCACTCTCTCTCTCAAATAAAAAGTAATAAAATATTTTTAAAAATTCTCAGTAAACTAGAAATAGAAAGAAATTTCCTTAACTTAATAAAAATATCTTCAATAAAACTACAACTAACATTATACCTAATGGTAAGAAACACAAAACATTCCCAACAAGATTCCCCACCAAGGGTGATCAAGATCACCCTTTCACCTGTGAAAAGACAGGAATATTCCTTTTCACCACTCCTTTTAACATTGTACTGGAAGTCCTTGCTGATGTAATAAGGCAAGAAAAAGAAATAAAAGATATACAGATTAGGAAAAAGAAATAAATCTGTGTTTACAGATGGCATGTTTATCTATGTAGAAAAATTTGAAAGAATCAACAAAAAAATTCTGTAATTAATTAGCGATTATATCAAGTTTTCAGAAGACAAGGTTAAGATACAAAAATGCAACTGCTTTTCTATATACAGATAACGAACAAGTAGGATTTGAAGGAGTAAACACAATGTTATTTACATTAGTACCAAAAATATAAAATATTTAGTCATAAATCTAGCAAAATATATGTAAGATCTATATGAAGAAAATTACAAACTGATTAATAAAATCAAAAAAGAACTAAATAAATGGTGAGATAGCACACGTTCATTGATAAGAAGACACAATATTGTCAAGACATCAGTTCTTCTATAGATTCAATGCAATCCCAATCAAGATCCCAGCAAGCTACTTTTTGTGTATTGACAAACTGACTCTAAAGTTTCTACGGAGAGGAAAAAGACTCAGAATACCCAACACAATACTGAAGGAGAAGAACAAAGTCACAGAACTGACACTACCCAAATTCAAGACATACTATAAACCTAAAGTGATCAAGAGTATGGTATTGGCGAATAGACAAATAGATCAGTGGAATAAAATAAAGAGCCTAATAATAGACCCACAGAAATATACTCAATTGATCTTTGACAAAGAAATAAAGATGATACAGTAAAACAAAGTGTCTTCAATAAATGGTGCTGGAACAACTGGACATCCATATGAAAGGAAGGAAGAGAGAGAGGGAGAGAGGGGGGAAAGGAGGGAGGGAAGGAGGAGGAAAAAGGCAGGGAGGGAGGAAGGAGGGAAAGTAGGAAGGAAAAAAGGAAGGGGGAAAGAAGGGGAGGAGAGGAGAGGAGAAAGAAGAGGAGAAGAGAAAAGGAGAAAAGAAAAAGAATTTGGTCAATGACTTGACCTTATACCTTTCACAGAAATTAACTCAAAATAGATCATAGATACAATGTTAACTACAAAAGTATAAAACTACAAAATAACAGGAGAAAAACTAGATGACTGGGTATGATAATGACATTTTAGTTATAACATCAAAGGCATGATCCAATAATTAATAAATTGGACTTCTTTGAAATTAAAACTTCTACTCTACCAAGACAATGAGGGAATGAGAAGACAAGTCACAGACTGAAAAAAAATTTTTCTCTGTAACTTCATCTCAATTTTGCTGTGAATCTAAAACTGCTCTAAAAAGTAAAGTTCTAGGGCGCCTGGGTGGCTCAGTGGGTTAAAGCCGCTGCCTTCGGCTCAGGTCATGATCCCAGCGTCCTGGGATCGAGGCTCACATCGGGCTCTCTGCTTGGCAGGGAGCCTGCTTCCTTCTCTCTCCTCTCTCTCTGCCTGCCTCTCTGCCTACTTGTAATCTCTCTCTCTGTGTCAAATGAATAAATAAAATCTTTAAAAAAAAATAAAGTTCTAAATAACAAAATAAAATAAATCATGTAAGACAATGTAAATAAAATATTTTTATGAACGTTTAAATAGTTGGAAAGTACACATGGAGAGATACAATCTTAACTTTGCAAAATTGCAATAGAATTTATTAAATTTTCCTTTATGGGTCACATTTTCATAGCCAAATCAAATTTCAACAGCCCTTTACTTTGAGCTAGCTAGAATTTTGGAGGCTACATATTGTTGTGTTGAAATAAATATGCATATTGGAAGTTGAATGAAGAATTTATGCACAGTGAAAAATGACACACAGAAAAATTTGAACTTCAAGTACCTTGAGTTTCTTTGAATTTTAAGAAATTTTTTATAGAAATGGCTGACATCGTTAGAACGAAAATCCAAGTATAATGTAAGGTTGTATTATTCTACATCACATATTTTACTTTATCACTTTCTTTCAATGTAACAAGGTACAAAGCCCATCCCTACTTGAGAGTTTTCATCTAAAAAAATGAGGAGCTAATGATTATGAAGCTCTTAGAAGAATGGTACATATTTGGGTCTTCATCAGTATTATTTATTATTAATGTCATTATTATAGCTATTATTATGATCTTTGTTCTTGGATTATGATAACACTAGAATTCGTGCTTAAGAAATACCTAACTCACACAAACAAAATATTCAAAATTCAAATGAATAATGAAGAGAAATAAGAAAATTTCCAAAAGGCTTCTCTGCAAGAAACATCTTTGAGAAGAGTTATTGGAGAAGAGTTAATAAACTGTTGACAAAGGATCAGGCAGTGTGTAGGAAACCCATAGTAATAGGTTTCCATATCTAGACCTAGGAAGTGGAACAGGGAAAAGGAGTTACAAAATTCAGGCAGAGAGAGACCTGCGTGGAGCCGTTGCTTGATAAGACCTGTAATTTTCTCACACAAAAGATTAAATGAAGTCCGCGGTGAATCTACAAAGTGAGGATGGGGGAATAAATAATCAGACTCATATCCCTCCCTCTGATTTCCTGCTAGTATTCCTTAGTGATCGAATTCAAATTTGACCCAAAAGATAAGGGAACTCTTAATTCAATAAATATAGCTTAGCTTTCTGGAACCTACAATGGGAGAAGGAAAGTATTGAGCTGATCTTGAGGGACAAATAAATATTATACATACATGTTTTTTAAAGTAATTATCTGATTAACACAGGTCTGAGATGACATTTTTTATTATGTAAAAATGTTAGCCAAATACTAATGGCTAAAATTGAGCATATTTAATAAGTTAGATGAACTAGTAAATGTGTTATATGTTGCTTCTCAATTTCAGTAGATGACTTTAAATATAATTTTTCACAGAAAATATAGAATTTGGAGATAGGTCCTTTAAAGAGGTAATTAAAGTTAACTGAAGTCATAAAGGCACGGTCCTAGTTCAAAATGACTGGTGTCCATATAAGGAGAGGAAGAGACACCAGAAATGCATGCACACAGAGGAAAGGTCATGAGAGGACACAGCAACAATCTGGACATCGGCATGTCAAGAATAATTGTCCCAGGGCGCCTGGGTGGCTCAGTGGGTTAAAGCCTCTGCTTTCGGCTCAGGTCATGATCTCAGTGTCCTGGGAT
>LNAC01000353.1:950489-1020488 GCA_002007465.1 Ailurus styani
AAAAAAAAAAAAAAAAAAGAATAATTGTCCCAGGATAAACCAACCATGCCAGCACCTTGATCTTGGACTTCGAGCCTCTCAGAACTGTGAGAATATAAATTTATGTTGTTTAAACCACTTGATCTGTGGTATTTTGCAGTGGTAGCCTGAGAAAATTAACACAGATAACTTCTAAAATAAATCAATGAAGTGTAAGTATTCCAAAAGAGTAAGAAAAATAATCAATCCAAAAGAAAGGAGAAATAAAGAAAGATGTATACAAACTCCAAAATAGTATGATGCGAAAAAAAATCAAAATATATTTGCTCTCTCCAAAATACCAAATTTTTGGGGCACCTGGGTGGCTCAGTGGGTTAAAGCCTCTGCCTTCGGCTCAGGTCATGATCTCGGGGTCCTGGGATCGAGCCCCACATCGGGCTTTCTGCTCGGTGGGGAACCTGCTTCCTACTCTCTCTCTCTGCCTGCTTCTCTGCCTACTGGTGATCTCTCTCTCTCTGTGTCAAATAAATAAATTAATTAATTAATTTAAAAAAACCCAAAATACCAAATTTTTCGTTTAAATGGCAATTATGTGTCATTTACAGGAGACATATTTAACACACAAAAATACTGAAATATTGATAATGAAATATCAAAAACCATTATACAGAGAATTTTCTCTAAATATAAAGCTAGAAATTTAGATATCAATGACAAAATGATAACTGGATTTCACTCATTTAATGGTTTAAATACACAACTCTCGAATCATAGAAAAGTAAAAATAGAAATTAAAAAATACTCTGAATTTAATGTAAACAAAAATAATCATTTAAAATTTTTGCTAAGCTAATACATTGATATTAGAGGTTGTTGTATAGTCTTAATTATTATATTAGAAAAATATGGAAAAATAATGAGATCGTTATGTAACTTAAGAAATCAGAAAAGTAACAATAGTTAAAACCAAAGTGATAAAGAAAGGAAATAATAAGATAAAGTCATACATTAAGGAAACGAAAACATGTATACTAGAGTTAATCAACAAAGCCTAGAGTTGGTCCCTAATAGAGAAATATAAATTTACCTAAGCTGACTCAAAAGAGGTAAGTGCACGTTTTGTAACAACTAGGCAAAATTAATCTGTAGTCATATATTTACCAAAGCTATCTGACAATACTGAGGAGATGTCTGTTTCTTACTCCCAATGTAATTCAATTGTGTAGGAGTTGTAGTGTTTCTACCTTGAAGAGTCAAGTGAAGCCTTTCAATAAATCTCTACCTTTTCCTAAATACCTAGAAAATAATATAGAAATCTGTTAAGATGTAAACTCTATAATTTAAACCTATTAGGTGATCTTTGCTAACAGTTTATTCACTGAAACTATACATGTGTGTCTATGTGTATGTGTGTATGCTCGTGAGTGTGTTGGTGTGCTTCTTAAGAAGCTTGATAGCCTAACAAAATGAAAGAAGATTTATGCCATTTTGGCTACCTTGGCAAAATCCAAATATTTATCTATTGGACAGTTTTACTTATAAGAGTTGATTGATAAAAAGGAAAGCAATGAAAACAAAATCAAGAAACTATTGATCATTTAAATTTATTTTTCATTTTGAAATGTTCATTTATGAAACCATTTTCAACACCCTGTACTGCACAGTTGAGCTAATTATTGAAGATTAATTCCTTTAAATAGAACTTAATTAATTTTGTAAGTGCTATTCAATTTATATGATTATCATAAATTTGTTTATCAGTCTACATGAGAAGACAGGAAATGGAATCTTTAATTACATATGTATGTAGAAATATTTTAGGGGTTTTTATGAGACATTATAAAGTGATACACTTCTTTACTTATTTCCAAAAGACTAAATTTAAATGTCATGCACTTATTTTAAATGATTGCCACCTGCACAAATAACAAAATACTGACCTAAGCCAGATTTGATACTTGACTGAAGAGTCTTCCATGAGAGCAGTCCACTCGATACAGGCATTCATGACTGGGAAGACAAAGAAGAAAATAGTAACAAGTGCTAACACTGAATAATGTTGAAGAGTACTTATAGTTTTATAGCACATTTTTTTTGCTATTATAATCAATGAAACAATGTATTGGTCATCACTGAACATGAAAATAATTGGATTTCATTTTTTTCAGTCATTGGACTTTAAATAACACTCACTGGATCTTAAATAAATTCATAATAGTAAAACCAATACTTGTGATTTTGAGTGTAGAACATTAGAAAGAACATTGAAGAATCAAACAAATATTCCTGTCACTTACTAGCTATGGGTAATAAGGGTAAATCAGTTTCTTAATCATATTGAGTCTACTTCCCTATAAAATTTTTGTAATAAACTCTAGTCTGCTTCTCAACATTATGTTTATTTAAAGTTGTAATGTATTGGAGAATTATTTTTAACTTGTATGTAAGTAGTATTTTAATACTTGATGAATACACCATAGGTAATTTATTATGGTGGTTTTCTAACCATACGAATTTGAAAGTATACTTTCAAAAATACACAAAAATAACATTGAAAACTAAACCTAGTTTCAGAGATGGGAAGAAATTTCATTCATTTCTTGTTTATTATGAGGGGGTAAAAGTTAGTTGTAAAATGATTACAAAAGCAACAATCATGTTGTCATTCATATTAATTCATTAACTGATCTACTATCTCTTTTTAAAAAATGTTACTGAGGACCTATTGTGTACTGGTACTGTTGTATTTGGTGGCCATAAAACCCACAAAACGTAATCTTGCCTCCATGAAGTTTATATTCTACTGGAATGAGATGGGCAATAA
Source organism: Ailurus styani (assembly GCA_002007465.1). Taxonomy (NCBI): domain Eukaryota; kingdom Metazoa; phylum Chordata; class Mammalia; order Carnivora; family Ailuridae; genus Ailurus; species Ailurus styani. The sequence continues at coordinate 953,293 of LNAC01000353.1, forward strand.
ACACTTCAACAAGGAGACATGTATGTCATATGATGATAGGACTAGGGAGAAAATTCAACAAGGAAATGAGGATAAAGTTTGCCTTAGTCCATTTGGCCTGCTGTAACTAAACACCACAGACTGGGGAGCTTATAAACAACAGAAATGTATTTCTCACAGTTCTGGAGGCTGGAAGCCAGAGTCATGGTCAGGTGAATGCCTTTTTCATGGTTGCAGATTCCTTTTATTCTCACATAGTGGAAAGGGCCAGGGAAATCTGGAACCTCTTCAATAAGGCACTAATCCCATTCATGAAGGTGCCATTCTCATAACTGAAGTATTTTCCAAAGGCCCTACCTCTTAATATCAACACCTTTGGAGGTTAGGATTTCAATATGTGAATTTGGGGGTTGGGGACACATTCAGATCATAGCAAGGTTTGATGGTATGGATGAAGACCTAAAGTTGCAAATCTCACTGCTGAGATAACATCTAATGAGAGTCTTGAAGGAAGTGAAGGGGTAGTTATTTGGCAATCTATAGAATGAATGTTTAAGAACAGGAAACAGCAGAGGAAAAAGCCCTGAGGAGAGACCCTGTTCAAGGAAAGTCAAAGTGGCCAGTGTGACTAAAGATCAAAGAGAGAGGGGGGATTGTTCTAGAGACTGATGGGGGAATCATATCATGGAGGATCATAATCCTATTACCAATAAAAATATTAGTGCCTATTATTTGTAAATAACCTTGGTAATCACAGGTTACTACAAATATGAATGAAATTGTTCTTTAAGAGTCCACAATCTACCAGTCAAAGGAATATCACAATTGATGCCATGAAATATAATTAGGCCCTTTTAAGCACAGTGGAGAGTAACTGAAGGAACAACAAGCCATTCTGAGATGACTGATGGGTAGCTTCAGAAACAAGTTAATGTCTGATGTAGATTGTGGATACAGTATAGGATGTTATCAGCCAATGAAATGGAAAAAAATCCATTTTCAACAGAAGAAATACTTTGCATATGCAAATGGTCAAGAAAAGTATGGCAAGAAGGTTAGGAACAGTGAACTTCTTAGCACATTTGGAATGCAGAATGTATTTCAGAGTAGTGACGATTAGATAAGAAAGTAGATTGGCTTGAGATTGTGAAGTGCTTTTTATTCCACAAAGAAAAGTTGAGATTTTTCTATAGGCTTTAATAAGCCAGTTCAGATTTTTAGAGAAAGAAATGACAAAATCAATATCACTTGGTTATAGCAATATATGGATATAGCGGCGTTACAGTTTAGAAAAGATAGGCTGGGCAAGAGAGACCCTAAGGCTGTTTTGGTAATTCAAGCAAGCATTGACGGAAAGTGAACTAAGGAAGTAACAGTGAGGACTAGAGTGTCACAATGAATTTGAGAAACACTTTGGAGGTGATGGAGGTACTTTTGGTTGAGGGGCCAAGGCCATGGAGGGTATTAGACAATTCAGACATTTTTTTTGGAAGCTTTTTTTTTTTCTTTTTTTGAAGATTTTATTTGAGAGAGAGAGACAGATAGCAAAAGAGAATAGGAGTGGGGAGGAGAGGGAGAAGCAAGGGTCCCCACTGAGCAAGGAGCCCAATGTGGGGCTTAATTCCAGAACCCTGAGATAATGACCTGAGCTGAAGGCTGATGCTTAAACGACTGAGCCACCCAGGCACCCCTAATTCAGACATTTTATACAAAGCTGTTTCTGATGTCAGTCATTTTGGGTTGGTGATGAAAATCTGAATATATCTTTATATAGCTGTATATAACTTTAGGAAAGTCTGTATATAGCTTTAGGAAATTAATAGAACATACCAACATCACAGGTCTGTAGAGAGAGAGGATTATGTGAAGATTGTTTCTTTTCTACTTTGACTAAATTAGATGATGAATGGGTTGAAGAAATTCTAATTTATTTTAATTTCAGTAGAGGATGGTATTATTGCCTCACAAAATAACCATTGAATTATAAATTTAAAGTGGTTTCCTTATGAATGTTATTACCCTGAATATAATTGTAGTAAAGGACCATGAATCAGATATAACTGAAAACTTATTACATATTTAGTTCAGGGGAGATGGTTTAAATTCTGGGTAAATGTCAATGAAAAAGAAGGAAATGACTTATTTTTACTAGAATATCCCAAATTAATGACAATATTGCTTTTTAGAAGCTAATGAAAATAATGAATAGTAAACTGCCTGGGCAGCACAGATGGTTGTCTGTCAGAAACCAAGTGTCTGACTCTTGGTTTCAGCTCAGATATGATCTCAGGGTTGTGAGATTGCGCCCCTCGTTGGGCTCCATGCTGAGCATCAAGCTTGAGTTTCTCTCTCCCTTTTCCCATGCCCCTCCCCCCTGCATGCTCTCTCTCACTGAAATAAATTCTTAAAAAAATAATGAAAAGAGTAATGCATTGCTTAGAATGTTGATGATAAAAACATATTCAATTTGTTTGAAACACCAAAACTTGCAAATGTCTACATTAAGTGTATACTATGTAGCATTTCTCTGGTGTCAGACATATTTGCTATATATTAATCCTAGAACCCCATTCTAAAATATCTTCCATTTTTATAGATTGTTCAAAGAATGACATACAAATTTATGACAAAAACTTTTCATACCTAATTATATTTATAAATTTAAAAATTTAAAGTTTTTAAATATAAGAAGCATTAATGTAAAAGTAATTGGGACTAAATGGAAAATTATTGGAATATCAGATCTCCAAGTGCTTAAAGATCCCTGGTGACTGACAGAGAACAAAATGCACTGAAAAATGGCAAAGCACAGTTACAAGATGCAGGAAACATCTTTATTGATTTTTTTTATGTGGTAGCTCAAAACGTGGTGCTTGATGAATGATTCCAGATATTTTGATATTTTTGTGACCAATTCCAGAAGATGCTAAGGTGAGAATAAAAAAGAATTGGAAGAAAAAAAATACTGTCTCAATGTCTATGTTACCTAGAGAAATCTATACATTTAATGCAATCCCTATCAAAATACCATCAAGTTTTTTCAAAGAAATGGAACAAATAATCCTAAAATTTATATGGAACCAGAAAAGACCCCAAATAGCCAGAGGAATGTTGAAAAAGAAAAGCAAAGTTGGTGGCATCACAATTCCAGACTTCAAGCTTTATTACAAATCTGTAATCATCAAGACAGTATGGTACTGGCACAAAAACAGACACATAGATCAATGGAACAGAATAGAGAGCCCAGAAATGGACCCTCAACTTTATGGTCAACTAATCTTCAACAAAGCAGGAAAGAATGTCCAATGGAAAAAAGAGAGTCCCTTCAACAAATGGTGTTGGGAAAATTGGACAGCCACATGCAGAAGAATGAAACTGGACCATTTCTTTACACCACACACAAAAATAGACTCAAAATTGATGAAAGGCCTCAATGTGAGACAGGAATCCATCAAAATCCTTGAGAAGAACACAGGCAGCAACCTCTTTGACTCAGCCACAGCAAATTCATCCTAGGAACATTGCCAAAGTTAAGGGAAGCAAGGGAAAAAATGAACTATTGGGACTTCCTCAAGATCAAAACGTTTTGCACAGCAAAGGAGTCAACAAAACCAAAAGACAACTGACAGAATGGGAGAAAATATTTGCAAATAACATATAAGATAAAGGGCTAGTATCCAAAAATCTATAAAGAACTTATCAAACTCAACACCCAAAGAATAAATAATCCAATCGAGAAATGAACAGAAGACATGAACAGACATTTTGGCAAAGAAGACATCCAAATGGCCAACAGACAGATGAAAAAGTGCTTGACATCACTCGGCATCAGGGAAATACAAATCCAAACCATAGCGAGATACCACCACGCACCAGTCAGAATGGCTAAACTTAACGTCAGGAAACGACAGGTGTTGGCAAGGATGAGGAGAAAGGGGAACCCTCCTACACTTTTGATGGGAATGCAAGCTGGTGCAGCCACTCTGGAAAACAGTATGGGGGTTCCTCAAAAAGTTGAAAATAGAGCTACTTTACAACCCAACAATTGCACTACTGGGTATTTACCTCAGAGATACAAATGTAGTGATCTGAAGGGGCACCTGCATCCCAATGTTTATAGCAGCAACGTCCACAATAGCCAAACTATGGAAAGAGCCTAGATATCCATCAACAGATGAATGGATAAAGAAGGCGTGGTACATATGTACAATGGAATATTACGCAGCCATCAAAAAACCCGAAATCTTGCTGTTTGCAACAACCTGGATGAAAATAGAGGCTGCTATTCTAAGCGAAATAAGTCAGTCAGAGAAAGACAATTATCACATGATCTCACTGAAAAGAGGAATTTGAGGGGCACCTGGGTGGCTCAGTGGGTTAAGCCTCTGCCTTCACCTCAGGTCATGATCTCAGGGTCCTGAGATCGAGCCCCTCATTGGGCTCACTGCTCAGCAGGGAGCCTGCTTCCCCCTCTCCCTCTGCCTGCCTCTCTGCCTATTGGTGATCTCTCTCTTTCTGTCAAATAAATAAATAAAATCTTTAAAAAAAAAAGGAATTTAAAAAACAAGACAGAATATCATAGGGGAAGGGAGGGAAAAATGAAACAAGATGAAACCAGAAAGGGAGAGAAACAAAAAGAGACTCTTAATCTCAGGAAACAAACAGAGGGTTGCTGGATGGGAGGAGGGTAAGAGGGATGGGGTGGCTGGGTGCTGGACATTGGGGAGGGTATGTGCTATAGTGCTATGAATTGTGTAAGACTGATGAATCATAGACCTGTACTTCTGAACCAAAGAATACATTATAGGTTAATAAAAAAAAAGGGAGGGGAGTACTTACAGATTTGATGGTTTCCATCCCTACACCAAATAATGCAATAACATTTTGAACCCAATTTAAAACTCCACATCTTATCTTCAAGGTCTTGAAAAGGTTAAGTCCTTATCCCCTTAGCAACTATATGACTACATTTATCCTCTGTCATCAGATCTACTGACTCAGAGTGTTATGTATTCCAAGGTTGTTTTTAAAGGAACTGTCTAAAGGAAATTTCTTCATTGCAGTTAAAGGACAAAGCCTATATGGGGACTTTTCTTTACCATTTCCCAATATTCTTTGAAATTCACTTAAGTCTGGGTGTAGTATTTTTTTTTCTTGAGAAAAAGCAGACTCATGTTCATAGGCATTGGGTTAATATGCTTAATGATTCAGATATCCTTTATTTTTTTTTAGTATTCTTCTCAACTTCATCTAGATTTTATCCATGGATACTGCTCTAAGTCATCATTTGTTCACCAATTCAACATTTTTTAAAATCTTCTATGAGGATGTAAGACATAGAGTTGAGATTGAAGGTGAAGAAATCAAAAAGAATCAAGTCCTGCCTTGAGTGGTAGAAATATATTAGCACTAATACCATGAATAATAATGGAATCACTGTTTGTCAATATGTTATCTTGTGTATAGATATCACCATACAATTTTATATATTTTATTTTATTTTTTTATTTTTAATTTTTTTTAAAGATTTTATTTATTTATTTGACACAGAGAGAGAGATTACAAGTAGGCAGAGAGACAGGGAGAGGAGGAAGCAGGCTCCCCGCTGAGCAGAGAGCCCGATGCGGGCCTCGATCCCAGGACGCTGAGATCATGACCTGAGCCGAAAGCAGAGGCTTTAACCCACTGAGCCACCCAGGCGCCCTATATATTTTATTTTGATATGGTAATTTCAAGCAATAATTAGGAGATTCAAAGTCCAAAAACAATGCAGCATTTTTTTTTTTTTAAGATTTTACTTGCCGGCTTCCCCACTGAGCTGGGAGGCTGATGTCGAGCTCGATTCCAGAACCCCAGGATCATGACCTGAGCCAAAGGCAGATGCTTAACAAACTGAGCCACATTGGTGCCCCAAAGCAGCATTTTACTTGATTAATTCTAGCCAAATCTTGTGTTAACTTAGCTCCTGTGAGATGCAGATACCAAATATAACAGATGACATAGATTATTTTTATATGTTTTTTTAAAAAAGATTTAACCATGAGAGACTATGGACTCTGAGAAACAAACTGAGGGTCTTGGGGGGGGGGCGGTGTTAACCTGGTGATGGGTATTAAGGAAGGCACATATCGCATGGAGCACTGGGTGTTATACACAAACAATGAATCATGGAAGACTACATGAAAAACTAATGATGTACTGTATGCTGACTAACATACCATAATAAAAAATAATAAAAAATAAAATAAAATATTATTTATTTGAGAGAGAGAGAAAGAGCAAGTGTAGGGAAGGGCAGAGGGAGAGAAAACTAGTAGACTCCTTGCTGAGTTCAGAGCCCAACCAGGGGCTCGATCTCAGGACCCTGAAATCATGATCTGAGCTGAAACCAAGAGTTGGATGCTTAACTAATTGTGCCACCCAGGGGCCTCTTATAAGTTTTAAGCGGCATTAATAACGTATTTTTATTAAATATATCTATAAAGACACAAAATAGAAATGATGAAACATCAGGTTATAAAGTGTGTACAATATACATTAAAACAAAGTCATAGGTTGACTTAAGCCTAAAAAGCACTGAATTTGATACTAATATACATGTTATATAAATGGGACCTGAGAATGGTGAATAGCAGGTATCACTGCAAAATGCAGTTGCAACATACTCCTGAGATGAAGAGGCTGAAAAAAAAGTGACAAGAAAAATTGGAACATTACTTCCAACTCATGCTTATCATTACTTAGTTCTAGTTTTCTTTACTAATGCCACCAAATTGTCCCATTAACTGACATTCCAAGAGTTGGTGGAATTACATGGAATTACTAGAGATTATATAGGTAGTGTCAGAAAAAAGATCAACTACTCTGGGTGAAAGAAATAATTTTATGAAAGTTGAGAGGTATATGATGTATGGTAACCATTAGAATCTACCTCTTCAATCTCTGATCACAGGGAACATACATGAGAAAAGATAGAGCTATACATCTATGAAATCAATCAAATTTTCTATGAAATCCACCCTTCTAACTAGCTGTTCCCAGCCAGGGAATAAACATGGCAGGAGTATTAAGGTTTGCCCATTCCTAGAAAATACTGGAATCCTCTGATGCTGGTTGATGCTGGCTCAAGTCCTCCCCAAAGACTATACTGAAATCTTAGGACCACGGTACAATACTGTTAACTAAAGTTTACCACTCTGTATGTTCCTATACTTGAAAGATGCTGAATATAGATCTTAACTATTCTCAACACACACACACACACACACACACACACACACACACACACACACACGGTAACTATGTGAAGGGATGGATGTGCTAACTAAGCTTACTGCAGTAAAAAAATCACTTCACAAAATACATCAAGTCATCACAATATCCACAACTTACACAACATTATATATCAATTATATCTCATTCAAGCTGTTAGGAGTGGGGGTGGAGGACTGTGTTGCAGTGTAAGATACTTCTACTTAACCTTTCTTCCCCCTTGCTCCCTCTTTCTTTTAAGTGGAGTCAAAACTTCATCAAGGTCTGATGGTTCTCTTGGTCTCCCCCGATTCCTTCATTGTCCTATATGGTCTTTGTCCTTAATAAATCACTTGCAGGGTTAATTGCTTTGGATTCTGCTTTACCCATGCCAACTCATGATGTGACTAAAAATAATCAAAGTAGAATTTGTTTTTTCAGATTTCCAACCTTCAAATCATTGCTTTGAATTATCATTTCAGAATAGCAACATATGAAGAAGGAGCCACTAAAGAAATGTGTCCGTTTTGTGACATTATTACAAAGAAAATGTTAGCTTTGTATCACTGTTGCTATTTTTATACTCCCTTGTAGTTCTTTGTGTCCTTGTCTTTGGGTGCAGCACAGAAATTGAAAGCTAAGAAAATGGGTTATTACTTAGTCTGTAAGTGCTGAGAAAAATAAGACAAAATAAGAAAATAGAGTCAAGTAAAATACCTATGGAAAGAGAGCAAAGCAGGATGAAGCCCAGCAGAAGGAAGAAAGGAGAGCACATTGATACAACAGGGTCTGGAAAGAGTCCTGGGCTCACATCTGAAAGGCCCACAAAAGATTCTGCCAGCGTTGCCAGGAAAACAGAATAACATATATACATTTTGCCCAAACACAATGTACTGATTATCAAATATATATTCACCCAAATGTTTTATTGAAACATTAATCTCAATGAAAGTTAGCAGGAAACCAAAGAAACTTTAATGGTAACATTTTCAGTTTCCTCTTATGAATCATTACACAGTAACATAAATTTAAGCCTTGTTACAAATAGAAATTGCTATATATAACCTTCAAAGTCTCTTTAGAATGCTATTAACATGGTAATAATATTTACTTTTTCTTTTATTTATCAAGAAACGAAGTACTATTACTTGAAATTCAGTTTTAAACCATTAATTAATACAGAAAATATGTTAATTATTGGGACACCTGGATGGCTCAGTTGGTTGAGCATCTGACTCTTGGTTTCAGCTGGGGTCATGATCTCTGGGTTGTAGGAATGAACCCCCTCACTGGACTCCTTACTCAACATGGAGTCTGCTTGAGATTCTCTCTCTCTCCTTCTCCGTACCCCTTTGCCCCTCTCCCTGCTCATACTCGCTCACTCTCTCTAACTAAAATAAATGGACGTTAAAATCTTAAAAAAAAAGAAAATATATTAATTATTGAAGATAAACTAAAGATGTAGTTGCTTATCTTTTATCTCATTAAAATGTAATAGGTGAAAAATGGAAAATTTACTTTACAGTAAAAAAATTACTGTACAGTAAAAAACTGAAACAGGTAAAATAAAGAAATAATACAATAACTTTATATATTGTTTTTTCTAAAGAAAAAAAAACAATCATGAAACAAACTGAAGTTTACTGGGGGTGGGAGGGTAGGACTAGGGTGACTGGATTATGGACATTGGGGAGGGTTTGTGCTATAGTTAGTGCTGTGAAATGTGTAAGCCTGATGATTCATAGACCTATACATCTGGGGCAAATAATTAAAAAAAAAACACTTAACTTTGAATTGTTGACATAAAATGAATAATGTGAAAAGGAAAACTTTCATTAACATTGTGTTGTTCATCCCCCATTGGAGATGTATAACACGTTGACATAGAAAAGCCTTCTGCACAAACACACTACATGACATATGCACGTGCACATCTGACCTTGGTAAACTTGTTTTTTAACTCATTGCTCCTAAATATATTTACCCAATGAACTTTTTAAAAAATGCGACACTCATTAATATACTATAAAATAGGGTCCCACTTTTCTACCCTATTCATATATAGACTTTTATCAATCATAATGATAAAGTATTCAATATTTAACAACAAAATGATTTTTAAATAACAAAGCATTTAATGCTAATGAAATTAAACCTACTGTTAAGTCATATTTTAGGATATTTTTATTAGGTTGGTAAGCTTAAAAATTCTACAATAAAGAGATTATGCAAATTAATATGTCCTATGTCTGTTAAATATACACAAAGGAAAGAAGGGCAGGGGAAATTTCACTGCCAACTGTGAATACATATGAAGAAAAGAGATTTTTAGAGAAAACAGGAAAACAAGTAAATAGTTCTGGTTAGAAGACTGACTGTTTACATATGGCAGGACATGAGGAGGAGGAGGAGGATGTGAATGTGGTGCTTCCAAATACGTGGAAGTCAGTCGCTTCTTAGGGGATGCTGTGTCCCCACCTCAAGCCTAACGATGTAGACTCCCCTGAGTGAACACTTACATTTGGACCTCCCTTGGAACAAGAAGACATTTGAGAGCTGCGTTTACTTATATTGTCCTTATTTTCTATCCTTTGAATTATCCATTTCCTGTCTTGATAGAAAATAAAATAAAAACAACCTTAAACCTGGTCACAGTCATCATTCTCATCCGTCTTTCAGCTGAAACTGTTCTGTGTGGTGTGGGCTGACTCACATGGTAGAGTTAGCAGCATTGCTGAGAATGGTTGTGTGGGTAAGGAGGGTCAAGTTTTTCTGGGGTTAACTGATGGGGCACCATGCTATTTTGTGTATTTGGTCTCTGTCTCTGAGGGGAAGAGGAAGGGCATAGTCACCTATGGGAGGGAAGTAGCTCTGCATCAGACTTGGGTTAGGTGTATGAGGTCCAAAAAATTTGTATTGACAACAACTGAGCTTCTGATTCTAGTAGTTTCACCAAAGCCTGTGTCTTGAGAAGGGTACCAGTTTTATTCTTCTGTTGCAGGTTCGTCAGCAGATAATAGGCCTGATCCTGAAAGCCAGTGCTAATTGAAGTTTAATGTGGCCTCCATATTTATGTGGCCATCTTGGCCTCAAGGAGTCAGTGAAAGTGTAACACTAGTTATAAGGCCCAGAAAAAGGTTCCTATATGTAATATAACAACAGCATAAGCACCTATAGTATTAGATCACTCGGTTGTGGTAGGCAGAATAATGTCCGCCTAAAGACATCCACATCCTGATCCCTGAAATCTGTGCATATCTTAGATTACATGGCAAAAAGTACTAAGTTTGCAGACAGGAATTAAAGATTCCTGTCTTTCAGCTGACTTATCTAAGTGAATCCAATTTAATCACAGCTTCCCTAAATGTGGAATAGGGAGGGAGAAGGGTGAGAGTCAGAGTGAGCAAGATGCTGGGAGGATCCAAGAGCCAGAAAATGTGGCTGCCTTAAGAAGGTGAAAAAGGGGAGAAAATGGATTTTCCCTCAGAGCCACCAGTGTCTTGATCTTAGCCCAATGAGACTCATTGAAATTTTACTACAGAAATGTAAGTGAATAATTTTGTGTTACATTTAAGCTACTGGGTTTGTAGTGATTTGTTACAGCAACAGTAAAACAACAACAACAAAAAACTTATATATGACTGTACAGCAGGCCTTGGTAATGCCAAATGGATTATCTATTTCTTATGCATTTAATGGAAGACTTTTGTAATTAATAGCAACTTCATCTCCATCAAAATATGAGTCTAGACCTCAAACTATACAGTCTCTAAATGCTCATTCATTCATTCATTGTAAAGGGCAATAGTAGAGGTTCTACTAGGTTGGTCTTTGCTTCCCTATCTGTAGGAATGACTGACTGTGTGAGCATACTACAAGCACCTCTTAAATTCAAGTCACCTTATTCTTTTTTTGAATGATTCAAATAAATCTTCCCATTTTCTAATCTTGCCAGTAGATAAAAGTGGCTATGGGGAAAATAATGTAATTGGCATATGGGGAAAGTGTATGAAGGATCTCTTAGGGTTCTTCCAACAAAAAGGGCGGTAACTTTGGATATCTGGGTGACAGTTTATCAAGAGGAAAGTTGGTTGATTCAAGGACCTTCATAAAATAAATGACCTCCCTACAGAGTATCACTCAGCAAAGTCTTAAATATAGCATATACTGAAAACCACTAGGAACCACATATTCCAAACAAGAAAGAATACTGAATGAACATTTCCTGCTCATGGTCCTCCCTGGATTATAACCTTTCTGAGACTACAGACTATGTCTTCTCTTTCTTTATATGAGTGTGTTCCTAAGTCCCTGCACATTGAAAATGTTCTGTAATGATTTAATGATTTGCTAAATGCTTACCATCCAGGAAGACCTCTTAAAAGATGTGTTCTGAAGTCTTAAAGTTTATTTAAATTTACACTATGGAAGGGCCTAACGTTGCTTCCTTTAATGTTTTTCACACCCTCATGCTAAATTTGTGGTTGAAAATTGTTCATATAAGGAAAGACTTCTTGAAGTATACATGACAATATGATAGACAGGACTGAGATCTGCTGGGATTCTAAATCTTGCAGAGAATAATAATAGATGACAGATTAGGAATAATTGACAGTGTCGTTGTGAAAGTGTTTATATTAACAGAAGAAGGGGCTTTGACTGTAGCTGGGGGTGAAGGCAAGGGACTGTCAGAGAGAAATAAATGAATTCACAGGCATTCGGCTTCAAATCTAGCTTCATAAGCTTCCAATTCTTGTGGTAAGTGGAAAATAGTCTGTGGTATTCATATCAGACTTTTCCTCTTTTCTCGCATCATGAGCCATATGATATGCTTTAATAAGATTCAGGAGAGGGGGTAGTTTTTACTCAGTGTATGACTAAAAGAGATCAACAACCTAATTATAAGTTATATAGCTATCACAAATTTATAAGTTATGCAGTTATTAGTGACAAGTATATGTTACATTTAGGCATAAGTTGAGCTAGAGTCAAATACGTTTAAAACCACCTGCCTACACTCAACTTATTTTAGCCATTATTATGAAACACTTTTTTTTAACAAATGGCATTATTCTAATTATCATCTCTTACAATGATTTTGGGGAAGACTTTTTTTTACAGATTTTATTTATTTTAGAGAGAGAGATAACATGAGCAACAGGGGAAAGGGAGAAACAGGCTCCCCACTGAGGAGGGAGCCCCACTGGGCCTCGATCCCAGGACCCTGAGATCATGACCTGAGCTGAAGGCAGATGCTTACCAACTGAGGCACCGAGGCATCCCTGATTTTGAGGAAGCATTTTTTAAGCTTATTTCACTTTTTTTAAAGATTTTATTTATTTGACACACACACACACACAGAGATCACAAGTAGGCAGAGAGGCAGGCAGAGAGAGAGGAGGAAGTAGACTCCCTGCTGAGCAGAGAGCCTGATACGGGCCTCGATCCCAGGACCCTGAGACCATGACCTGAGCCTAAGGCAGAGGCTTTAACCCACTGAGCCACCCAGGTGCCCTCATTTTCTTTTAAACAGAAAACATCAGTGCAAATATGCACATTAATATGTATTTGGAATCTGATTGAATTAGGTTACATAAATATCTACCATAGAAAAAAATTTGTGCTTTAGAATGACTGATATTTAGTTCTAACCCTACTCTACTAAATTTCTAATTCTAAATCTGCTTCAGTCTCATTTAAGGATCAAATAAAGTAATATGTATGAAAATATTGTATGGAAAACAAAACACTGTATAATTGTGCTGAGGACTGTTAGCCATTCACAAACATTTGTAGTGTCACTTGCATAGTATAGAATTTTTTGTTCCTGGCCAGGCAGTACATCTCTTACTCTTGATATTAGACATTTACGAAGTTTTCATTTCCATGTAGTACTGGGGTTACCAAGGAGTAATCTTGTCCACGTTGCTTAGCTAGAGTCTCTGTTCCCACTCCTGCAGTCCTTTATTTTCCACTGCCACGCATCAGGCATGAATCTGTAGACATCCCTGGTAGTTTGGATGTGAATCTCCAAAAGCAGCTTTAAGAGTATGACAGACATCCATCCCACTGCAGACTGCATTTCATCTAGGCTACACCCACGAGCTGAACTTCTGTTTCCTTTGCCTTGTTTAACAACACTACAAAGTAAGGGGATTGAGTTCCTTTCCTTCTGTATTGTGGTAAATAAAATGAATGGATGTCGTATTCCAGTCTATCGAATGGGGCATAGAAGTTTTGCCTAGAAACTGCAACATTACAAAAGTAAAAAAAAAAAAAAAAATGCTGCGAACCAACACTTTTTCTTTTCTTCTCTTCTCTCTTTCTTTCTTTCTTTCTTTCTTTCTTTCTTTCTTTCTTTCTTTCTTTCTTTCTTTCTTTCTTTCTCAGTTCCTTCCTTCCTTCCTTCCTTCCTTCCTTCCTTCCTTCCTTCATTCCTTCCTTCCTTCCTTCTTCCCTCCCTTCCTTTCCTTCTTTCTTTCTCTCTCTTTCTTTCTTTTTTAACATTTTTCCTGTATCCACATGCATTCCAGTCTGGCCTGGCCTCTAAAGATACAAGGAAGAGCAACATAGCAAACCCATACAATGTGCTCCTCTTGAGCTCTATTGCTTGAATGCTCTATGTGAAATAGAATTCATGTGTCTTTATGCCTTTCATTCAACAAGGTGGGTTTATGCAAAACTATCTTCACAGATAGTCAGGGAAAGAATGCTCCATGTCTTCGCTTGACAGATAAATCCAGTCCTTGTTTCTGGCCCAACCTGTAAGTGTTACAAAAACAAACATTACTTTCTGAATTATTTGCTTGTTCCATTTGAAAATATTTAAGATTGTATTGATTTTTTTAAAAGCTTAGTTTTAAGCAAATATTATGAAAATAGTTCACCCATCCCTAATGGTAGCTCTAATTTCATGCAGGGTGAGGATGAAATATGCACATCTCATGTGGAAATAATCTTTTTCAGGAGTGAAACCAAATCAAAAGAAAAAAAAATTAAGCAACTACCCATGAGGGATAATCCTTTAATACATTAACTAGCTGACAATCACTTATGAAACACTTTTTCCAACTTTTTTAAAAGAGTATTTCCCTATTTCTATATTCTTCTTTCATCTTCATTCCAAGTTTCAATCTGTAGAAATGGATTTTAAAATTTGCAAAGTAATACCTAAAGTCCATAAGCACAAGTTCCACATTAGAAATGTCATTTTCCAATTATTAATGAACTGTGGTGCTTCTAAATACACAGATGTAGAAGAAAATGGCAAAGAAGCAGAAAAGTAAAATGTATGCAGTTCTTAGGAATATAATAATTTTAAGCACATTGACATGCACAAAAATTTCTCAGACTGTTTCAGGGAAAACTTAGCAGGTCATTGGAAGGCCAGTTTAAGTTATTCAGTTTCACATTTCCATAAACTCTTGACATTTATATATTACCATAGTGGCAGCACAGTGACCATCTCCAAAGGGAGTTAGCAGGTCTTGTGATGCACACAGTGTTATAAAGGACAGTCATTTTGCTCTTTCAGATTAAGTCAATAATTATATTACCATGTAAGTGGTTTTTATGCCAGAGACCCAATAATCACTTTTTTAACTTGAATTGTATACTGTGGAATTGTCCAAACCTTAGTACCTGCCTAGGAAGATGAGAAAGTTAGGATACATATCTAGTAATCTTGTTTTTTTTTAATGAAAAATAATTCAAGCAGGAAATAATCCATATTTTATACATGTATGTATATATGAGAAAAAAATAACTTGTAACCTTTTTATGAGAAATAATTCAGATAAAATTTAGTTTCCTTACCCATACACAGAAATAGCTGCTATGTCAAACATAGTTTTCAAATTAGAAGGAGTGGTAGATATTCAGAAAGCCAATAATTTTGTAAATAGCAAGCTACAGGGAAATGCTCAAGGAGGAAGCTGAATTTTGTCTTATTACCCATAATTTGACTCTCCAGGAAATGAGCTTTCTATACAAGGTATCCTTATCTTTTAGAAATATATATTGGCTATTAAGTACACATCTTTATACCACCTCATTTGGTCCTCACAGAAACCCAGTGAGAACAGCAAGGAGGTTATCTTTGTGCCTACTTCATCAGGGAGCCTGCCAGATCAAGTGGCTGGGAAGTTGAATACCTCTTACCCAGGTCTGTTTTCCTCTGAAGGTGGAGGTTTCTGCTCATAGGGTATTGTGCAGAAGCAAATACATACCCTAAATGTGGTCTGACAGATGCATTAAAAGAAGATAAGAGTTTCTACCTTGTACTAGATCAAATGAAAATGTTCTGTGATTGCCAATAAACATATTGAAAGGAGGTTTTTCAGTAATGATAAATGAAATGTTTCAATCTATACCAATTATCTTCTAGGGACAGCAGAGATGTTATTACTGGAACGTTATTATTTATTAAAAAAGAATATCTTCTCAGAAAATAAGTTTATGTTGGGAAATATTAAACATTTAATATTCAATATTTTTCCAAAGAAGTATGAGACTATTTTGATAAAAACAAATACTTGAAATGTTGCAGAAAAAAATGTGAAACTGTGTATTAGGGTCATTATATGGTTTATTTCTACATTTTATTCTAGTTGTTTAGAACCAAGAGAACACTGTTTCAAGCACATAGTGGTAAAAAGTAATAGAAGTTATTTTTAATAACTCACTTGCAAGATCTATAAAATGTTAATTAGATACTAATCAAAATACCTGAAAGAATATTAGACCATGTTTCTTCTAAATGAATCATTAATATTTACTTTTATTTCTCACATAATTATTAAAGCGAGACAACGAACTACCCAAATGATAAGCAACGATGAAATTGTATGTAATGTGATGCTCCCATTATAGGACATGCCATTTGCTGAACAACTGACACTCTGTGATGATATCAAGGAGAAAGAGTTATGTATAAACTCTATTTATTTAAATTGAAGTGTATAACTGTTGTACTATGTGATTCGCTTGTCTAACCTTGGGTCTAAAACAAAATATAACTATTGAGTTTTAGATCAGTGATATTTAAGAATGGGAAACATGCAGAGAAAGGAGAAGCCATATTCTCTAAGAAATACAGAAAGAATGTTAATCTGATAACACAGATTAATATTGTATCCAATGCAATACATATACAATGAATGTAGGTCATTTTGGGGTATGTATGCTATTGGTGCTAACAACGTTAAGTAGTTAAGTTATATTATTTAGATATTGAAATATGAAACAAATAACCTGTAACAAAAAATGAGCAAAAAGCACATTTTAACACCTAAGGAATATTTAATAATCTCCTAGAAATAAAGGAATAGGAATATAGCAAAATGCATAATTTTATCAAGGTCACTACTAACAAAAATTAGCATGAAAAAATTAGACCCATTCCTAATCACATAATTTTTGACTAAAGAATGACTTAAGCACCAGGCGGAATAATGTCGACACATCATTAATTTTTTATTTCCTTCAAGCAAAGTATGGATAGTTAAATGATATAAGTGCTAGTGATATAATTTTGGTGTCTTCTATCCTGTAATAAAATTACAAAAATCAATACCTTTGAGACTGGGAGACCCCTGTCTTAAAATTTTATTGCCCATTAACCACTAATGTTTGCTTGTCAGTACACTTTAACATCTTGCTCTTGATCTCCTCTTTCATTTCTACCTATTTCCTTTCCTGTACACTCTGCTGCATACAAATCCACCTCTCGTGTGACCTCAATGCTTTTTCCTGCTTTTGTTCACAGCATTATTGTCCTCCATGACTTTGTTCACTTGAGGACATTTCTTCAACTGCCATAACACTGTCTTTTGGGGTTAATGTGTTTTACTGGTACAAATAATGGGTGAATGAGTTTCAACTATTTTAACAGAGAAAACATGATAAGCCCTGAAACAAAATTTATAAACATTATTATAGTTTATCATTTGTCACCAAAATTAATATTTATAGCTATACACTACCACTTTGTGAAGATATCAAATATTTTCCTCCTATCAATTACTATAGTTATTGATTTTAAGTAATTTGTTGCATATTAGATATTGACCATTTAATAAATAAAACACTGAAAATTCCCTACATGTAAAAAAATGAAAAATAGATTGTAGAATTTGCATGAATCCAAACATTCTTTAGAAAAATGTTAACAACTTTCTCTATTTTTTAGCTTTTAAAAGTGTTTCAAAAACAAATATGATTTAGTTATTAACCATATTATCTTTGTTACAAAATTATATGCTTTATTCCTAGTGATATTGATCACTCAACGCAACAGAACCACTATTTCTTAGGTTAACAATATTCACTATGCTATTTAGAACACACAGAGAATAACCCTACAGGCATTTTGAAGGGCTTTCCTTTCTCTTTAGATATTTCTTGTACTAGAAATTGGTTTCTATTTTTCACTCTCAGTGACCTATATCCTTAAGAATGCATTTTTTTAAATCTTTTCTTTTCCTCTACATACTCAGTTAGCTATAATTACTCAAAGTGAAGGATGATTTTAAAATGTATGGTTTTTATTTGAGGGGGGGAAGTAGACTAACTTCTAGTGATTACAATCAATTATTTTTTATTTACTGTGCAAACTATGTCTAACCAGAAAGTATTACACTGAAATCACTAATCCCAATTGTTGTGCTTTTAATTAATGATCTCAGGTGCCTGAAGATCAAAGTTCTTTTCCATCACCAACATTCATGCATTCAATTTTGAGAATTATTAGATATTTTATATTCCTATTAAAATTGCAATCAACTTCACTCTTGCTATCTGCTTGTTTGTATTCTATAAAATCTCTTTCTATTTTAAGAGGATATTTTAAGATTGGGGACTTGAATTTCTTTATATTTCAATTTATTGGTGTTGCATGCATAGATTCCTAAGCATTATCATTGGAAATATTTCGTGTTGTCACCAAAGCTCTCTTACTTTGTCTAAGATGTTTATAAGGAAAACCTACACTGACAAGATAAAGAAGCACATCATGTTCATGGTTGGAACTGCTCTGCACAGTTGCAATATATTATGCACCTAAGAGTCAGGAAAGTGCTGAGACAACTTTATCCTGCCATGCCCAATAATTATGTAATAAAAAAGCCATGTTATTTCAGCACATAAAACAGTTTAAAGTGATTAATTTTCTGAAAACTTAAATTAAAAGTACATGAGCATCATTAAGGCCATGCCTGACCTGGGTTTCTGAAAATATATTATCACACTTCTCTGAAATGTCTCTTAAGCTCTGGCTTTTTGTGTGTATATTCTTCTTTTAAATTATTAAGAACCATATGTATATCTGTAGTTTCATTACAAATATAAAGACTCTTTTGTACAAAATTTCTTGGTACAGTCTCATCTCTCTCTCTCTCTCTCTAAAAGCTACTTAGACCTTTCTAAACATTTCCTCATTAGAAAATAGAAAGATAGTTCTTCAAATGATATAATATTAAATCATCATTAGTTATTGAAAATTACTAATACCCCTAGAAACTCTCTCAGATATTACAGGAATATAGCTTCTATGTTTTTCATTCCTCGGATTTTTATATATTTGGGTGAAAGCATTTACTAACCCTGAAAGGTGGGTGCTTCTCTCTATTCCTCAATAGTTAGCAGAGTCAATCACCACCTTCAGCATTGACAGTAGGTCTCTATTCATAATTTTGCTGAACATTAATAGAAACTCCTGGCTGCTTTCTTAATTCTGTAATTGCCCAAAGCATCACTAAAAAGTATTTCTGAATGTGGTAGATTATTACAGCATTATGAGCATAAAAGGTAAGTATAACGCAATGCAAAAAATAAGTTCTCACAGAAATCTCTATATCATTGGTTGTAAAATCTCAATGGTCAAGCCATAATCAGAGGATGGAAGGAGGCTAAGATGTCCTTCGGGAAGACTGCCTTCACTCATCCCAACAACACCACCTGCCTGACCCAGCCTCTCCTCAGTGTTCTTCCCATTCCCTCTCCCAGGATACCTACTCCATTTTAAAGCTTCACCTGTCAAACACAAAATCACTTTTGCATCGTTTTACAGAGGAATTTAATTCTTATTTATCTAAATAGCTCCCATGGAGATAGTAGCAAAGGTGCCTTGCTTGCCTTCATTACCAAGGAGGCCAAACAAAGTATGTTTTTTCCCCCAAAAAAGATTAATTTTCTGTGAATTATTCTGTCACCCTCTTAGAGCATGTCATTTCAACTGCAAGCAACTTTGAAAACATTCTTTTCCTTCCTCTTTCACTCACTTGGTTAGCACAGAGCATTTAGTCAAAACCTGATATATTCATTAACATTACACTGTCATGACTGTGTATCACCTTTTTATACAGTGAAATGAGTGATTTTATATTAAAATGGATGATTATGTTTTTCTCAATTTAAATACCCCCCTTTTTTTTTGGTATTTTGATAGAGGAAACAGCCAACCTAAATGAAGTTTTTCAACATTCAACTCTTAAAACATTTAGTGAGATTATCACTTATGTTTGCATTGACCTGTTACTTGACATGTAACTAGATCTATCAGTGAAATACAACTGACTCTATGGGTACTTGGTTAATAATATGAACTAACATTAAAATGAGAATATAAAATCACATCTCTAACAGTACCTTAATATATTCATACACAAAGTTAATTTTTCAAAAACCCAGATGCTTTGTCTGCCTCCATATTTATTATGTAAGTTTATATGTGGATTTTTGCTTGTTGACTTGGTCACAAATGACAAGCACAGACTCCTTTTTTTTTTTATTTTTCTCCAGCTGACCTATTAAAACGTCTGCCAAAATAGGAGGGTACTGTTAATGAAGATTCTGACAGCTCACACATAACATTAATCTTTCATCTGTAGTTGTTGATTTTTGACAATTTTTGTAGTTCTTTTTTTGTCTAACACTCAACATAAACTTTACTGATTGACATCATCACATGCCAGGCATGTCTGAATTAAGAGAAAAAAGAATTACCCATAACAAATATCACAGGGATCATTAATTAATCCTGTTTTTAATAAACAACAAGGCAGACAAGCAAATTCATGGAAGATTGCATTAGTGGAGAAGTGTTAATTGAAAGTTCGCTCAACTGATGGCAAGTTTTCAACATCAAAACTGAAAGAAGCAAGACGTGATAAATTTCCTGAAGAGAGTCATTATAGTTGAAGAGAAAAAGTATTTAATACATCAGACCCAAGTCAAATAAACAAAAAGGACAAAGAAATAGAAATGAATCATGAGAAAACATGTCTTTATTCAGTTGCTACATAAAACTTTTCACATGGTAAAAATGTTTAATTGGAAGGACTCCAGTAAACCCACAACTTTGTTCACTGTTCAAAATTTATACTGACACAACTCTATGCCTACTATCATAGTTTGGTTGTAATGTAACTAATATTCAAAATAAATAACTTATGTTACCTTTTCCTGATTTCCCATAAAATTAAAATAAACTGAAGAGTCCTGCTAATACATCAAGACACAATGCACCTCCATTAGTCCAAGACAACTGTCATTATCCAAGAATGATATCTAAACTTTTACCTTTAACTTACAACAGAAGACAATGAGTGACACCAGTGAAGGTTCCATGCTTCATTTAATGCTGTAAAGGATATTAGGCCTTCTAATTATCAAGCAAATTTGAAAGGGAGAGTTTCATATATGTAGTGTAGCAAAATCCTGTGATCATTTTTCAGTTATTTTGTCTTTTATATGAAAAAAGGCAGAGAACTTCTTCTACATCTTAGAAAATCCCACATGGAACAATAACCATATCTGGGGCATTAACTGGGGATATGTTTGAAATGTAAAATCACTCAAATCATTTTGAGCCCTAGCAAATATCAAATATTGACATGGGCGGAGTTGTTTTACATGTGAAAGTTTTACTTTTTCAAAAAAAAAAATGAGGACAGTTAACATTTTACCAAGGTAGTTTCAGTGATTTCACTAGCTTTCAATTATCCATGTCAAAGCTGTATCTCTGATAAAGGTCTCTGTCAGTTGAGGAATCAAATTAACACAATTAATATTCTGGCACAAAAACAGACACATAGACCAATGGAATAGAGTGAAGAGTCCAGACATGGACCCTCAACTCTATGGTCAAATAATCCTTGACAAAGCAGGGAAAAATATCCATTGGAAAAAAGACAGTTTCTTCAATAAATGGTGCTGGGAAAATTGGACAGCTATGTATAGAAGAATGAAGCTCAACCATTCTCTCACACCATACAAAAAGATAAACTCGAAATGGATGAAAGACCTCAACGTGAAGTAGGAATCTATCAAAATCCTAGATGAGAACATAAGCAGTAACCTCTTTGACATCAGCCACATCAACTTCTTTCAAGACACATCTCCAATGGCAAAGGAAACAAAAGCGAAAATGAACTTTTGGGACTTCATCAAGATAAAAAGCTTCTGCACAGCAAAGGAAACAGTCAACAAAACAAAGAGGCAACCCACAGAATGGGAGAAGATATTTGCAAGTGACACTACAGACAAAAGGCTTATATCCATGACCTATAAAGAACTTCTCAAACTAAACGCCCAAAAAACAGATAATCATGTCAAAAAATGGGCAGAAGACATGAAAAGACACTTCTTCAAAGAAGACATACAGATGGTCAACAGACACATGAAAAAAAGTTCATCATCATTAGCCACCAGGGAAATTCAAATCAAAACCACATTGAAATACCACCTTACACCAGTTAGAACGGCCAAAATCAACAAGACAGGAAACAACAAGTGTTGAAGAGGATATGGAGAAAGAGGAACCCACTTTCACTTTTGGTGAGAATGCAAGTTGGTGCAGCCACATTGGAAAACAGTGTGGAGATTCCTCAAAAAATTAAAAATAGAGCTACCCTATGACCCTACAATTGCACTACTGGGTATTTACCCCAAAGATACAGATGTAGTGAGAAGAAGGGCCATATGTACCACAATGTTCACAGCAGCAATGTCCACAATCGCCAGACTGTGGAAAGAGTCAAGATGCCCTTCAACAGACGAAAGGATAAAGAAGATGTGGTCCATATATACAATGGAATATTACTCAGCCATCAGAAAGGATGAATACCCAGCTTTTGTATCAACATGGACATGTCTGGAGGAAATTATGCTGAGTGAAAAAAGTCAAGCAGAGAGTCAATTGTCATATGGTTTCACTTACTTGTGAAACATAAGGAATAAAATGTAGGACTTTAGGAGAAGGAAAGGAAAAGTGAATTGGGGTAAATCAGAAGGGGAAACGAAACATGAGAGACTGTGGAAACAAACTGAGGGTTATGGAGGGGATAGGGGAGGGGGTAGGGTGAGTCTGGAGGTGGGTATTAAGGAGGGCACATATCGCATGGAGCACTGGGTGTGGTGCATAAACAATGAATCTTGGGTCACTGAAAAAATAAAATAAAATAAAATATAAAATAAAATAAAATAAAATAAAATAAAATACAATTAATATTCTGTTGGTGTTAGACCAAAGTTTATAAAACAAAGTTGTAACTAGAGACACATCAGCATGATTGGGACTCCTCAAAAGTAAGTGTACCCAGTATGGTCTGTTCAATATATTCTATAGTTCAAACAATATTTCAGGGTAAATATTGTCCTAGATTGCAAAATACCATTCTTCTTTTTCTCCATAAATGGCTACATTTCTTTGTCACTTGACACTTTTTCAAAACTGTGGTTAAGTTCTTAATCTTTTTCTTTAACTTCATAATCTTTTCTTTTAAAGATTTTATTTATTTATTTGACAGAGAGAGAGATTATAAGTAGGCAGAGAGGCAGACAGAGAGAGAGGAGGAAGCAGGCTCCCTGCGGGGCTCGTTCCTGGACCCTGAGATCATGACCTGAGCTAAAGGCAGAGGCTTTAACCCACTGAGCCACCCAGGCACCCCTAACTTCATAATCTTTAAAGTAACCTGTAATTAAAGAATAGTTATGATCATTTCCTCTACTCAAGAAAGAAAAAGTTTATTGGGTGCCAATTTTGAATGAGAGGATGCTTTGTGCTTCACACATTATTTCCTTTAAACTTGACAACAAATTCATGAGGTAGATAATGTTCTTATTTTAAATTTCATACTATGTATGTAAATACATCTTTCTTTGTTTAGTAAGTAAAATATTTGTGATCTTGGCTGACATCTGTTTCATAATTCAGTGATCTAGGAACTAGGCCACAATATATTATCTTTCTGTTATCTGATGATTTTTAGTGAACATGACACATGAAGTCCCATTGAGAAAATAGAAGTTGTGCCTTTCAAGGTCCTTTCTGCTTCCTTAGTATTACCATCTAGGACCCCACAGGGCCAAATCAGATATAAATAATTCAGGATTCATTAATTCAACAAGAATTTGTCCAATTCCTATGTTTGAGGCACTATTATTAACTCTTGGTCTACATTAATAATCAAAAGAGAAAAAATCCTGGCCTTCATAGGTCTTATAACTTACTGGAAGAGTCCTCTTCCAAACATTTCCTTTGTTACCATATGCATTTGGTTATACTACAAGTCAGACATTACTGGAAATGGTAATGACCAACTGACAAGCACAGCAGACAAGGTTTTTCTCTCAAATTCTAATCTAGTAGAATGACAGAGTACATAGACAAAAAATAATCAAATTACTGAGGAAATCTGTTCTGTTAAAATATATTTGGGGCATAGGTTGTGCTGCCATTGTTATTAGAGAACAAAGGAGTAATTTGCCGCAAACCACAGACTAAAAAAAAAAAATTCTTATTAGATAGTTCTGTCCTCACAAGTCTTTCTTCTACTGTCCTATTTCAAGTCTTTCACCAATGCATCCCTCACTCTTGCTCTCCAAGAACTTTTATTTCAGGTCCCTAAATTGGCATACCCATATCTTAAAAGGTAAACTGTTGACTATTACCTATTGATACTCAGGTATGACATATTAAGAGGAGAGATAATAGGGGGATTTCAATTGTAGGACAAGTACTTGGCAATTGTATTCACAATGAAACTTTCAGATTACTGTTGAATTGGAAGAGGTGGTATTTTGACTGAGGAAAATCTTGTTGATGACTTAGAATGTAAAAGAGAAAAACTAAAATCATTGTTTTTGGCACCGAAATCTCTTGATTCATCACCCAGTGTTTTTAAAATATTTGGCCTCAGGACCCCTTCCGGGTCTTAAAAATTGTTCAGTTTTTGTTTATATGATTATACCTATTGACATTTACAAAATTAGAAATTAAAATTAAAAAAATTTTAAAGAGTAACACACAGATACATATTCCATTAGCCTTCTGATCAATGACATTCTTCCATGTATTGCAGAATCTAAATTCACCACTTTGTAAAATAGGAGCTTTAATTACTAAAATTAATCTTGAAAACTGATATTTTCTCCAGCATTGCACTTCAAAACTTCCTTGGCTATTCTTGGCCTATTGTATTTCCATATATATTAACAAAACATCTTGTAAATTTCCACATCGGAACAAAATCCTACTGAATTCAAAATTTAGTATGTTTAATGTATAAATTGATCCTTTAGTAACAGAGTCCTCCAATCAATAAACATGCTTTACCTATTTATTTAGGTTTTCTTTGGTTTCTCCTATTTATACATTTTTGGTATGGAATATTTGTACATATTTTATTAGATTATTCCTAGTTTTTTACTGCTATAGTAAATAGCAACTTAATAATATAATTTCTATTTTGTTACCTATACTTATTTTTATAAACTGATCTTGTATCCAGGAACTTTGCTAAATTCACTTATTAATTCTAATAGTCCATATAATTCTATTATATCATGTAGGTATACAGTCATGTTGTTTTCTGGTAATAACATTTTTTTTCCCCTTTTAGTCCTTTTTAATTTTATTTCTTTTTATTTCTTTAGTGTCCAGGCTCTATCACGTTGTTTGCTCTTCTTTTTCTAGCATCTCGAAAATCAAATAATCAATTTTTATCTTTCAAAAAATTATATCACTAAGAATATAGATTTCTCTCTCAGCACATGTTAGGTACATGTCAAAAGGTTAACATGTTCTGTTTTCAATTACTGTCCAGTGCTGTTTCAGTATTCTTCCTTTGAATCTAGTCTGTTTGTATATTTAGCAGTACCAAACAAGCAGAATTTCCTTTGTAAAAGATTGGAAGAATATTAAATCAACTTATTTTTAAGTGTAAAATAAAGAATATTTATGCTTATTTCAATGTAATACGTTTGCATTACTTTCACCACCTTATTGAGTACTATTTATTACACTCACATTTTGCTCCTTGTCAGTCTTCATTCCTTTTTTGGAATTTGTTGAATTTTTAGTTTCCCTCTGTCTCCCTATCTCTCTCTCTCTCTCTCTCTCTCTCTCTCTCTCTCTCTCTCTCTCTCTCTAAGATCTATTTATTTATTTGAGAGAGAGAGAGAACACACAATGGGAAGGAACAGAGGGAGAGGGAAACTCAAACAGACTCCATGCTGAGCACAGAGCCTGACAGAGGGCTTGATCTCACCACCCATGAGATCACAACCTGAGCCAAAATCATGAATCTGATGCTTAACTGACTGAGCCACCCGGGTGCCTCTTAATTTCCCTTTAAAAGTGGTATCCTTTCAATACAAAAAGAATATGTGCCAGAACTGCCTATTCTCTTTAACAAAAATCTAATATAAATATATACACCTATTCTCTTCCTCTGGAAATACCACCTCAAAAAAGTTCAACTCTCTCCTCTTCTTTGTAATCTACTATTTTAGTTTTTGTTATTTTAAGCCCCATAATATATCATTTAAATAATTATTGTTTCATATGGTTATTTAGGTAAGCATTGTTTATGTTGCCTTTTATTATCCTTTCTTCTTGTTATTTCTTTCACATCTTCCTGAAATACATTTCTCAAAAGGCTTTTCAATGAGAATCTGTTCTTAGCAAAATCTCCTAGCTTTTACATTTGAAATATGATTACATTCTTCCTCATCCTTAAATCTTAGTCCAGGGGACATAAATTGATAAACTCTGTCATTTAGCCATTATTCCATTACCTCAGGCTTAAATTGTTGCTGTTGATAAGTCAAAATAATTTTCATTTCTTTGAAGGCAGTAAACTGTCTATTCTTAATGTATTTGGTAGCTGGAAGATTCATTATGGTGTTTCTAGATGTTGATTTATTTTTCCATAGCCCACGTGGGATGAGTGGTACTTCCTGAACCTGAAGAAGTTTATCCCTAAGTTTTCCAATGTCCTCAGCAAGCATCTTTTGAAAATTGTTTCTATCACTCTCTCTATTCCTTCATTTTAGAAACTTTATTAGATGTATTTAGAATTTCTTATTTTGGTTGCCCTGTATCTTAACATCTTTCTTTCATATTTCTTTTACTTACTTATCTTCCTACACTGCATTATAAGTAATCTTTTACTTCTAGCCCCTAAATTATTATTTGTTCAGCTGTGTATGATCAGATGCTCAAAACTTCTACTGAGATTTAATTTAGATGCATGATATTTTTATTTCTAGAAGATCTACTTATTTTTGTATGTTTAGCTTGTTATCATATGTAAATAGTATTCCATATTTAATTATTTATATTATTTTAAGTGTATTTGTTAGTGAAAAGTCTCAAATTCCTGCTGACAAGGAATTTTAGTTTTCTTTCTTAGTTCATTGTGATTTGATGCCTTGTGTGTCTTGCTGGTTTGTATTTTGAATTTATTGTAGAATAGAACCGTGTTAACAGTGTTTCCAATCTAAAAAGCTTTGTTTTTGTCTCTGGAATATTTAGAGCCCAAAGCTTTATCAAAATGGCACCATTTTAAAGGTTCCTTTTATAGACTAAGTTTACCCATGCTATGAAGGCAATACATGTTAGAAACCTAAGCCTCTGTGATGACTAACCTGTGGTTATAAATCCTCAGATAAAATTTGCTCATATAGAGCCTAGGTTGGGATCAACTTTAGAAACCGGGCAGCTATTTTCACTAATTGAGTGTGTGGCCCTTTCTTGTCCTGCTTCTATTTGAATTTAGCTCTAACCCCCTGCTTTGTGAGGGTGAAGACCTTATTTTTCTGAGTTAAAATGGCATATATGCCAAAGTTCTCTGTTCCAGACAACTGAAGCATCAAGATGATGTCACAACTCTGGTTGTCAACTTCCTGAAAACCAACCTCCTTCAGTGATCTCATCACTGAAAGGATTTATTTTTTATTCAGGACTTCTAAAGCACTTTGTAGCAAATGAGTTTTCAGAACGTGTGGGTCACCATCTTGCTGACCCCAAAAGACCAGCATTGTAAATTTTGCCATAGCCAATGTGCATTTATGTATGACATACTTGTGTGTGAAAAG
Source organism: Ailurus styani (assembly GCA_002007465.1). Taxonomy (NCBI): domain Eukaryota; kingdom Metazoa; phylum Chordata; class Mammalia; order Carnivora; family Ailuridae; genus Ailurus; species Ailurus styani. Next base: position 980,902 of record LNAC01000353.1, read on the forward strand.
ATGGGCAATGTTTAAAACAAAACACCACGCAGCAAAGATATTAATAAAAATTCCCATTAAATGATTCATAACCTATCTTTTAGGACTTTGTTTTTTCTATTTCTTGGTCCTACCTCAGATTAATTTGCAATCTCTGGTCTGTTGAACAGTTCATTTCAGAGGAAAGAAAGCAATAATCAAATAAAAATCTTCTCTTGGCAGGGTCAATAATAGTGATTCCCCAAGGATTTCTCCTGGGATTTCACATTTTATTCTAAAATGTATTTCAAAGTATTCATTCAACAAAAAGGTGGGTGTATATATGTAATCTACATTCATACATATGTACACACACACACAAACACACACATACTTACATACATACACATATACCCAGCCCTGGAAAACTCTCCAAAGTGCTGTGGGATATTTTCCTTTTATTTTCTGTTCAGCTTTACTGGAAATGAACTAATATATTTGTTTACTTAAATTGTAAAAAAAAAAAACACCTAAAAATATGGTTGTATTCAAATTGTCAAAACAATTACAAATGTTATCTCTATATCCTGTTTTAATTAAAATTTTGAGATAATTATAGACTCATGCAGTTGTTAGAAATACACATAGTGTATCATTGACCCACTACCCCCCCCATAGAAACACTGTGCAAAACTATAGGAAAATAACCTATCAGGATATTGACATAATAGAGTAAAGACACAAAAGAGTTCCATCATCATAAAAAGTCCTTGTGTTGCCCCCTCATTTTGGGGGTCTTATTTTGAAATACCGAGGGGAAACATTCTGCCTTTCATCATTGAGTATAATGTTGGCTGTAGGAGTTCATTTATTTTGCAGGTGTTCTTTATCAAATTCAGGAAACTTACCTCTTTGATACTTTGCTGAAAGTTTTTATGTGCATATGTGTTGGATTTTTTCAAAAATATTTTTGTGTATCCATTGATATGACCACATAAATTTTTTCTTTAGCCTGCTGCTGTGATTATATTGACTGATTTTAATGGAACTTTGTTTTTATTTATTTATTTTTATTTTCCTTAGATAAACAAATATCTAGAAGTAGAATTTCTGGATTTCTTCTGTAAGGAACTGCCAAATAAGGCTTTTAAAGTGTTTGTAGCTTTATGTATTCCCAACAGCAATGTATGAGTGTTTCAGTTATTATTTCTCTCTAGCACTTGGTGTTGTCAGTTTTTAAAACTTTTGTTATTCTATGGGTGTGAAATGGAATTTCATTGTGGTTTTATTTTGTATTTCTCTGATGACTAATAATGTTGAACATCTCATATGCTTATGGACCATTTGTAATCTTTTGTGAGTGCTTTCAAGTCTGCTTATTTATTTGAATTTTTTGTTTGTTTTTGTCTTTTTTTTTACATTGGCTGAGTTTTGAGTATTGAAGCAGCCTTGAATATCTGGACTCAATCTTACTTGGTCATGTATATACTTCACAGTGGTGTAGAATTATACATAGTACATAATTCTTTATACATACATATGTGTGTGTGTGTGTGGTGTGTGTGTATATATATATATATATATATATATATATATATATATGTAAAAGAGTTAGTGTACATGAGATGGAAGATCAACTTCCAGGTCTGCTAAGGTTCCATTAATCCATTGATGCTCTGGGTGTTTTTTCTTTGGTTTTTGGCTGAAGTGGGGTGGCTATTGCTACCCAGGTTTTCTGTTTTTAGAACATCCTTTTCCCAGGACTTTGACTAGGAGAATAGAGTTTCCATTGATCTTTTTTTCACCGTGTCTAGTTGCACTTCCGGTTGGAGGCTTCCACAGACACATTGCCTGAGGTACATGGAAGGCTGTAGGAAAACTCAGGGAATTAACCTCTGTATTATTCCTCTTGTCTCCAGGCTTCTCTGGAGCTTTTCTTCTTTTCACCGTTCAGAGGCCTTGTCATGTCATTTCTAGGAGTCTGCAATTAAATGCATCTTATACTGAGATCTAAATTTTTCAAGGTAATCTGTTACTAGTCTTATGTTACTCATCTCAGTAACTTTTTTCTTTATTATATTTCACACTTCATTTTTTAAATTATTTTATTTTGGTAAAAACACTTAGTGTGAAATATATCCTGCGTTTCTGCTATAATTTTGATTGCCATCTTGACTCTTCCCTGTTCTCCCACACGACATAAAATCAGTAATTAACATTCTTATATTTTGTGTCCTCTCTAGCCACCCACTAGTGTCAACATCTCTCACCTGGATACCAGTAGTTTCCTGGCTAGGGTCTCCATAAGCATTGTTAATTGCTCCCTCCCCAATCTGTTTTCTTTTTTTCTTTTCTTTTTTTTTTAAAGATTTTATTTATTTATATGACAGAGAGAGAGAGAGAGAGATCACAAGTAAGCAGAGAGGCAGGCAGAGAGAGAGGAGGAAGCAGGCTCCCTGCTGAGCAGAGAGCCCGATGCGGGCCTCAATTCCAGGACCCTGAGATCATGACCTGAGCCAAAGGCAGAGGCTTTAACCCACTGAGTCACCCAGGCGCCCCCCTGCCTATCTGTTTTCATTGTAACTAATAAGATGACACTACCCTCCTGCTCAAAAATCCCACAATATTATTCACTTATTTCCAGAATATACCAGTTGAACATATTCTATATGATATGAGATCTCAGATGATAAGTCCTTTATCTACCTTTATCTTGGGTCTTTTGTAAGACTGCCTTCTTTTGTTTCTTAGAATATGCTAAGCTTCTTCCTACTCAGCATTTCCACAGATTCTGTTTCTTTCACCAGAATTATTTATTTTCTCATTTCTTTGCCTGGTAAATTCCCACTTTCATTTTTATTCCTCTAAATGTCACTATGACTAGGTAATCTTCCTTGCTAGACTCTAATTAACTCTTCCTTTCACCTCATAATATACATTTAATGCATCTTGTAACTTTGTCTTTTATCACAATCACTGTTAAATAATTTATTTGTATTTCTTTAAAGTTTGCCTGTTCTGCAAGAATATAAAGCTTCACGAAAAAAGGAATAGACTTTGTGTAGTTCACAGCTGAAATCTCAGGTCTCAACTCAATAATTTTCTTTTTTAATTAATAAAGATGCCTATAATTGAATTTGGATTTACAAATTTATATTTATCAAGTATATATTGAAGACTTAAATCTCAGAGATTCATGTATCAAATATTTTAGTTTGACGTAGAAGACTAAATGTAGTATATTTCATGAAATATACTACTTTGAAATAAGGGCCTTCACTATAATTATTTAACAAACTGATCTTAGCAAATTATTGTCACTTATAGTATATTTACAAATTGGCTCTTTCAGTATGTTCACATAAAAAAACACTAATTTTAACAATTTTCATTCTTTAAGGCCAAGCTTGAATTGGCTCCTTATTTGACAGCATTCATGTTTTGGATTTTGTGGGAGTNTATTTCATGAGCAAGTCAATCCTTTGAAATAAGGGCCTTCACTATAATTATTTAACAAACTGATCTTAGCAAATTATTGTCACTTATAGTATATTTACAAATTGGCTCTTTCAGTATGTTCACATAAAAAAACACTAATTTTAACAATTTTTATTCTTTAAGGCCAAGCTTGAATTGGCTCCTTATTTGACAGCATTCATGTTTTGGATTTTGTGGGAGTTTTTGATAGGAGAAAGTGTCCTATTTACTAGTAATTTTTTCCTTTTTTTTTCTTTTTCTGTTTCAGTGACCAAAAACTTAAAGGAGACAATTGCAAAACTCAAATTGAAGAAAGCAAGTCTAATTCTAAAGTGCTGCTGTACGATATGTCTATGATTTTATTACTTATAACAAAATGATTTGGAATGTGTCCAGTGGGTAAGAGGTTTAGCTACAGGAAATGCACTAGGAAGAAAAATAAAAATGCTCAAAGCACTTACATTTAAGTGGCTTTTTCTCGAGAATGATATGAAAATGTCTTCAATTAAATGAACTTCTTTATTCTATTTCTTGCTGACAGTTGCCAAATACAATATGTTGGGTATATCTATGGCTAGATAATTTCATATTACAGCAATAAGTTTTAGTGTATTTATTAGTTGTTTTATTTTTTAACTGTTATGAGTTGTTAATTTGAGGTAACCACTTTTTTAAAATAAAAAAATCAGGAAGTACAAGAAAGTGAAAAATATTTTGATTTCTTCAATAATGTATTTATTCTAACACTTTCAAGAGACATGATAATGGTATAAATACTCATCTTAACGAAAATCAAAAACAACAATAATAACAGCTAATGGATAATGGGATAGAAAATACTCATACACTGAGATACATACACACGTTTGAAAATAAAAGCCAGAAAATTTTGACCTATGAAATAAGTTTGATAGTATATACATTTTAAAATAATAGACAATAAGTTTGATAAGATAGAGAAGAATTTTATTGGTACAAGCTATATGACTTAAAAAGCAATCATACTTTACTGGGAAGAGTAGTGTCAACTGAAGATATGGCTGGGATTATAGTCTCTAATTTAAAATACAACATCAAAAAATTAAAATCTATCATAATTTGCACTTGATTTATTAAAATGGCTCTAAAGTGACTTTAAAGAATAAATTATTCCTTTCTCGGTGTCTAGGCCTTAGAAGGGGAAAAAAAATCACTTTTTGTGACCCCCTGTTGTAAAAACCACAGACTACATATCCCCCAGTTAAAAATGATACGTGTTCAGGAATTTTGAACTATAGTTGTATGAACATTTTATGAGGAAGTTAAGGAGGATCTGATTCAATTACCCATATAAAAATATAACAGATACAGGCAAAATGAGTTCTTTCTTGCTTAACTAGTTTAATAAACTTATTTGCAAATGTTTCTTTAAATATCTAAATAATTTTCCACTTGCTTTCATAAAGTTCACTGTATTTGTATCTATGTATCTATATGATGTATCTTTTAACCACTTAATCATCCTAAGATTAATTACAATTTTAGAAAACAGAGTTTTAGAAATTATTTTAGAAAATATATTCTCAGACTATCTCTTTTGTTAAAATTTAATGATAAGGATTTTTGAGCAATTCCAATACATATTGCAAATACTATTTAAACCTTTTGTAGGACACCTGGGTGGCTCAGTCAAACAGCTCCCTTTGGCTTAGGTCATGATCCCAAGGTCCTGGGATTGAGTTCTATATAGGGATCCTTGCTCAGCAGGAAGTCTGCTTCTACCTCTGCCTGCCTCTCCCCTTCTTGTTCTTTCTCTCTCTCTCTCTCTGTCAAATAAATAAATAAAATCTTTAAAAAAATAAAAAAATAAAACTTTTGTAGAAGTGTGAAAGGAAAATGAAATAAATTGAGCAATGAAGAGTCATACAAATATAACTATTTCTAAGTAATAGTAATTATCATTACAATCATACCAACATTTCCGACTATATGCTGAAGCAGTATTATATATTCATTTATAATTACTAGGATTATTATTTATATGAGGAGCTAAAAAATGTAGGAATTTGTAAAAGTACTTAGATGTGGATATTAGTAATGAGGGTTTTTAAATGGTATCAGAAGGTGTTGCTAAGCAGTAAACTCATGCACTGAAATACATTCCCTGGACAAGTGAAAGATTATTTCACTGTCCCTCATGTCCTGGTTTCTCAACAGGCTCATCCCCTCCAATTCCTTGGCAAGATCAGGGAGTTCATGGTCCCATTAGGGCTTGGGTTATAGGCGCCTGGTTACACTACTACTGGCTACAACATCTTCTAGGCTCTGATTTCCTTGAAGGTAAAAAATAGTATACACCAGTAGTTAAAATAAAATAAAATAAAATAAACTTCCCCAAATATTCTCATCACTTTGTATTGGCTTCAAAAACTCCCCAAACAAGTAAGTTTTAAAAATGTTTGTTAGGGCGCCTGGGTGGCTCAGTGGGTTAAAGCCTCTGCCTTCAGCTCAGGTCATGATCTCAGGGTTCTGGGATCGAGGCCTGCATCGGGCTCTCTGCTCAGCAGGGAGCCTGCTTCCTCCTCTCTCTCTGCCTGCCTCTCTGCCTACTTGTAATCTCTCTTTCTCTCTCTGTGTCAAATAAATAAATAAAATCTTAAAAAAATAAAATAAAATAAAAATGTTTGTTAAACTACTAGAAACCACCTATGCCTTATATTCTGCTTCACAAAGTCTGACAAATTTTAGAAATTATTTTACCTAATAATCTCTTATCACAACTATCTGGGGAGTAAGACATTCCATGAAAATCTGATATACTTATGTATGTACCATAGAATAAAAGCATAAAAACATATCAAAGGAATGTACTTTAGTAAACTCCAGTTTTCCAGTTAAAGGGTTTTTTAAAATCTCTATTTATTTTTAGTCATATTTTACTTCACTTTAACTAATACTTACATCTGCTATTATAACCTGCTATGTATTTTATGATCTATTAAAGATACTAAGCAGTTTTCAAGTACCTATTTATAGAATCCAGTGCTCTTCAACCTCATAGAATGTTCTCTTAGGACATAGAAAGTTGTCTTATTCAAAATGTGCTTGCTGGTTTACATACTAAGTAGAATATACTGAAACTTTATGAGTAACATATGAGGAAAGAAAAATGATATAAATCCAAAATTCTGACCTAAATTGGATATTCCAGTTTATTGTGCATGTTTTAAATTTTAGCACTAACCCTACTCTTTAGATTGTCAAAAGAGGATAAAGATTTTTTGGGAATAAAAAGTTTTTCTCAGATGTCATGAAGAAAATTCTAGATATAGAGAGAATTAATTATTCCAAACTGTCTTAAAAATCAGTTATATGGAGGTATACTATGTTATATAAGGAACATACTAAGTTTGGGTGAAATTCTGCAGCTTTTAAAACATTTTCATAATGTGTTCTGTAACTAATATAATTAAGAGACTAAAACAATCTGTTGCAATAAAACAGAAAATAGATGACACTTTAAAAAATGAAAGTAAATTTTGAGTCGCAATTGGGAGATAATCTGGTACATTTAAAATCATAATTTTGAAGAAAAGTAATTAAAATAGCAAATGTCCATACCTGAAACAATAATTTTCTTTTAGAATTTCTACCTGGCATGATAATAGATATTAATAGTCTTATGTTCATTCAGTATTTACTTCAACTAATTATGGAACCCTATTATGTTCCAGGTAATATTCTGGAGTCTAGAGGTAAAGCAGTGATTAAAATAGTCTTCTTGAGCTCTGGAGCTTATGTTCTAGACTGTTCACATATATCAGTGATTCTTTTTTTTTTCTAATATATTCTATTATATAAAGAAGAACTTCATTTCCTTTTATGTTTTAAAGGTTTTTTTTTTAAGATTTTATTTATTTATTTGAAAGAAGTAGAGAGCACAAGTAGGTAGAGCGGCAGGCAGAGGGAGAGGGAGCAGCAGGCTCTCCGCGGAGCAGGGAGCCCGATGCGCGACTTGATTCCAGGATCCTGGGATCATGACCTGAGCCAAAGGCAGCAGGTTAACCGACTGAGCCACCCAAACTCCCTATATCAATGATTCTTTAGAACATTTATTTATCTAGCCGTGTATGCAAGAACAAGTATATGTAATTTTATTTAACTAGTGAAATTTATTTATTTATTTATATTTATTTATTTATTTATTAGTGAAATTTATTTTTTTTATATTGCAGAAAATTAGGCTTACACTTAAAGAATACTAGATAAATAGACTTTAAAAATNTATTAGTGAAATTTATTTATTTTATATTGCAGAAAATTAGGCTTACACTTAAAGAATACTAGATAAATAGACTTTAAAAATTACTCAACTGTGTGGTTTTCAAGGCACATACTGGAGGCTTGCAACTTTGTCAATTGGATGTCAGGTCAAAAATGCTCTATTCATCTATAATTCTGCTTTTCTTTTTCTTTTCTTTCTTTTTTTTTTTTAAGATTTTATTTATTTGACAGAGAGAGACAGAACACACAAGCTGGGGGAATGGCAGAAGGAGCGGGAGAAGCAGATTCCCTGCCAAGCAAGGAGCCCAATGCAGGGCTCATTCCCAGGACCGTGAGATCATGACCTGAGCTGAAAACAGACGCTTAACCCACTGAGCTACACAGGCACCCCTACCTACAAATCTGTTTTCATAAATTTGAGCAGGAGAGATGAAATAAATATCATTAGATAATTAGATAATTGGTAGGTAGGTAGATGATAAACATATAGACAGGTGTATATAGAATAAGTATATTGAAATATCATGCCTCTGTAATTTTTGGTAGCTTTTCTGGATATGCTTAACAAAAGTGTGTAATTTATTTTCAATCTACATTGACCTTACTGTCCATATTTCAAATCAGTTATGGATACAACCTTTGTTATAAACTAATCCAGTAATTATCTCAGTCATGCTTTAATCTTATTCACTTTAAAATGAATCACATTGTTCTTGTTTCTGCAGTATCTAATCACTCCCCCACCCACTCCATCAAGTAAACCCTTTCTAAACCCTTTCTGCGTCTTTAGCTTTATTATATTCTTGTTTTTAAATATATATATTTATGTATATATTTTAAAATACATGTGTTGCTAAAAGTTTTTAACTTTATTGAAAGGATATGCATGTTTCTAGACTTATTTTTTATTTTTATTTTTAGAAAAACTTATTTTTATTGTTTTTATTTTTATTTTATTATTATTTCTATCTTATTTTCTGATTTTTATTATTTTTTTACAATTTATTTATTTGTCAGANATTTTTATTTTTAGAAAAACTTATTTTTATTGTTTTTATTTTTATTTTATTATTTCTATCTTATTTTCTGATTTTTATTATTTTTTTACAATTTATTTATTTGTCAGAGAGAGAGAGACAGAGAGATATGGAGCACAAGCAAGGGGAGCAGCAGGCAGAGGGAGAAGCAGACTCCTCGCTGAGTGGAGAGCCCAGTGTGGGGCTCCATCCCAAGACCCTGGGATCATGCCCTGAGCAGAAGGCAGACACTTAACCAACTGAACCACCCATGTGTCCTATTTCCTAGACTTTTTAAATTCAATATTATATTGCTAATGTTCATCTATATCTTGCAATTATAGCTCATTTGTAATAATAGTCTATTGTGTGACTTTGCCACAGTTTATTTTCATCCTCCACGTACAGAAATAAATTTGGCATTTTCTGGCATTTGAGTTAGCCTTAGGTTTCCAGTATTAGGAATAGTGCTGTTATGAACTTTCTCAAACATATCTGCTGGTGAAGAGTTTCTTTTAGGTTTATATAAATATAAAAATATGATGAGTCATATGGAATAGTAATGATCAACTCTATACAATGCAAAGAATGAGAAAATTATTAATCAAAGAGAATGCAAAGGAAGAAAAGATCAATTCACCAGAGTGCCCAGATATGAATTGAACACCCAGTAAATCTGTTTCAGGCAAATACCTCCCATAATTATCTAACAGAAAATATTTTTTTTCCTTAAATCCTTCTGTCTTTCTCAATATTGAAAATTAGATCTTCCCACATCAACTCACTGTTATGATAAAAATCTAGAGGAGATGTCATTAGCTTCATTACATATTTAAAAACATATATATGTACATATGAGTGTGAGTATATATGTACTTACATATGTATTTTTTTTTAGATTTTATTTATTTATTTGACAGAGAGAGAGATCACAGGTAGGCAGAGAGGCAGGCAGAGAGAGAGGAGGAAGCAGGCTCCCCGCTGAGCAGGGAGCCAGATATGGGGCTCGTTCCCAGGACCCTGAGATCATGACCTGAGCCGAAGGCAAAGGCTTTAACCCACTGAGCCACGCAGGTGCCCTACATATGTATTTAAATGAGTTAATTCATGATGAACAGTACCAGTCTCATCTTAGTAAAATAAACATCTAAATGATGGTTTAAAAATAATTTAACCCTTGAAGTTGTGAGTTCTACTATTCAAAAAGCAAAAATAATAAAATAATAGCTTGAAGATAATGAAAAACTATGATACATTTTGTTAGAAAATTCTGAGTATTACAAAATAATGTTAACTATAAATTTAAACAAATTTATTAAGTACCATTTCTATTAACTAAGATGACATTTTAATTTGAAACCAAAAGAAACAAGATTACTTGTCAAACAAAAGTGTGCTACAGAATTAAAAGGGATAACTGTGCTGTGTTCAAACAGACCAGTTCCTTAACATCCCTTTGTAAGGCACCACTTTCTGAATCTACTATATGACTTTTTAATATATTTTGAGGCTTTAATAAGTTATTATGAGGCTTAAATAAGGTAATATATGCAATCATAGTTTATAGTATGCTATTTAGATATTTGTAGCTCATAAAATTTTATTAACAGTATTAAAACAATAACAAATTTTAATAAATCATTAAAATTTCTTATTACAAAAATTTTATTATATCATTTCTGTTGCTCAAATTTGGGCTATAATAACCTCTTAATTGATGTGACATTAAAACTTTGGAAATGAAGCACATGGCAGGTTGTATTTTAAGAAACATTTCCAAGAGCCATTTTCCACTATGAAACTTAAGTAAATCATAAAGAACACAAAACAAACAAAAATAATCAGTACATAAAGCTACTAATTTCAACTGAAAAATTCAAGAATAAATTCTGACCTGCAAATAAAAAAAAACTGTTTACAAGAATTGATACTGACATTGAGCAGAAAAAAATATATATATGCATATATATATGCATATATATATATATATATAAAAGATTTCTGGTCCAAATCTACTATAGAAATAGTCATTGGTAATGATTTGTTTCTGTTTTATGTGTGGATGCTTTGAAATATTGAATTTAAGTTATAGTTACTATATCAGCCAGGAAACAGAACACATGATAAATATTTAAGCAGAAGGTAGTTCATTTGACAATAAGTTATGCAGCTGTTATAGAACTAAGACCAGAGCAAAAACATGGAGGTGCACTAGAGGTAATTGCATGGAGTAGCTAACAGTCCCAAGTCTGGAGGATATCAGGGGAAAAAGTTGAGTTGATCAGATTTTAGAAGGAAAAAAAAAAAAGCTTTTCCAGCTGGAGCTCAGACTGCTGCTGGCCCTTTGAGGAAGCACAGTAGATAGAGCTGGTTCTAGGAATGTTAAAAGAAGCCAGAGGCTAGGACCAACAACTGCTGAGGAGATTTGTTGTGGGACCAGCAGCAAACAAATAAGGAGAAAGCCTCCTCTGTTCTCTTTCCACCTTTCAATCACTAAATCCCTTGTGTTGACACATTCAAACCAGAAGTCAGCTGTCAAAGTAGACCTGTTGTTTGCAGAATCTCAGCCTCAGCACTCGAAGAGCAGAGGACGGAATTGTGATTTAGAAGCAATAGTTCCCTGAGCTATCATTTCATGTAGGTTTCTATTATATTCTTAGTTTGTTTCTGCCCAAATAAATGTTTATTGCTTCTTAAGATCTGACCCTGGTAGGTACTTGAATTTTCGACTCTTCCTGTCCTCTAGTTTGTTTCCGCCCAAATAAAGAAATTTTTATTGCTTCTTAAGATCTGACCCTGGTAGGTACTTGAATTTTCGACTCTTCCTGTCCTCTTCTTCCTTTTCCTCTCCCCAAGCCCAGTCCTGTTACTATTTCCCAGGCACAGTAAGTTACACAGCTCGTCATTCTATTTCTCACGTTGGAGCATTTGCACATCCTGGGTGCGTTGGGTGGCATTCTCTTCCCTCTCCAGCTAGGAAACTTTCACATGTCTTTCAGGAGTCAGCCAAGATATCATTGTCCTTGGCTTTGAATGTCAGGTGCCCTTCTTACTGACTACGATGATACTACCTGCTATGGAAGAATGCAAAACATAGTACAATAATGGACTCACTTTTAGCTGTACCCATAAGCCATAAACCACTCGAGTGGAGTGACTATTTTCTGTTCATCCTCATTTTAGAAAATGAGAGGTATTCAGTACATATTTATTGGATTTCGATTCAGAAAGCTATAGGCACACTGTTTAAGGGCCGTGTTTGAACACTAACTTTGTTCATAGGCTTTACAGAAGTGAAGGGGGGAGGGGGAAGCAGCAAGATAAATTAAAGCAAGACTTTTAACTTTACTAAGAAATGTGAAAAGAATACCAATGAATAAAAAAACCTTAAAAATGTGTTATATATCAATGCGCTAACTGATCTGCATGCAAAAGAGTACAGGAGTAAAAACTGGATCATAATTAAAATATATCATCCATGGTTATTTTTTTTCCGTATCTCTTGGGACATCACTATCAATTGAAAGCAGTAAGACCAACACAACGTAAAAGGGGAATCAACCAAAGGAGCTGATGAGAGAAAATAACTCCCTAATATTAAAGTATCCTTCTAAGCAAATGGCAGTTAGTTCGCACTTGGTTAAAAAGGAGAAATAGTGGAGGAATGAATGAATGGTAGAATAAAATAACCCCCATTAGAAAGAAAAACATAAGAATGTTTAAAAGTATAAAGAACATATGAAAAAAGAATGAAATTTCAAAAGAGAAAAAGAGGATGGCTTGGCATATTCTGATGGGCCATAGCTTGTAAGGATGCCAACTGGTAGTGCCGAAGCCCATTTGTGGGAACATCTGAACAGATACGTTGTATCTGCCTTTACATAAATTCAACTTTATCCAGATCATCTTTATGGGCAATAGTAACTGTTAGAGTAATACTATATCTTAAAAATATTTCACTTATTATTTGCAAACATCATATAGAATTTAAACGGCTAATATTATTTTACTCAGTTTACAACATTCATTCCTGAAGTAAAATGATTGGCTTTATAATTGAGGAAATATACCCAAAGTTTATTGACATAAGTCAGGTCATAAAAGAGCTCATTTTTTGCTTCTTAACAAAGACAAAGAAAAGTAAAATTTTGCATCTGATGAAAACTTGTAAAAACTAGGATGATAGGCAGCTCCTATTCCTTAGAGACTAAATCAGGATTGTTAGAGATAAGAACATTCTCAGGAACCTTGACCCTCTTTTACTCTCTCTCACCTCTAATCCCAAACTGGCTATTTCACTTTCAAATATCCCGAGGCTAATTATTTCCTGATTGATCTTCTTAAATGAGCTTTTCACTGCCTCATCTAAAGGATGCGTGCCCCTCCCTAAATCTTTTGTCAAATTTGTCTACCTAAAGATTATCCCCCAGAGGAGATTTCAGTTTTTTGTTAAATAGGTCAGCTTGAAACAAAATGGAGAACAAAAACTCAAATCTTTAACAGAATTAAAACCCAGTAAGCCTTATATCTGTTATGATGGTGTATATATCTGAGAATGTGAATGAATATGGATTTAGATTCCTGTAACAGCAATGTCGAATTACCTTAGGAATTGTCTTGAAAACAATGAGGTTGTTCACGAATATCTAGTTTGAAAGTGAGCATATTTGCATTGGGATTTCTATACTAGTCACTAAATTAATGCAATAACCTTCAGTGATATAGCATACATTTGCCTTTCATGAACTTCAACTTTGAAATTCTATCATTCATACTTCAAGGCTGAGTTCAGAGAAAAAATTTATAAAATTCCACTTTATGCTGAATTCTATTATACTTTTGCATTGAGTTTTAATTCTATGCTCTGTTAAATATGGAAACTTTATTTCTAAAAAGTGTTGCACCATATATAGAACATCAAACCAGTGTACATGGTTTTCTAGGCAAATATTACATGAGTTACCTTATGGAGATTCATTTCTCCTAAAAGTTAAGTAAAGTGAATTATTTGATCTGAGCCCATACACATAGGAATCAGGGCTGACTTCTTGAGCTTGTGTGACTAGCACAGATGCACAGGGCCCCTCAGTCAAAATAACCCATGCTCATGATTAAATGCTTTCTGTTCACTGTCTTGAAATTCTTAATAATTTTGTCTCTGAATTTGTTTAGGTGAAGCTCAGTGGGATAATGAAACATACTCTAGGGTCTTAGCAATTGGGCTCACATTTTCCAATCCCACATGTTGCCCTCCCAGGATGTATTCTTTATAGTTTGTTTTTTTTTTCCCCACCCCCTTATGTCCCAGGGTTTTCCTGATCTACCCCTCTCTTTTTCTGTCCCATCAGCTCTGCCACCCTTCACCTCTGACTTATTTGTGTAAGCAGAGGAGAAGAAAGGAGAAAGCCTGTGTTATCTGTTATTGTCTTATTTTTTTTTAATTGAAGACAGAACAAAATGTTACTGCCTTCTATTTCTTGGGGGATCTGAATACAAGTGTGAGGAGGGGAGGCACTGGGCCTGCACACGCCGTGGCATCTCAAGGATGAGGTGGTGGCCATTCCCAGCCTGGGCTGGCAGTGCCATAGTAGGTTTGGTGAACAACTTTGAGCCTCTTGCCTACCTTTGATCCAGGTGTTGAGCATGAAGGTTACAATCCCTCGGAGGTCACCCTTCTACCATGTATTGAGGTGGTGATTTGTTGGAAGTGGAGACTGATTTCACAACCCTCAAGTGAGGCACTATGCCTTGTTCTAGTGGATGATAGAAGAGGGAACCTGGCAGCTGGGGTGTCAGTTGCATGCATGTGTGCATGATCGGACCCTGTGAGGGTCTGCACTTGCCCCATGAGTGTCCTGTGACCAAGGAAGTATAGCATCAATGGTAAATAAAAAACACCGATGAATGCTACAAATAGGTGCTGAATGCTCTTGCTAATTATTAAACACAGCAGAATTCAGAAGCCTATGTAAAAGATATATAAGATAAAAATAGATATCATCAATGTCAGATACATATCATGTGGAAATTTAAGAATAGGTGTCCGTAACTGTAAGAATTTGGCTAGGACAGTAGAATCAGTATGAGTCCTATGTAAGTTTTCATAATATGAATATTATACATATTTCATATTTGAATTATTATAAAGATTAGACTTGAACTAGTTGTGGGAGCTGGTAAAAAATGTGACATGGGATGCCGGGTGACTCAGTTGGTTAAGCGGCTGCCTTCAGCTCAGGTTATGATCCCCACGGTCCTGGGATCGAGTCCCGCATTGGGCTCCTTACTCAGCGGGGAGACTGCTTCTCTCTCTGCCTCTGCCTGCCACTCTGCCAGCTTGTGCTTTCTCCTTCTCTCTCTGACAAATAAATAAATAAAATCTTAAAAAAAAGAAATCTGTTACAAGCTTTTGTTCTTGTGCACATTGGTGAGCCTGAATCCACTGTCAGCAGGGCTGGCTTAGGAAGAAAAGTTGAACTTGAAATAATGGAGAATTAGAACCCACAGGACAATCAAAAACCTAAGAGGACAAATTGAAATACTCAACTCTTTCTAACTGTATCCAATATCAACTACATGTTTTGACCTGCAGAAGAAGCTGGGGTCCTTTATACAGAGTTACACAAGTACCTGACCTAGAACTTGAATTACCTAAAAGAGAAGGGCAATTGTCTGTGGACCCAGCTATTATCTCCTACAAACAGTGTGAGCCAGGACAACTATAGCAATGTGTTAGAGTCCAGTGACCCCTGGCATTATAACCTTTTCATAGTATAATGGCTGCCGCTTTGCTTCCAACTTCAAAATCTCCCACGAATTTCTCTTGTGACCACCCCGCACGTGGAACCACAAAGGGGAAAAAAGTTGTAATTATAGTTTCGCTTAGATTTTATTTGGAAAATTTCTTTCTAAAAGAATTGTACTATGGGTGCCTGGGTGGTTCAGTGGGTTAGAGCCTCTGCCTTCAGCTCAGGTCATGATCTCAAGGTCCTGGGATCGAGGCCCGCATCAGGCTCCATGCTCAGTGGAGAGCCTGCTTCCTCCTCTCTCTCTGCCTGCCTTTCTGCCTACTTGTGATCTCTCGCCCTCTCTGTGTCAAATAAATAAATAAAATCTTTATAAAAAAAAAGAAAGAACTGTGCTATGAATATCACTTTCCTACCTTTAAGAGGGAGATATAAGGGGTACTAATTTTTAAATCAATGATTACTGAGAGAGGCTACAAATGGACCACTCACTGAATTCAATATATAATGGGTGGGGTGTTGTGTGTGTGTGAGAGAGAGAGAGAGAGAGACTGAGTTATTCCAGGGGATAGTTGCATGATTCACATTTTAGAAAGTGAACATGATTTGTATCAAAGAGTAAAAGCTGGTATCAGGGAAATAACTGAATCGTCTTATGACAACAGGACAAAGATGCATGAATCCTGGAGACCAGATGAGCAATCATAGTAGAAATGAAAAGAAATCCTGCCTAAAATGATGTCTTAGTTTTGTGTTATCAAGAAGAAAAATCTAAGATCAAGATTCTTGTTCAAGTGATTTATAAATGGAGTGCTTTCAATAAAAAAGGTGTTGTGTTAGTGTTCTATGCTATGTAGCAAATTATTACAAAGTTAGAAGATTAAAGCTGCACCCATTTATTATTTCAGGTTCTGTAAGTCAGGAGTCTAGACAGAGCTTAGTTGGGTTCTCTGCTCAAGGTCTCAGAGGGCTGAAATCACATTCTGAATGACAGATAGCGTTGCATTTTGACAAAGTGCTATCTCTAAGCTGAGGCCTTGCTGCATTTTCAAGAGGCCATTCTTTTGTACCCACATATGTATCTAGTAGCTTCTGGATGGTGTAATATGTGGTAGCACCAGTTAATCCCATGTTTTATAACCACTGCTGCCTTTCCTTAAGTTTAATTTTTTTCTTTCAGATTTGGAGCTATTATGCAAGATCACATAACATAATGTCCTCTTTACACACACAGATAGTGGTGCTGGCTGAAATACAATGAGAAGGAAGGCCAAACCTATATTTTACCCAAGTCAGGAGGAAAATTTGCCAGTTCTGGGGATGAAGGTGACTGATGTTAGGCACTTTTACCACAAGGTTGGCTGGTCTCCTCAAAATTTTGTTTTATGGACTCAGCATTTGTCTCTATTGCTTGTAGGTCAGGAGTGGCAATCACCAAATCCGTTTTGGTGAGAGAGCTGATGCTCCTGGGCTCATAGACAGCTTCCAGCTCCGCCACTGGAGCCAGTTCCGTCTAGACAATAAAAGAAGAGCCTAGGACAACCTAGCATTTCGAGGCTATAGAGTATGGTAAGAGAAGCAGAAAGTTAGCTGGAATTGGAATTGGCCAGCCAAAAAACAACTAGCACTGTTTCGTCGAGAAGCCTATCATGGAGAGGTCCAACAAAAATATCTGTGAAGAACTATATGCATGATCATGTTATAAATTATAATCTTTTTTTTTTAAGATTTTATTTATTTATTTCACAGAGGGAGAGAGATTACAAGGAGGCAGAGAGGCAGGCAGAGAGAGAGAGGGGGAAGCAGGCTCCCCGCTGAGCAGAGAGCCCGATGTGGGCCTCGATCCCAGGACCCTGAGATCATGACCTGAGCCGAAAGCAGAGGCTTTAACCCACTGAGCCACCCAGGCGCCCATAAATTATAATCTTTAAGTAAGTCTTTGCTGAGAAGGGGACATTGTGCATAGACCTAGTTAGATCATTCTCTTTCGTTTCTATGCTTCAATTTCAGAAATACCAGGAAATATGGTTAGTAAGTGAAAAAAAGAAGGTATTAATTTAAATTCAGGCTATGAGTTTTGATGATCAGTTCTGAAAAACTTTACTTTCTAAATTGAGGGTATATTTGCAATTTAAATTGACTGTAGGTCTCTGAATTGCTTAGGAATGACCAGAAAAGACGTGAGCATATGGGAGATTTTATTCACTGTCAGGGGAAGAACTACCAACTACATCCCATGAGTCTTTTTTAATTCAAAGTATTGACTACCTAGGTTTGTCCCACAGATTAGAAGTTGAAAATATTCCTGAAAATAAAAAGAGGAAACATAAGATGTTTCGTTAGGTAAGTCTAGACCAGCACAGACTAAACACTATAGAAGATGAAGCCAAGAAATAGTTTACCAGGGTCTCACAGAACTGGCTATGACCTCTTGTTTCAACTAGACCTCACTTCAAATAGTATTACTAAGAGAAGGTAAGAACGTTGGCATAGAGAATGCTAAAATTTAGATTTTTGTCAAAAAGCCTTGATTCTTGGTTATATTTTAGGGAAAGGATGGTGCATAGGTCTCATTTTTCCTGTAAGCTCTCTTTTTCTCCTACTGTCTAATAGATATGCAAAAGGGAACAATATTTGAAACATAATATATAAGATTTGTAGACATTTCCTTATAACTTTTGCCATTCACTATGCACACTATTTTCAATCCATGACTTATTTTTAATGTAAAATATTAAATTTGTTTTCATTTCTGTGAAATGAGTACTTAAAACCTTCTGGATCCCAAACACTTTGAAAAAAAGAACTGTTTATAATAGTAACTTCAATAAGAAATAATAAATATACAACTCTTTTATTCAGTGTTTGTCTAAATTTTCTCATATATTTTGCTTTATAGTTTTTAAATGTTTTCCAATTAAACATTAGCAGTTTTCCAACTGCTTATCTCCTTTAAAATGAATTTTATGATTTAAAAATAAAATATTATTATAATTGTTTTCAATTTATCTCATTGATTTCTCAAATAATTTTATTTTTATAGAATGTGTTGTATAAATGACCAAGGTCTGGCTAATCAGTTGAGAGAAACATAGTTTAATCATACACAAAGAACCAGACTGGTCTAAAATTTGAGGGCTAACTTTGTAATACTGGACATAAACTGATAGTAATGTCACAAGTCATTAACCAAGAAAACAAATTATTTGAATAAGACCCTTATTCCCTCAAGAACTACAGCTCATATTTTTGAGTTAACCAACTTTCTTTACAAGAAATTATTCATGGAGATAAAGCTGATTTTTTTCATGTTTAAAAGGTGAATATGATTAATATCCCTGACTGTACTTTGGTCATGTAGTTAAATTAGAACATGTTTCTAGCAACTAATTCATAGTGTCATAAATATAACTTTTACATCACCGATTTATGCCCTAAAGAGCAATATAACACATACAAATTCTCCTGAAGACTATTAATAATAAAAAGGCAAAAAAAAAGAATAAATATTTAATTACATCTGTCACCATGGCATAAAACTTTTGTGTATTAATTCTATGTTCTCTATTACCACCCACTTCATATTATAAACTCCTACACAAATGCATGTCTGTGTTTACTTTTGCTAGTACAGAGAAATAATACAGAATGATTTCAGTATTGTAAATAGTGACTTTGAATAATGGTAATGGTATAGTAATATTTGACATTCAGGTAAATATTTTATTGAACTTTTGTTTTCCAGAACAGATCGTCAAAAAATTTTTAAACATTTTTTCACTTCTCTATTCAATTACCTTTGTTACACCCAAAACAATTAATTTCTAATACTAGTGTATTTGTGAGTTCATTTAATAAATATTTTTATTTTACTCTTTTACATTTACATCTATTGCCCTCTTTTATGTTTAATCTTTGCCAGAAAATCCAGAATATAAGGATAAATAACTCATAGCTATAAAATTTCATGATCTTTAATTCAAGTATAGGAGATAAAAACTATAATGTAAGGAAAGGATGCGAATCACCATGAAATCATATTCTGTAGGATTTCAGACAGTAATGAAATTTTCCAAGTGGATTTATCAGTGAATTTTGGAATTTAAAGATGACCTTTGAGTAAGACCTACAACAATGGAATAGGTTCTACTAATTGGCTGTTGGGCCTTTCCTGTGGAACAGAAGATCAAGAGATCCAACTTGTTTGACCTTTTTAATACATTTCAGGAAGTAAGGATGTAAGACTCACAAGATAGTTGGACCAGGTTTGTAGAGGTTTGAATTCAGCAGGAATGAGATTTATATATACTCATGTTCTATATGTTGTAACTAATTATACATAATATGTGTTTTCATCGAAGTTAGAATATACAAAATGGATTCGGGGAGAAATAAGAGATGGAGGAAGTATCAAGACTAATCAGCAATTTGCAGACTGCAGTGATATTTTTATATGCATCATCTATAGGGTACAAAGAGGGAGAAATCCCACTATAAAAGGAAACATCTTCCTTGTAAAAAGAAAAAAGAAAAAAATGATAGAGATACTTTATGATGAGAGGGCAGGGTTCTCTTAGATTGTCTGAAATGTGAATGAAGATGGGCAAGAGATTTTTTGCTATAATCAAATACGGTCTTTGTAAGTATGTATGTGTATACATATGTAGTTTATGGGTCTTGCATTTTTTTTGTGTTTGTGGTTATCTGTGATGTATGCTAAAGATAAGTTTTAAGGAGTGCTCCTTTAAGGTCTGTTGGGAATAGACAATTGGTCAAAGTGATAGGATTTAATGAAAGCTTTGAGAATAAATACTCCTATGAAGGTACACAAAACATTAGTTTCTAAATATTGCTTTTTTGGTCACTCTTCACATAATGTGATATTTTTATGAATTGGTTGTTTCTTCTAAGTTCATAATATCAAAAATGAATGTCAGCATCCTATATTCTCTCTACTTTTTATGTGTGAGTTTTCATGAGTTCCCCCAAACCACCTCTGCAAACTGGGAAGTGACAGGGAATGGGTAGAAAAGAAGTTCTGTATTCTCCTGCCCTCCCTTACTATCAACCTGAGAAAATCTGACTTTATTTATATAATGAGATTCTCTAAGTTTTCCTTTGGACACAAGGCTGTGTGACCTCAAAACAAATAAGCAAATCAAAACTTTGAAAACTATTGCTTATAGTTGCTTTATAGTAAAAATTTGAAGCCCTCAAAAATATTAGGTAATAATTACCTAACAGTATTAGGTAAATGTCATCCGATGAAAGAGGAATGTTCAGAAAAGCACAGTAGTTTGAACCAAAAGAGCAGCAGAATAACTGAAAATTACTGTTATTATAAAAAATACCTGGCAGAATTATGTCAGACCATTCTTTCATCCTAACCCAGAAGTACCAGGGTGACCTTCTGCAAAAGGTTAGTGCAAGGCTGAGGACAGTTCAGAGGCTCCCTGCCCACCAAGATAATTGGTAGAACAGCCAACACAGGCTGCTGTCTTTGTGTGACTCAGGTGGCCTACTCCCAACGAAGCTATTATATTGCTCCCAGAGCAGGTCATACAACCAAGCTGCTTTGTGTGCATCACTTCAGAAAGGCACTTGCTCATAATTACTCTAGGGCACATAGGTTATGTCATATTACAGAGTTGAATCAAAGTCGCTTTGTAAAGTCATTTCTAAACCTGTTTCTACTGGGGCCTAATTAAACATCAATGACTACTAAGGAAATGCCATAATAAAAACATAGATAGACTAGTGCCACCCATGAATGTACTAAACAAACCATTCCAGGCACATGTGCAAACTACAAGGCTAAGGTTTTCTTATCAAATACCCTTAGGTATCTATTCTTTTCAAGACATATAAGGAATTCTTCCTTCTTTATATAATTTCCTCAATCAAAATTTTGTTTGGCATTAAAATTTTCCCTACAACTCTACCCAACGGTAATTATTTTTCTTTTACAACCTACCAGTGATCACTTCTAAATACTTTATCTTTTCTATACCACTGATTTAGAATATTTAAATCAAGAATGTCAATTTCTGGGAAAACTGTAAACATCAACAAAGGGAGAGAGAAAATATTATACTGGATAATCTCAAGGGATAAACGATATCAATGTTATTTTATTAGTAATGGCTAAAAATTATAGATGTATGATTTAAGATTGTGTTGACTATGAGACATCAAATTGGACTTTTTGAACTAAGCAATGTTCGGGTCACAGTGATAAACACATGTAAATATTAAGGATTGGTGTTCTGGGGATTGTTGCTTTGATTTTTTTTAAGTTTCTTTTTACTTACAAGCAATGTACGCATATACACCATTTTTAATTTCAAGTTTTTAAACTAAATATACCAGTTGCTATAGTTCTTTTATTCATCATAATTCATATTAACTCTGTTTTATTATGCTATTATCAAGTTTAAAAAATACCTCTCCTTTCAAAATATATACTACTTGATATTCTTTTATAAACATCTGAAATATCTACTGGAAAGGTAAGTATATATCAGATATCATTATTTTCAGCCATTCAAAAAGGAATACAATTAATTTGAAAAAAAATAAAACACTCTCATTTTTTTTTTTAAAGATTTTATTTATTTATTTGACACAGAGAGAGAGAGAGAGATCAGATCACAAGTAGGCAGAGGCAGGCAGAGAGAGAGGAGGAAGCAGGCTCCCTGCCGAGCAGAGAGCCCGATGTGGGCCTCGATCCCAGGACCCTGGGATCATGACCTGAGCCGAAGGCAGCGGCTTTAACCCACTGAGCCACCCAGGCGCCCTCATTTTTTAATATTCAAAAATCTACCACTTAACACCAGTAATTTTTGTGTATATATATTGTACTGAAAGATATACACACATATGTATACTGAATATCAACTACATGTGTGCACTGATCATGAAATTTTAAATTAAATTGTGTAATTACTTAGCATTTATTCACTAAATGTTTCATATATATCTCATGATTTTACTGTTTTCAAATAATTTCTGAATGTAGAGGTCAAATGAAATTTGGATATAGTAAATTGACTTGTCAAATGTTTATATACTTTCATTTCCTAAGTAGCATATTTTTCAGTGAAATAATAGTGTCAAATAAAGCATCTAGATGAAATTCAGAAATGAAAACAAGAGCACTATATTTAAAGATAGGTAGATAAAAGGCTAATTTTCATGGATATCTAGGCTACGTGTTCGTGTTCTGTGACAGAGAATGAAAAACTGCATAGCACAGTTATATAAGCATAGCACACCCACAAATGATCACAAATGTTACATTGTGTGAAGTCTGGAATCATGTCCTGACCCCTCCACCTACAAACTGTTAAAACTTGAGCAATTTAAGGGGTGCAAGTGTGGCAAAGTTGTTTAAGCATCCAACTTGGTTTGGGCTGTGTCATGATCTTTGGGTCATAAGATCAAGCCCTCCATTGGGATTCCTGCTCAGCATGGAGTTGCTTGATTCTCTCTCCCTCTCCCACTCATACTCTCTCTCTCTTCCTCTCTCTCTCTCTCAAATAAAATAATTAATTCGAAAAAACTTGAGCAATTTAAGTAATATCTCCGATATCCAGAGTTATATATATTAGGACTTTTGGAAACCTCCAGAGATAATTGATACAAGTGCCCATTTCTTATAGTAGAGGATAATTATCAAAATTCTGGATGATAACAGTTTAGACATATTTTACAAATACCTTTGGGTTTATTTTGCATTCATTATGATACTCCTCTATCAGCCAGCACTCCTCAGTCAAGTAGTATATGCTAATAATTATGATTAAGTTCATGGAAGTACTTAAGCCAGGAATGAATTGGTTAATTTGTTTGAAATATTTTTTTAAAAAGTTGATTTAATTTTTGTTCTCAATATATCCATTCAATGAAACAATGTATGTGCTTCATTCATACTTCTTTTAGATCTGATGATAGCTAGTTTGAATAATGTAGTAAAATATAGAAGCCACAAACAAAAAATAGACTGGATTTTGTATAGATGGTAATTAGTTTCAATAATTAAAGATTATATCCAATTAAATGGTAGGACAGTCCAGTCACAAATTTTATTATTGTTGTTAGTATTGGTTGTTACTGTTTATTGTTAAATAAGATTTAGCAAATAAGATCAACATACATTTGGATTTAGAATTGATTTGTAAGAAATTGTTTCTTCTGGGTGAGTAGAAATGGATATTTATTGGAACTGTAGAAATGGTAAAAATCAGCTGCTTAAAGTCAGACATATTTAAGGAGTTCATTATTTCTACTCAAGTACCCACTAAATATACTTGGAAATCAACATATAATGATTTTGGTTAAACATCAGAGTAAAAAGGTATACGGTCGAATTATAAAATCTGTATTTTCCTTTACTAAGAGTTAAAATAAGGGTAATAGAAAAGAAAAATTACTTGTTATAAAGTTTTAGCTTTTAAGATTGGCAAGTAATGAAATATGCTGATTTAGAATTACTTACTAGAACAATGGCACCCATATATCTACAGTTGCTATAATTTTATGAGCTCTTCTGACTGCTATTGAATGTTTTAAATGTGCTCTAATAAATTAAACAATCACATTTATGTGTTATTCACAAAGTTATTTTATTCTACTTTGTAATACATAAATCTTGAAAATGCAAGTTTTTAAAGGCAGTTTTTTCTGATATTCCAAGAATCACTCAAATTTCAATTCATATAAAAACATTAGAGCAGGTGAAATACATTAGAAAAGGTAGTATTAAAAAGTAAAATAAATATAAAATCATTAAATTAATTATATATTTTTACATCCTTGAAATCCTTCTAAAATATTATTTATGTAAATGAAAATATATTTTATGCAAATGCATACATTACCTCCTGGGGTTGACACTATTATAATTAGTGACAAATGTGATAAGTATACTTTTGTGAGCTTTGCTCATACAATTTGATAATATCACCCATTTAAGAAATACTATTTTATGAACTTATATGCCTTACAAATAGACCTTTATGAAATTTTTACACTAATATGTATTGTAGTTCTTACCTACATGCTTAAACTTTTCTTCCTATAGTCTTTTTTTTCTAATTCCCAATTATTCTTAATTTCTATAACATATTTAAAGAAAAAAATAAAGAGTAGTAGACATGACCAAGTGTGAACAGCTTATTCATACAGCATACAGATGACATTTCAGTGACTATTTAAGCTTCACATTCCAAAGTGATAATGTGTAGATTACATATGCTTCTAAGAAGTTTTACAATTAGATAAGACATCATATGTAAATAATCTATCACAGATGCTATCTAATAGTAGTTACGTTATGCATGTTAGTTCTATCCTTTTATTCCTGGGTGGAAATTATTGGAACATTTTGTTAAATAATTCAAGCAATGTTCTCTCCTCATTTATTGCTACCCATCCCATGGGTATACAAGAAGGAATGATCAATGGCCCCAGTATTTGGGCATCTCTGTCTCAGAAAATCAGTGAGAAAAATATCACAAACCGTACTTCCATAGTTAAACAGACAGAATATGTACTCTCAATGTTAAAATTATTGTTTTAGTTATAAAATTTCTGCATTTGATGTGTCTAAATAATATTGGTTTAAGGTAAATTAAGCTTGCCCTTGGATTTATATATACATCCCCAATGCAAACTCCAAATTCAAGTAGATTACAGTTTCTTGTTCCTGTCCATAAATTCAGGGGTTTTTTTTTTTCGTTTTTTAACTTGGGTATTCCAAGAAATAGTCAGTTCTCTATACATATAACTCTATTGGATGAATTCTTCTAATACCGAAGTAGAAAATAAAATTTATCAGACAAACTCTAAATTTGAGACTTTACAATGTATTTTCTTCTGATCATATATTAGTGTAATGTATGTATGTTTTCTTTTTATATTTGAATGTTATCTTTGGTTTTCCCAAGTATACAAATTGTAATTTTGTGATCCTGCACCCTTAAAATAAAGTATAGAAAAACTGCCACAATGATTATCCAATCCTACTGTGAGCAAATTAGTTTCCAGTGATCACCCATGAAAAGCAAACAAATTCTTCCAGAACACTGGGGTTCCATTTCTGTTACCTCTTCTGGTACAGCAAATGACACTTTGGTGCCTGATAGAGTTTATTTGCCTCTTAGGTATACCATACTCACTGAAGCATTACACAATAATATTAACTTGGATTGTAAATTCAATGAACCAGTGCACATCATCCCCAGTTCTATTCTATGCATCGCACCTAATTCACTGTATAAAACTGGTTTTGGTCTGACTATTGTCCAAGAAAAAAAAATTAATTTTATAAGAACAAATGTATAAAATTATGAGCAATAAAATTCAAAATTTAGACATATGTTAGTTTTTTAATCAATTGCATATCTGCTGTTCTTAATTTTTCACTTTTGTAGAACCTAGTTCTAAAAAGCTAGTTTATTATCTTTCTCTAAGTATTTGTTGCCCTCCCTACCTTTCTAAACTTGGTAGTTGTTTTTGTTCTTTCTTTTATACTAATGATCTCACACTCCCTATAGCTGAAATCAACTTCCAAGCATCCTTCACTTTTCTTTTTAGTCACAAAACAGGAAAGCAGCAAAAGCCAAAGTAAGAAAAAAAAATTAACACTATAAAAAATTAGTTCTTATCTCATAACCTTAACTTATGTACCCTTTTCCTACTCCAACTTGTAAAGAAATTATAGTACTAGGTTATGCTCTCTAACCAAGACAATCTATTTCCAGAAAATGTATGTCACATTTCAATGCTTGTCCCTGTATCTGTATAAAATATGTTAAAATAAATTTTAAAAAACCCAAAGAAGAATAAAAAGATCAGTAAGCCAGCAAATCTAGAATTTTTATTTTTTGGAAAAACAATGTATGTTTAAAATGGCTTCAATAAAGCTAATGCAATGTTTATAATATAATTATGAGTACATGTGTTGAAGGTGATACCAGTAGAGAACATTTTTTTAAAAATCATTACAGCTCATCCTCGAGGAAGTGGAAGAAGATGGTGCTCACCAACTTTTAACCTGCGCCTACTCAGCTATCTCAGGAACAACCGAGGCTGAAATAAGGCAAGATCCCAGAGATCATGACAGACCTCATTGGTCTCCCAAAGAAAACCACCTCCACATGGATACCAGAAAGGCTGAATACCTCAGTTATTAGAGGACTTTGGAGATGGAGGTGCTTTTCCAGAGATCCATGTAGCCCAGTGTCCCCTAGATATGGGAAGAACGAAAAAAAATGTCAAATGCGCTGGCCATTCAGGTGGATGCTGTAGGGAAAAAATTAAATGTGATGCAATTGCTAGGCAAGGACAATCAAAAGACAAGGTCATTTATAGCAAGTACATTGACCTAGTTCCAAAGGAAGTCATGAATGCAGATGACCCAGACCTGCAAAGACCTGATGAAGAAGCCCTTCGAGAGATAACAGAAAAGACAAGGGTAACCCTAGAAAAATCTATATCACAGAAGGTTGCAACAGCCATGCCAGTTCAAGAAGCTAATAAATTATTTCCTGCTCAGTATATTTGACACACACCATATCAACGAGGAGTGGCTTTCAACTTGGAGCTAAATAGAGAGTTACTTGGATGGTGGAAATTCAGCAAGATCCAGTGGAACCTCCAAGTTTAAAGATTAATAAGAAAATTTCCTGAGAACCACCTTCTCCTCCTACACTTGTCATGTGTTGTCCTAACCAAAAGAGGACCATGATGGTACAAGAGTGGAAGATTCCTCCTTGTATTTCAAACTGGAAAAATGTAAAGTGTTATACAATTCCATTAGACAAACATATGGCTGTTAATGGAAGAAGGCTACAAACATCGCACATCAATGAGAACTTTGCTAAGCTGGCTGAAATCCTCTACATTGCTTATTGGAAGGCTTGTGAAGCTATAGAAATACGGGCTCAGTTGAGAGAAATATGGCCCAAAGAGAAACTTGAGAGGAGAAGAGAAACTTAAAGAAGTGGCCCAGAAAGCCTGGTAGAGAAGTGTTGGGATCAAAACTCATGTGGAAAAAAGGATGGAGAGGCACTTGAGAGGGATGAAATCCAGCATGACAGGTGAAAGGAGAGACAGCACAATGGGGGAATCTTTCCAGGGCAGTTCCTGATAAGAGGTCAAAACTACAGAGAAATGAAAATCAAGATATCTGTGAAGTCATAGCTCCTGGTGTGCCCAATCCTCAGAAGTCCAGTGAAGTCCAGCATGACCAAAGACTCTTCAACCAATCCAGGGGTGTGGACAGTGGTTTCGTAGGTAGAGAAGATGAAATTTACAGTGTTTATGATTAAGCCTGGAGAGGTGGTAAAGATATGGCCCAAAATATTTTCATGCCTGGTAAAAATGTGGACAAGGCCATGTACGGTGATGACCTAGGAGCCAGAATAAAGATCAACAGTTTTGTTCCTGATAAGGAATTTTCTGGTTCAGACTATAGGCAAAAAGGCTGAGAAGGGCCAGTTCAGTTTGAGAAAGATCATTTTCATTTGGACAAATTTTTGGAAGTAGTCAAACAGCACAGTGGCTCCAAAAGACCCTTAGATAGCAGCTGCCTCAGTGAACATAAGCATGAGGACAAGAAGAGGAGGGAGGAGTAGATACTCCTCTCTTCAAAGTGAATGAACTTTTATTCATAGCCCTAACGATGCAAGTCAGATGGGGAAACACTTTGTAAATGCCAGGATAAAAACCAAATCTGGGTTTCAGACCCCAGCACTAGCTTTTATTACAGGAGTAAAGAGGGATGAAATTTCTTTGATTGTTACTTTTTATGTTTGTTTGTTTCTCTTTTTTTGTTTTTGTTTTTTTGAAGAGTAGGTTGCATTTGTGCTTCTATGTTTTGGCACTTGTGGAACATACTGCTCTACACATGAAATTAAGACCACTTCTTTTTGTGTGATATTAGTACTTTGGGGGGTTAATATTTTGTGTAAGAATGACTGCTGATGAATAAAGTTGCCCCAACCACAGTGGGAAGAAGTTATGTTCACATACAAGGACTGCCCTGCAAATGACATTTGCCCCTATTGTGCTATGTTTTAATTTGGAGTGGGGAAAGTAAGCTCTTGCTTGGCGCAACTATTTGTCCCAAATAAAAACATTTAGACAAAAAAAAGTAAAAAATCATTACATAGTTGCTTAAGTTACTCTTGGGGAAACTTACTGTTAGAGAATATTGTATCTTTTGGTCTGGCATAAGTCACAATGCTAAAATCCTTTTCACGTCCCTCCAAAATTTTTATGCAATATTGATAGCTCATTCCTTTACAAGATCACCCTGTATGTGGACAAGTCAGGTAGTACACATGCAGAACCACAGCAAGACCATTTAGAAATGGATCTGAAAGTAATAAATATATTACTTATAAATATATAAAAATAATTTATTGGAAGCTGAGTGGAGGGGCATTACAGGAGATTAAGAATCCTATGGAAATGAAAAAGAAGAAATAAGAATGAGTACTTAGACACAAAGGGAAGAGAAGAAAGAAAGGAACAGAGAGGAAAAGAGAAGGAAAAGGAAACGATTTAGGACACAGTTGTCACTGATTCCCTTTGAAGTATCATTCTTAAGTCGTCAACACAGTTGACTTCCACATTTTCAACAAAACTAGCTCATTTTATCTTAGAAGGCCTTCCTTACATTTATCGAAATGTGAAAACTCTTCTCCTGCACCCTTGTTTGCTATAACACCTTTGCTACCTCACGTGGAGTCTTTTGACCATTAGTGGCAGCATCACCAGGAAACTTGTTGGAAATGCAGACTTTCAAGCCCTACCTAGATTTACCGAATCAGAATCTGCGACGTGACAAGACCCCAAGTAATTTGTAATACACGTAAATACTTAAGAAGTACCACATATTATATACTTTTAAATTTTAAAAATAAAGCCATGTTAAACAAACCAGTGTGACTGAGTGTAGAAGAGATCTTTCAGGGTTTGGATGAATTTTACACTGGGAGTTTAGGATTATAGTAGGACATACAATGCAGAGAGGTTGGAAGACTTAGTGAGCATAGGGGATATAGGACACGCTATTGGAGACTGCAATTTTTTGGGAAAGCAGGAATAGCAGTGTAACACATGGTTCCATCTGAAAAGCTTTGAAACATTTTCCTGGAGATAGAGAGAGTCCCTCATCACCCTGAATCTCTTATGTGTCATGTAAGAGCATATTGGACCCATAGAAATATTTTGGATTATAATAAGATGTCTTTACTGAATCCTAATTGGCATTTTAGGATAACAGATGGACTAATTAATCCCTTAGCCATCAGCTTGCAAAATCTTGTTATCTCTATGTCTTTTGTTTGTGGATTATGTGGGATTTTGTAGGGTAATAGAGGAAGGAGGTGAACAATGAAGTGTATGGCACTTTCTGAACTTTGACTATCATCAAAGTGTTGTTCTGAGCTCCCAAGGACAGAAGAACTGAGGTGATTTTTTCTTTTCTTTCTTTTCTTTTCTTTTCTTTTCTTTTCTTTTCTTTTCTTTTCTTTTCTTTTCTTTTCTTTCTTTCTTTTCTTTTCCTTTCCTTTCCTTTTCTTTCCTTTATTTTCTCTTCTCGTTCTCTTCTACTTTTTTGCTGTCGTTGTTAATTCACAAAACCATTGTGAAATTCAGCACCATTGAATACTGGCTCTCAAAAATGTCACCAAAACAATCTCTTAGTAACAGAAGGTTAAATATATTGCTATGTGTAAAGGAGGAAATGTATATTTATATTTTGTTTTATTGTGACAGTACATACAAGGTTTCTGGATCAAAGGCAAAATTGATTATTTGTACAATATTTTAATACCATTTGTCCATGTTGCATTTTCCTCCAGGAGGCAAAGTGGTGAGAGTCAGATGGACCTGCATGTGGAAGGGAGAAGTAGGAGACCCATACTATAGGAGAAGAATCGAAATTATAAAATTGGAAGCTTAAGATATAGGTGTTGACATACTGACTCCACTCTCCACACCAAAGTCTTTTTATTTTTTAATATTTTGGAATGTAAACAAATCCTGTCTTTGGAAAAGGAGGGGAAAGTCACCAAGGTTCTCAAATTTTGGAATATAATGAATGGCTCTGGATTTTATTACCATTTGAAATGTAATCACATGGCTCCAAAACTATCACCTTAGAATATGAGGGGTAAAAGGTTTTAGGGGAAAAAAAAGAGGCATTCTTTATCATTATAGAGTGCTATTTGTCTCTATCAGAAAGTCCTGTTTGTGGAGAAAAATAAAAATATTCACTTTCACGTTCGATAGGAGAACACCACTTTGCCAGGGTCTTAGTAGCATCTCTGAAAGACAATGGCAAAGTCAGGATATTTATTAAGATCTTGAAATCTTGCTTATAGAGGCTCTTTCAGGAAAGGGGCTCAATTAGGATAAGAGTCATGATGTAATAATTTAGAATTGCCAAGAACAGCCAGGCAAAGATTTGGAAGAGTTGAAAGTTGTAAACTATTATTTGATGCTTCCTGCTAAAAAGCTGATGTATCTTTCAAAAATTTCCGAAATGAAAATATTTGGAACTTTCACCTTCCTGAGCAAGAGTTTTCTAGCACTGTAAACATATTGATGAACAGTAAATTAATTAATGGGACAGTAAATTCATGTTAATATAAATTATAAGCTGTGTAATTCATTTTGACTCTCAGTACATTCCATGTATCTTTGGTGTAGATTATGTAATTATATCTCTGGTCCCACACCTCCTTCACACCCCACCATGAACCACCTGTTGACTGATGTCTCTTAATTGGAACTCTGCCTCTGGTAGAGCAGCAAACCCCTGAGATGGGCAGTACACCTAGATAAGGAGACTAGAACAGAAAAATAAGAGACTGAGCATTTGTGAGACACAAACCTCTTGGGGAAATTTCCAAGTATTTATGAACCTAAATATTGGGGTGTGAAGAGTATCAGGAAAGATGCTGAAGATGCTTCCCACATGAGACAACAGAAACTAGGACTCATTGTCATTTGAGCATCTATGTAAAATGAGCTTATATTCACCTCTAGGCTGGTAAATCCTGGCAAGCTTGGGTCTCATCACTGAACTACTGAAAGGCAATGCTTTTTGTTGTGGTCAATCAGAATCCTCATCTACATAATACCGGTCTAATTATTATTAAAGAAAATTTGCAAAGCTTTTTTTTGCTAATGAAACCTCACTGTAATTTTGTGGAAAGATTGTTTTTCTCTTATTTTATATGTTTCCGAAAATACTGATAAATAAAAATACATCAGCAAGCAACATGCTATGAAATTACACAATCAGGAGAATGTGTGCATAGAAATGCTATGGAAGAGAACAAAGAAAAAGAATAGTCACTTGTTAAGCATTTTTAAGTCTAAACAAAGAGCTGCATATGTACAACATAATCACTTTAGAATCCAAAGCCTGATTAATTTGTTTTTTTGTAAAACCTATTTGGATTTGTAAATAAATTAGAATCAAGCAGTGAATCAGATTAGGAAACTAAAAACAAATCAGTTATATAGATGTTTCAGTAAAATTTTAAGCTTTTAAGAAAGTAGCAAAAATTATTTGAAGATAGCTCAACTTCTGCATTAGTGTGAGATAGTGGGTTTTGCAAATTTCTAATCCTATAACATGCTCCACGAAAACTGGATATGGGAAAAAGAATCATTAGGAAGGCATTAGCTATGGAAAATCCTGCAATAAAGAGAACGCTCTAACCTTGTTTAACTCACTATTTGCCAAAGTTAATTAGTCATTGAATCTTTTACTTCATACATCTTTTTAATACAGAGAGCTAACACAAGTGTTTAACACAGTATATCAGATTAATCTTTACTGTGATATGGCTCGATCACGAATTTCAATGGCTGTGACTTGCTGTGTAAAATCTGCCCCAGCATCATTGGAATCAGCTAGGACGTCGTTAGAAATGCAAACTTTATAATCTTGAAAAACCTAATAAGAATTTGGATTTTATAAGATCCCTAAGTGGTTCATAAGCATATTAAAGTGAGAGAAACAATAGTATAGAGCCTGTTTTTCAACCATGGCTGAACATCAGAATAATGTGGAAATCTTCTTCTAATACCAGTGTCCTGGTGTCACACTAAAAAAACCTCTGCTGTAAGTGCTTGGGAGAAATTCAGGCATATTGTTAAAAGCTTACTCCCTAGCAGATTCTTATTTGCAGCCAGATTTGAGAACTGTAAGAACATCACCACCTCTTAAGAAGCATCATGAAGGCATCTTTTCTTCCTCAGTTAGCAGCAACTTCATATTTATAATAATTTGAGCCAAAATCTTGAAGTCTTTTTTGACTTTTCACATTTTTTCATATGCTACATTTACTCTAACAAAAATCTATAGGCGGGGCACCTGGGTGGCTCAGTGGTTAAGTGTCTGCCTTCAGCTCAGGTCATGATCCCAGGGTCCTGGGATCGAGCCCCTCATCAGGCTCCCTGCTCAGTGGGAAGCCTGCTTCTCCCCCTCCCACTTCCCTTCCTTGTGTTCCCTCTCGGGCTGTCTCTCTCTCTCTGTCAAATAAATAAATAAAATCTTTTTTAAAAAAATCTATAGGCAAGAGACTTCCATTTTCAGCCAAGGTGGTATGTATATCAGAATCAGTACATTAGGTTTACCCTCATGTACTTGTCTTTTAAAAACCAAACAGTTACACACACACACACACACACACACACACACACACACACACACACAGACCAAAATATGAAACAGCCATTTTCCAGACCCTAGACATCAAGAAATAAGGACAGTAATCTCTGAGAAATGGGAAACAAATGAGGTGAAAACTGTCATTGTTTTGACTTAACTTGGAGTTTCCAGGCCTCTGCTCATGGAGCCAAATGTTCTTTTAATGTTAATGACTTATAATAGACATATAAAATATTTCAGGTATAACAACAGAATAATTGGATATGTTCAGGTATTGCTAGATAAGTCTAGTTAATATCCATTATCACACCTAATGGCCATTTTTTTTCTTGTAATGAGAATTTTTAAATTCTACTTTTAGCAAATATACAATACAGTATTATTAACTATAGTCAGCTTGCTGTGCATTGTAGCCCCATGACTTATTTATTTTAAAACTAGAAGTCTAAATAAATAAATAAATAAATAAATAAATAAATAAATAAATAAATAAAACTAGAAGTCAGTAACTCTTTTTTTTTNTTTTTTTTAAAGATTTTATTTATTCATTTGACACAGAGAGAGAGATTACAAGTAGGCAGAGAGGCAGGCAGAGAGAGAGGAGAGAGGAGGAAGCAGGCTCCCTGCTGAGCAGAGAGCCCGATGTGGGCCTCGATCCCAGGACCCTGGGATCATGACCTGAGCCGAAGGCAGCGGCTTTAACCCACTGAGCCACCCAGGCGCCCATCAGTAACTCTTTACTACTTTTACCCATTTCCCCTACTCCTACTCCCTGCCTCGGGCAACTGCCAATCTGTTTTCTGTATCTGTGAGTTTGGTTTTCTTTTTAGATTCCACATATAAGTGAGATCATACAGTATTTGTCTTTCTCTGACTCATTCAAAATCTCGTATTGAGTTTTCTAAAATTCAATCTCCATCTTCTCATTTCTTTTTTACCCATCAACCCTCGGCGAAACAGGCTCTGGTTGTATTACTTCAATAAATCACAACTCACATCCACGTGATTAAACGCATTGGGAATTTTTCCTTCTTGTACTTGACTCCAGAAGCTTCCCACACTTTTGAGAGTTTCTCTTTCTCACTTCTGAGAGTCTTCCTTTGGCTTTATTCATATCAAACACTCCTAGTTTGTCCTCATCCTTATGAATTCTTCTCTTGGTTTCTTCTTTAGTGTAATTAAAATCTGTATTCCTCCACCATTCACACTAGTTAGTGGTCCTAGTCTTATCAATCACTTCAATTCTGCTTAAACAGAGATGAACATCTAATGTATATCTCCAGCCTAGTTTTCTTTTTAACTTGTGTTTCCTTTTGATATTTTAAACTAAACCTAAAACATGTTCATAACTGAAAATAAGACTATCATTTCCAAACTGGTTTTATAACATTTCTTCCTTATCATTATTGTGAACCAACATGTATTCGCTTAAGAAAAAAAGAACATAGAAGTTATGTTGATGCCTCCCTCTTTGTCAAACACTAAATCAAACATCTGTTGATTTTACCTCCTAATTTCACAAATCAATCCCAATTTCCATGTCTCAAGCAGCACATTACTTCTAGCCATTAAGGGTATTTTTTCCTTCGAACGCTGCAGTAGACCCTCAGTTGGCCTCCCTTGCTCAAATCCATTCTCTATATGGTAAGCAGGGTTTTTGTTGTTGTTGTTGCTCCAAACAATAATCTGATTATGCCGCTCCCGATCAAAATTTTAGAGTCTCGGGAGCCTGGGTGGCTCAGTGGGTTAAAGCCTCTGCCTTCGGCTCAGGTCATGATCTCAGGGTCCTGGGATTGAGGCCCACATCGGGCTCTCTTTTCAGCAGGGAGCCTGCTTCCTCCTCTCTCTCTCTGCCTGCCTCTCTGCCTACTTGTGAGCTCTCTCTCTGTGTTAAATGAATAAATAAAATCTTCAAAATTTTAGAGTCTCTCTCATCTTATCTCTTATCTTATCTCTTATCTTATCTTATATCTTATCTCTCTAAGGATATAAACAAAAGTTTTGTTGTAATTAAGAAAGTCCTCATTCTTGTTTCTACTAATCCCTCCAGAGTTATTTGCATTGTGTCTCTTCACCATCTTCACTGGAGTTATAAGCCTACAAAGCTGGTCCCTCTACTCTTTGCCCAGGAAACTCATACATATCCTCTTTATTTAATCCAAACATCTCTTAGTCCATGAAACTGTCTTTCCTCTCTCTGCCCAGGTGGCACCTGCCCTTTATGTGTCCCAGAACTCAGTATATGTCTTTCTCATGGTACATCACATTTATATTTTTATCATTGTTTGGATACTATTTCAACTTCTTTTTCTTTTTTTTAACTGATGTTTGCTTCTTATAGTAGACTTTAGGTTCTACGAGGGCAAGGTCAGCATATGTTTCTGCTCCTCCTCTATGCCTCCTATTGCGCTTGACATATCATAGGGACTCAATAATTATTTGGCAAACAAATAAATGTATTGATTGCATTTTTTAAGGATCACATAATCTCTGCTGCTTATTTTGAGGGACCAAAAATATTCTTCTTCGGGGATACTACTTTGGTGGACTACTCATAGAGATTCACTCTACTACACCTTCAATCTATCTTTAAAAAAAAAAAAGATTTTAGGGATGCCTGGGTGGCTCAGTGGGTTAAAGCCTCTGCCTTCAGCTCAGGTCATGATCTCTGGATCCTGGGGTTGAGGCCCGCATCGGGCTCCCTGCTCATCAGGGAGTCTGCTTCCTCCTCTCTCTCTGCCTGCCTTTCTGCCTACTTGTGATCTCTCTCCCTCTCTGTGTCAAATAAATAAATAAAATCTTTAAAAAATATAAAATAAAATAAGAAATAAAAGACTTTATTTATTTATTTATTTGAGAGAAGAGAAAGAGTGAGCAGGAGTGGGGAAGGGGCAGAGGGAGANAAAATAAAAGACTTTATTTATTTATTTGAGAGAAGAGAAAGAGTGAGCAGGAGTGGGGAAGGGGCAGAGGGAGAGGGAGAAGCAGAGTCCTCGCTAAGCAGGAAGCCCCAGTGCTTGTCAATCCCAGGACCCTGAGATCATGACTTGAACTGAAGGCAGAAGCTTAACTGATTGAGCCACACAGGCATCCCTCTATCTATCTTTCTTGAGTCAAGTATATGTTGGAAGCTCTGAGTATCTGAGGATAGTAGAAGGTCTTTGCTTTCGGGAAATTCTGGAAAAGAAAACTTGTACAAACTCTTTTTTTTGAATGAGGCATGCTCTTATTAGGTCAGCATTATACAGCCCTAGAACCATAAAGCCGTGGATTCTGAATTCATGGAGAGAAATTGTATATCAGCACATGTTCCCAGTTTCCCCTTTTTCCCATTAAGTAAAAAAAGGAGTTAAGGGTGTCAGCTGAGATATCCCTGAATACGGATGCTGCAGGAGTTAAGAGTAGTGAAGGTGACAAAGAAGCTTCCTCCAGAAGTATCAGCAGGGAATTTTTAGCTGGTTTTTTATATTCACTGGCTTGTGGTGGGCATTTGACTTCACATTCACCACCTAGCAGCATGCTGACACTTATGGTCCTCAAACAAAGAGGAAACCAAAAACTGGGATGACAATAACAGTTGGTAACTCAAAATGGTCAGAAGAAATCATCAGAGAATTAAGTTTTTAGAGATAGGCAATACATGAGAAAAATAATAAAAGCAGTAAGGGAATAAAGTGAATTCTAACACCAAAAAGGGGTTTGCAGTCTGCAGTAAAACAAAAATAAAACAAAACACTTGGGCGCCTGAGTGGCTAAGTGGGTTAAAGCCTCTGCTTTCAGCTCAGGTCATGATCTCAGGGTCCTGGGATCGAGGCCCGCATCTGGCTCCCTGCTCAGCGGGGAGCCTGCTTCCCCCTCTCTCTCTCTGCCTGCCTCTCTGCCTCCTTGTGATCTCTCTCCCTCTGTGAAATAAATAAATAAAATCTTAAAAAATAAATAAATAAAACAAAACACCAAAAAACCTTTATTTTATACTTCAATAATTCAATAAATAAATTGAAGTAAGGCATAAACACTGAGGAGACCATTAGTACCTGGTAGATCAATAAAATAAAAAAAAATTACGTGCACTCAGTCGATTAAGTGGCTGACTCTTAATTTTGACTCAGGTCATGATCTCAGGATCCTGAGTTCAAGGCCCCCATCAGACTCCACGGGGCATGGAGCCTGCTTAAGTTTCGTTCTCTCCATCTTCCTCTGCCCTTCACCCACTACTCACTCTTGTATTCTTTCTCTTTCTTTAAAAATAAATAAATAATAATTAATTAATTAATTTTGAAGCACAAAACAAGAATTGAACAAATAGATCATGAAATGTCATAATGAAGGAAAATATAAGGGACATGGCGGGTAGATTCAGAAAATATGAAGACGTCACATGCTAATGATTGCATTTCTAGGAAGAGATAAACATATGTATGGAGAAGAACTAATAAATAGATTAAAAATGGTTGAATAGCATGTACCTCTATCAACTTGAATGTGTAAATGAAAGATTTCAAGTAGTTCTACACAAGTCAGTCTAGTAATAAAAGACACTCATCTGAGCAGCTTAATATTCAAAATGAGTGACAATTCGCCCTATCTAGGCTTCAACAAATAAGAATGGATGCAAGCCAAAACAATCCGATGGCTTTTCTGGTGCACATGAGCAGTATTCAGCCTGCAATTAAAGTCATTTTATTCAAATACCCTTTCTCTTTCAAGAATCCAGACACAAAGAATTACTTATGTTGGCGATCCCATTTATAGCAAATGTAGAAGAAGGAATTCTGGACAAATGAGAGAAAAGGATCACAAATACTACAGTGTTGACCCAGCCAAGGTACCATTCATTCATCAGTCAGGGAAAAAGTGTATTAACAGTTTTAAAGGGTTTTTTTTTTTAATTGTAGATAAGATATTCTGAGATCCTTAACATTCTAATTTGAAAAATAAAATGGAGGAAGTGCATTTGATACATAATATGTTACAAGATTATTGGCTACAGAAGATATTTTGAGTAATTCCTTTTGGGTTAGTCTCCTGGAAAACCATATTTAGGGAAATGCTAAATTAAATTTTACACTTTTTGTTAAAGGAAAATTAGAGTGTTATCATTAGAATTTCTGAGTACATCAGAATAGTTTCTGAGGTAAAGATTCTGCTTTTATCTGTGTTTATGCTAGGTAGGCCAGAACATCTTAAAATCTCTTTTGTAATATAAACTAATTTTGGAAGCTTCAGTTTTCTGCACTTGAACTGTAATAGAAAAAAGTTTCCAAAATTTATTTTATATTAAAATTAAAAAAATTATTATATATTAAACAGTAAATAGAATTTTTGGCATCTTAATTTTAAGGCATTATTATATAAACTGCATTTTGTTTTTTTTTAAATCCTTATAGTGAATAGATCAGTCAGTATTTTCTCAATAAGTCTGTGAATCAGTGAACAAATAAGTAAAGGTAGTATTTGAAATCAATAACCAAAATCCAAATTATAAATTTTTATAAAAATGCTAATTTTTTCCAAACTATTTCTGCTTTAATTACTGAAATTCTCTTAAGTATTTATAGGGATATGAAAACCTGAGAACCAAATGGAGGTTGTAGTCCACATTTTTCTTATTAGTAACTAGTATTATTCTTTGATTTAACTTTCAATGTTTGGCAATATTCCAATGTCATAAGTTTCACTTCTTTTTTAACCCAGACTCACACAGGTGACCTAAACCTTATAATCACATACACTCATTTGAAACTCCAATTTAGAAGTGAAGAATATAAATGAAACTGCCATAGCGCTTTCCCAGATAGTGGCAGAGACATCTTGCTTTTAGAGTAAATTGAAATTGAATTGAAAGCTTTAGTCCTTAAATAATGATGTCCAAAATGATGGCAGAAGAGCCATTATAGTTAAATCTAGTCGTTGGGATTTATTGTTTGGGCCATGATCATGGTGGAAACAACAGTGTTTTCGATTTGGCCTTGGAATAGGTCATTGTTCCTGGAAACTTAGTCTTTGTTTCTCCAGGGCTCTGTTTACCACTTATTATTCCTTAATGTAAGAGTTTGTTTTCTACTTAAACTAGCAAGAGTAGATTCTGTTATTGGTAACCAAAAATTCCAAACAGGCTGTATGTAGATCTTTAGTCCTCACCCAGGCATCTATGTATCCCTTTTGGCATCTCCTAGGTTTCCATGCTTGCCCATCCAATGCTGTGGGCGGAATCTCTTGACACTAAACAAGGGGCATTTTCTTCCTTTGACAAATATTTGTGGATGGATATCCAGTTCCATCATTGACTGAGTGCACTTCACCAAAGTCCTTAATTTTTCTGTACTTGCTTTTTACCATGTGACCTTAAAGAAAGGCCAAAATATATACTTGTAGTTTAAAGTGGGTTAGGGGCTCATAAAATAAGCAACTTCCTAAGATAAAAAAAAA
>LNAC01000353.1:1020627-1053931 GCA_002007465.1 Ailurus styani
TCTCTGCCTACTTGTAATCTCTTTCTGTCAAATAAAGAAATAAAATCTTTAAAAAATTAAAAAAAAAACTCTTAAAAAATTTGGTGAATTTCTCTTCAAAGAAAGCAGACCACTGATGGTTGGGGAAGATAATTGCAATGACAAAACAATATTCATGGCAGTTTACAAATATAAAACAAGTTGGTAGAAAAGTATTTTATGGGGGCTCCTGGGTGACTCAGTCAGTTAAGCGTCTGCCTTCGGCTCAGGTCATGATCCCAGGGTCCTGGAATCTTGCCTCACATCAGGCTCCCTGCTCAGTGGAGAGCCTGCCTCTCCCTCTTCCTCTGCCTGCTGCTCTGCCTACTACTGCTGTCTCTCTCTCTGTTACAGAAAGGAAGGAAGAAAGGAAGAAAGAAAGAAAGGAAAGAAAGAAAGAAAGAAGGAAAGAGAAAGGAAGGAAGGAAGGAAGAAAAAGAAAGAAAGAAAAAGAAAGTTATTTTATGAAAATATAAAAAGCAGATTTATAGACAAAAATCAAATGATCTACAAATATGTGAAATTCATTTTTTTTTAAGATTTTATTTATTTATGGGCACCTGGGTGGCTCAGTGGGTTAAAGCCTCTGCTTTCGACTCAGGTCATGATCTCACTGTCCTGGGATTGAGGCCCGCATCGGGCTCTCTGCTAGGCGGGGAGCCTGCTTCCTCCTCTCTCTGCCTGCCTCTCTTTCTCCTTGTGATCTCTCTCTCTGTGTCAAATAAATAAATAAAATCTTTAAATAAAAAAAATAAAAAAATAAATAAAAGATTTTATTTATTTATTTCATAGAGAGCACAAGTAAGCAGAGCAACAGGCAGAGGGAGAGAGAGAAGCAGGCTCCTCACTGAGCAGGGAACCCCATGCAGGGCTCGATCCCAGGACCCTGGAATCATGACCTGAGTCGAAGGCAGCCACTTAACCAACTGAGCCACGAGATGCCCCTAAGCTGAGTGTTTTAGCTGAGAATTTAAAATAAATACAAAATCATTTTATACCTACCTATTTGACAAAAATGTGAAAGTCAAGTACTAGTGAATGATAGTGAGGGTATGGGGAGACAATCTTCATAATACACAAGTAGTAAGTTAGTAAAATTATGCATAGTCATACATGATGATCCAGCACTCCATAACTGGGTATTCATTCTAGAAAAACTTGGAGTTAGGTCCCTAAGGGGACATAGTACAAGGGGTTTTACAATAGCATTTTTTTGAGTACTAGAGCGTGAACACAATCTAAAATCTATTAGATAATCCTTCAGCAAGATGGTAAATAATATCATGTATATTACTATGGAATACAACACAAGAGTAGTCAGAAGAGAAACTTTAAAGTATGTGCACTAACCTAAAACTTAAAAAAAAAGGCAGTACTGAGTAAAACTGGAGAAAGTAATGTCTAGAACAATATATTTTTTTTAAAGATTTAGTTTATTTATTTGACAGAAAGAGGCACAGCAAGAGGGAGAACACAAGCACGGGGAGTGGGAGAGGAAGAAACAGGCTTCCCACTAAGCAGGGAGCCTGATGCAGGGCTCGATCCCAGGACACTGGGATCATGACCCGAGCCAAAGGCAGAGACTTAACCACTGAGCCACCCAGACCCCCCTAGAACAGTATTATTTACTTATTTGTAATATGCATACTTTATTTATTTTTCAAATACGCCTAAACTTTCAAGGCCATTTATTGGTATATGAGAGAGTCTATGAGGAAGAGAGGAAAAGTAGAATTGGTAATTATAGACAAGGAGAAAACAAAATTAGAATAAGATAAAGTGAATGAGAAGATAGGAAGAAAGGAAAGGATATAGAAGGAAAAAGAAAGAAAAAAGCCCTTACGTGTACTTCAAAAGTAAACTCATTCTGCAGCTGAGGGTTAAACAAATAAATTAGTTGCTGTATCTAATCACTCTGATACCCTAGGAACCTAGTATTTAAACAAGATACTACTTATTCTTTTTTTTAAAGCTGTTGTGTTTTCTTAGAGTGGAATAGGCTATCTAGATCTATATATTTTATGGAAGAATCATTTCCAATAATATTTTCACAAAAGTTCTCAGTGCTAATTAATAAGATTAGTGCAGGTAATTATCAGGCTCACTGTAGCTAAAAAGACTAATATACTCAATTTTAAAAACATATTTATCAGACTTGTTTCTGGAAATTGTTGATTTCCAGTGATTAGACACACCCTATTGTTTTTAAGCAACATTAAATTTCAGCATTTTTTTCTAAAAGTTGGTTCTCTTCAAACTGACCAAATTTTCTCACTTTAACCTTAGCTCTAAAACAAATAGAAATGTTGGAAATTTAATGTATTGTATTTCTAAAGCAACAAAGGTGAGCATACACTCAGTTAGATTAAGGATACACTGTTGATTTTCTGGAGGGAAAATGCCACTTGCCAATAATTGTCAATCATGATTCATGCGCTGGTATCAATCTCAGTCTGCAATAAATATGTAAACATTG
The DNA here is from genome assembly GCA_002007465.1 of Ailurus styani. NCBI lineage: Eukaryota > Metazoa > Chordata > Mammalia > Carnivora > Ailuridae > Ailurus > Ailurus styani. Next base: position 1,023,122 of record LNAC01000353.1, read on the forward strand.
ATAACTGCAGCTTAAGTCAGTTTCTCCTTGTAGATGACCTTTATGTTAATCTCTTAATTAAAAGTACTAGTAAAACTAAGGGTTGCAGTAATTCTTGTGATGTTGATAATAAAAGAAAAACTTGAAGACTAATAGATTCCAGGCTTTTACTTTTATCTGGTCATAGGTCCTCTTCCCTGGCCACTGGTATCCACCCGCTAATGTTGCTGCCAGGGTCAACTACATTTCATGATCCTCAGGAGTGTGCTTTACTTTTGATTATTCTTTTACCCTGAAAAACTGACTTTAAAGAATTTGAATGACAATGTGACCTATCCAGCCCATGGATATATCCCATGGTGATAACAAGGAGAAAATTGTTTTTCTTACAACAGTCTCTTTTTCAAAGGAAAACTTGAGCTTTGATCTTTTTAGGTCCTGTTGCTGTTCATATTCAGGGACACAATGGCATAGATCTGCAATCTTATAACTCAGAAATTTCTCTGTGACAGGACTAAAAATCTATAGCTAGCCAATTATATTGTATTTTTTTTTTAGATATGGAAGACATAAAACTCCCTTTTTGGGTATTCTCAATTTATATCATATACAATGTACTCTTGCAGTATGGAACATGGACAGCTTATATTTAATTTGACTTAAGAGAATTGCACTGCCTACTCATTAAGTCATCCCGCAGGTCTTTGAAGAAGTACTAAATTTTGAGTGCCATAACTAGTGGGCCAATTTTCATTTTAACCAAGCATGGCATGAAATAAACATGCAAATGGCAAACAGAGAGCTGTTAATTTGTGTGAGAAGTTAAAATTAAGAAAACAAGAGGATAAAAGCAGTTAGTTTGCGCTACTACAGCATAGAATCCACAATTCACATCCTGGGGGAGTGACAAACCAGTCATTTAATGCTATGTCAACACATGTATCTTGTCTTTCATTAGTAAACTCTCCTGCTGGTTTGTACACTGTCAGAAGTAGACCTCCCACTGACATTCATAGAGGTGTGGAAACTAGGATGGTTTAATAATTCTGTTTTGTTTAACTTTCTTCTTTATCCTATTTGAAGCCAATTTTTCCCTTTACTTTTAGAACAAGTACATATTAGCTTTATTTATGAAGTAAATGTTCAAAATGTTTATGATTCAAATGACCTACTTTCCTCTTAATTCCTTAGAGCACTTTGAATATCCTAGCCAATTGAGGGTTACATCTGCCTGCAAATTACCCATGCTTTCTCTCTGCACACAGTCTGCCCCCATCATCTGTGAATAAATAACCATAAAAAATAAATGGCGAGGAAAGACGACAGCATTCATCTCCCTTTCCCACTGAAAAGTGTTCTATCGAGATGTTGGTTAATGACCTAAGCGGTATTATAGATCCAAAGTATTTTTCACCCTTCCATCCCACTCCTGCCCCACAAACCTGTTTAACTCTTATCTGTTCTCAGATAATGTTGCTCCTAAGCAGTGACTAAGCAAATAAATATTTAAATAACTACACATGAAATTCATGCAAAACAACCACATAAAAATCTAGAAAATGCATAGATCACTAGATATAGAATTTTTATCTATGATTTCTGCAAACATTTCCTAAGTACAGTCAAGAGTCAGAGAAAAGCTGTCCTAATTTCACATTTTAACCAGCAAAGTCCTATTTATTTTAGGAAATGTTATTTGTAAAATTAATTCCTAGCATTATTTTGCAATAATATAAATCATCTTGACTTTTACTTTACACTAACCTGCAGAATACTTAAAACATAAATGTTCTTGTAGGGCTGTTTCAAATTGTGAAAATAGTGCACATGAGTTAAACTTCATTTTTTTTTTTTAAAGATTTTATTTATTCATTTGACACAGAGAGAGAGATTACAAATAGGCAGAGAGGCAGGCAGAGAGAGAGGAGAGAGGAGGAAGCAGGCTCCCTGCTGAGCAGAGAGCCTGATGTGGGCCTCGATCCCAGGACCCTGGGATCATGACCTGAGCCGAAGGCAGCGGCTTTAACCCACTGAGCCACCCAGGCGCCCATGAGTTAAACTTCAATCAAATATTATTCTCATTTAAACTGATAATCCCTCTTTTTTTGATAACCCTTCTTCTAATGAAATTATATTTAAATTATTTTGTTGTCTTCTTGAAACTATCTTAAAAGTCTAATTCTTTTTAAAAAAGGATGGAGATTTTTTGGTTGTTGGTTTTAAAAGCATTCAAGTAAAAGTGGCATAGCTCACAAAAAAACTTTTGTGTGAAATCAAGGACTGCCACAGTAATTTTAAATGTTTATGTGCTTTACAGTCAGAATATAAGGAAATTCTAAAAGGAATATCAAAATTTTTGGAGAATTGACTGTACTGTGGAAATATGTAGGTAACCATCTGCAGTAACTGATTTGAAGTACAATACATAAGAACATAAAATTCTATATATTTGATTAAACGTAATCTTAAATATGTTTGATGTATTTCATATCACAGTTTTAATAAAAGAATTTAAAAATATTTCATATTTGGGGGCACCTGTGCGGCTGAGTCGGTTAATAACATTTTCAACTCTTGATTTTCACTTCGTTTGTGATCTCAGGGTCCTGGGATGGAGCCCCCCATCAAGTTCCATGCTCAGTGGGGAGTCGGCTTCTCTCCCTCTCTCCCTGCCCCTCCCCCACTCTCCACTCATTGTCGCTCTCTCTCTCCCTCTCTCTCAAATAAATAAATCTTTCAAAATAAATTAAAATATTTTTTATCTTACAGAAAGTGAATTTTGTACTTTTGAAGAGCCACAAGCAACCACCCAACTCCAAATTAAAAAACACAAACAGCTTTTAACTGAATATCAAATCACTAGAAGTAAATGTTAATTAATGCTTGGCCTTAAAATATTGAAATAAATTTTTGTAATAACTATGATTTTAAGGGACACCTGGGGCTGGCTAAGTCCCATGGAGCATGTGACTCTTGACCTTGGGGTTCTAGGCCCCAACTTGGGTAAAGAGATTATTTAAAAAATAAAATTCTTCAAAAAACAAAACAAAACAAAAACAAAACTGTGACTTGAAAATAGTAAACATTTTATAAAATTATTTTCTTCTAAGACCTTTCTTTCTCTTTTCTTTTCTTCTTTTTTTTTTTTTTGAGAAAGAGAGAGAGAGAGAGTGCACTCGAGCATGAGCAGTGGGGAGGGGCGGGGGAGAGAGAATATCTTAAGCAGGCAGAGGCTGACTCAGGACTCAATCTCGTGACCCTGAGACCATGATCTGAGCTGAAATCAAGAGTTGGACACAAAACCAACTGAGCCACCATGTGCCTCTAAGACCAGTTTTAAATCTTTTACTTTGAGCAAAATATTCATCACAGGAAACTAATTTTTAATGAAAATGCCTTACTGGATAAAAATGTGTGAAGTTATCAAAAGAGAAAGCAAAATTATTTAAAATACTATAACTTAAAAGAGGCTGTAGTTTCAGTTAACTAGAGGGAAGACACTTTTTGATACTCACTGAATTATAGACTTTTAAATGGAGAAACACTTTACTTTAAATAAGCATTTGCTTCATAACATTTGCACCATTAGCTTGTTCAAAAAAGACTTGTGTTTAGTTCAAAACTATTACTAATTCTGACTTATTGGAATTCCTTTATAATATTTACGTGATTAAAAAGTAATCCAGATCCCTGAACAGATTTTTTTAAAAATATTGAAAAACAGGAGAAAATATTTTCCATAGTTCAGGAAAACCCACAATTATAAGAGACTGAGAAACATTAATTTCGAAAGAAGTTTCCACAGCTTTAAGATTTTGTCCAGTTTCTCATTATGTTGGAAATCTGTCATGGTGCTATGTTTATAAATAATTGTCTTAAGCTTTAAAGAAATTATGACTATCTCAAGCTATGATTTTGGAAATGTATTTCATATATAATTTTACCCCTAATTTTTACATACATGAAAATAATCACTTCTAAAGTGTCACTCAATTTTGTCCTAGTTCTTTAACAGTGACAATAAAAAGGAATTTTATAGATTATTTGAATCTATAAAAAATGTATTTTAATAATTTTAAAATCACAGTCTTTCTTCACATTCTTATTTTACAGAGTTTGAACATAAACTATTTGGGTTATTGTTTGTTTTAGTTTAGCTTTTTGCCTGTTTTACATTGGGGAGTTTGTGGTTTTATCTTTCCTTCTATGATTCTTTAAACTGTTTTTAGATTTCCCATGGGAAACAATGCATAAGATTAGGGAAACATATTGCATACGATTATGATGATACAGTTTTAAGGTAATTATGTTCCTCCAGCAAGAAGTAAAATGACTGTGCCCGCATGCATGTTTATGATTTCAACCTCTACAAAATTAGGAAGTATCAGATGCCTTAAAACAAAATTGTCACCAGGAGATCTGTCAAAATACAGCCAGGAACATTTCTTAGAGAACCACAACTCGATTTTTTCACTTAATATATCTGGTTTTGGTTGACTAGAAGATGTCTATAACAGAGCATTAACAAACATTGTAATTTGCTGGGGTCAGCCAGGTCTGCAGCTTTGAGATTGAAAGTCATCTTAAATTATGCTATCAGCTTTCCAAACCTCATTAGACTTAACCCATTTAGGCGCCACTGACTTCTCGGAATCACCAATAGAACCTTAATCAGAAAACCGCAGAGCAGCCAGTCTACTGCTATCAGAAACCTCAGTACAATTTTGTATATTAATATTTCAGAAAGTTTGTAGGAACACATACTCCCTGCTGAGCACTACCACCAGCTCAGACACGGTTACAGTCAGTGAACCCGCCCCGAGCTGCTGGCTGCACCCTGTCTGTCTCTGCACCTGGCAACCGGGGAAAGAAAAAGACAGAAGAAAATGAAATGAATGCCTTGACTTGATTTATGATTAATAAATTCCCATAATTGGAGAGTCAGGTAACCAGTAAATAGAATAACATAGTGTTACAGGAAAATACCAATTTTATCCTGTAATGTAGCCATAGAAGTTTGAATACAATATTACTTTATTTTTCTAGGAGAAGCAAATTTTGAGGCTTTTTTGAGACCCTTCATTTTCTCTAAAGTTCTTCAAAATATTTAATTACATTTTTCGCCATGTATTGGTTAAAATAAATCTTAAGAGATACCCAACAAAGCAGTGCAATTAAAAATGTTTTATAACAGACCAATCAGGTTAGTAACAAAAACCAATGTAGATTGTTAGCAACTTTAAAAATGTTTGCGGTGGAAATAAATATAATTTTTATAATGATAAACAGTGACTAAAGTTCAATGAAACACAGTAAAGCTAAATTTTAAAAATACAAATTAAACAGTAAGTGCAACCTAAAGGATGTTTGAATAAATAATTAACTGTAAATAGTAAGAATTATGTACATAATTGATCTGTTTGTTTATAATAGCGAAGATCTCATAATATTTATATTTACTATTCAATGACATATATTTACAGATGCTCCAGAGGAAAAATATTTACAGAAACTTCAGACAAGTAAGAGTTTCCTACATTTAAATTAAAATTAAAATGAAATTATACCAGAGCAATTAAAATGTATTTTTTTAAAGATTTTATTTATTTATTTGACAGAGAAGACACAGCGAGAGAGGGAACACAAGCGGGGGGAGTGGGAGAGGGAGAAGCAGGCTTCCTTCTGAGCAGGGAGCCTGCTGCAGGGCTCAATCCTAGCACTCTGGGATCATGACCTGAGCCACCCAGGCGCCCCTAAAAATGTATTTTTTTAATTAAACTGCTAATAATTAATTTATTATCTAAAGTAAATGACTAGGGCACTGAAATGGCAACCAGGATGCTTTTTCATTTTCATTTTTCTTTAAATAAACGAAACAGTTATGACAGGCACACTTTCTGTCATATGCAAACTTGAATATGGCATTTTCCTTGATTTATGTAATTAGAAATGGAAAGCATTAAAAACAACTGTAGGCATAGTCCATATGAAGGTGTTTGAATAATATGTTTTTCAATTGTTAACTTCATGGCACCACATAGGCCCTATCAGGAGTGAAGGTCTACTCTAGTGCCAACCAGCTCCACCATGAGCTATATGGGCAGTACTGAGAAGTTAATAAGCTTCTCACCTAAATATAGTGTCAGCTTACATCTGAGATTCTTCACAATCGCACTGTTGCATGACTACATCAAAATCTTACATGGGCAGGCACACACATTAATATAAATGTTTTCTACCATCATCCAAATCTGAGTATGATTCATATAAAGCTTCATAAATATTTTATTTAAAACAATATGGGAGGGGGCCCCTAGGTGGCTCAGTCTGTTAAACATCCACCTTTGGCTCAAATCATGATCCCATGGTCCTGGAATCGAGTCCCACATCAGGCTCCAATCCTGCATCGGGCTCCTTGCTCAGCAGGGAACCTGTTTCTCCCTCTGCCTGCTGCTTGTACTCTCTGTCAAACAAACAGATAACATCTTTTTGAAAAATAAATAAAATGATATAGGAATATGAACACACAATAATCTCTGTCAGCTCTGATTTTCTTTATTTTATTGTGATAAGAATGCTTAAGGAGAGCTGGCCTCTTAACAAATTTTAAATACGCACTACATTACTTTAACTATAGGTATAACGTGTACGGTGGATCTCTAGAATTTATTCATCTTTCTTAACTGAAACTTTATGTCTGCTGATTAATTACTTTTCATTTTCTCCCACCTCCAACTCCCTGATATCCACTATTCTGGACTTTGATGTTATAAATTTGATTATAGAAGATACTTCATATAAGTGGGGTCATGTAGTTCTTCTGTGTCTGGTTTATTTCACTTAGTAGAATGTCCTCTAAATCTGTCCATGTTGTCACATATCTCAGAAAGTCTTTTTTATTTAATGCAGAACAGTGTTCCATTGTATGTGTATACTACATTTTCTTTATCCATTCATGTGTTGTCTTGGTTGTTTCCAATCCAAATGTTGCTGTTGTGTATAGTGTTGCAAGGAACATGAAAGTGCTAATAATGTCTTCGAGATCCTGATTTCAGTTCTTTTGGATATATATTCAGAAGTGGGACTTCTGGATCAAATAGTAGATATCTTATTTTTAATTTTTTGACAAATCTCCAAACTGTTTTCCATAGTGGTTACGCAGTAAGATCCATCCTGATAGGTGGGAAGTGATATCTCATTGTGGTTTTGATATGGATCCCTTTGATGATTAGTGATAAGCATTTTTCCATGTACTTGTTGACAATATGCAAGTTTTCTTTGGAGAAATGTCTTATTCAAATTTTTTGCCCATTCTTAAAAATTGAGGTATAATTGACATACAATATTATATTAGTTTCAGGTATACAATATAATGATTTGGTATTTGTGTATAAAGTGAAATGATTGTCACAATAAGTTTAGGTAATATCTGTCACATACATAACCACAGAACTTTTTCTTGTGATGAGAACCTTTAATATTTACTCTTCTGGCAATTTTCAAATATGCAGTATAGAAGTAACTATATTCACTATAGTATACGTTACATCCCCATGACTTATTTTCTTTATTTATTTATTTTGACTTATTTATTTTATACATGGAAGTTGGTACGTTTTGACTCCCTTCACCCATTTTGCCCATTCCTTACCCTCCACGTCTGGCAAACCCCAATCTACTCCCTGTTTCTATGAGTTTGTGAGTGAGTGTGAATGTGTATGTGTTTTTCAGATTTCATATATAAGTGGTATCATATAGCATTTGTCTCTCTGACTTATTTTGCTTAGCATAAAGACTTCGAGGTCCATTCATGTTGTCACAATGCAAGATTTCTTCTTTTTTTATGGCTGAAAATTCCATTGTATATGTGTATCATGTTTTCTTTATCCATTTATTTGTTGGTCAACATGCAAGCTGTTTTGATATCTTGGCTTTTGTAAATAATACAATGAACATGGGGAGTATGCTTAGATTCCTTTCTCATTATCTTTTGGGAATCTACTATATGTTTTTGTTTTGTGGTTACCATTAGGCTTACATATAAGTTATTTTTATAACAGTTTATTTTAAGTTGATAACAACTTAAGATTGAATGAATTCTAAAGCTCCATATTTTTATTTTCCCCCCTCCATGTTTATGTTTTTACACCATGTATCACTTCACTAATTATTATAGTTACAATATTTTCACTAATTTTGTGTTTTAACTTTCATGCTAGCTTTGTAAGCGATCAGTCTGCTGTTTTTATTATATATTTACTTTATCAGTGAGATTTATGCTTTCATGTTTTCTTGTTACTAATTAATGCCCTTTCGTTTTAGCTCAAAGAAGCCCCTTTTATATATTTTGTAAAGCCAGTTTGGTGGTGATAAACTTCTTTATCTTTTGCTTTTCTGGAAAATTCTTAATCTCCACTTCAATTCTGAACTGATACCTGTCAAGTAGAGTACTCTTGGTTGGACTTTTTTTTTCTTGAAGCATTTTCAATATAACATGCTCCTCCATTTTGGCCTGCAAAATTTCTGCTGAAAAATCTGCTGATAATCTTATGGGGGTTCTCTCGTATGCAACAATTTTTTTTTCTTTATGTTCTTGAAATTCTCTCCTTGCCTATAACTTTAACATTTTAATTATAACCTGTCTTGGTACGGGTCATCTTGGGTTTATCTTTTGTTGGAACTTTCTGTGCTTCCTGGATCAGGATGTTCAGTTATTTTCCCAGGTTTGGAGAAGTTTACAGCCATTATTTTTTTCAAATAAGTTTTCTCCCTACCCCCCTACCCACTCTCTTCTCCTTCAGGGACAACTACAATGCAAATGTTCATCCACTTGATGTTGTCCTATAAATTCCTTAAGATATCTTCACTATTTTTCATCTAGGTTCCATTTGTAATAATGCTTCAATGAACTTTCTCCATCATGTTCCCTTAGGGACTTGCAGGAGAATTTCTCTGGTATATGTATCTAGAAGAGAAATTGCTAGGTCATAGGAGTCAATAATTGATTTGTGTCTCTGGCACCTGATTGGTGTTCAGAATAGCTGTGTCAATACACAGCCCCACCTGCAATAGAGAATTAAGATGGCGCAACATTACAACAACCCTTGGCATTTTATTGTTCTCTATTTTCAGTGTGACTGGGGCAAAGTGATAGTTAATTTTTCCAATTTTGTATTTCTCTTATTACCAGTGAATTTGAGGATACTTTGTAGGTTAGTTTAATCTTTTGGTTACCTTCTTCTATAAAATGTTGTCCATGTATTTTTTGCCTGTTTTTCCTCTCTTTATTGCTCTCTTTCAAGAGTACTTTGCCCGTTTGAGAAAAGAGATATTAAAACAGATATTTCTCACCACCTTTACTGCTTGCTACTCTCTTATTAAACCAATACAGTATTATCTCTGGTCTCCCTGTTTCCACACTTGCTCCTAACTCCTAGAGTCGATTCTCAACAAAGTTGCTAAAATGAGCCTATTATATTGTGAATCAAGTTACGTTATGTCTGCTCAGAATTTTCCATGTCTTTTCAAATTACTTCAGGATAAGAAACAAGAGCCTATCAGACCCTGTATCCTCTTTTCTTCTTCTCCTCTTCAACCTCATTCTCCCCACTTTTTCCTCAGTTTTGCCATATTATCTCCTTAGTATTCCTTGAATAGGTCAGGCGCACATCCTCCCTGGAGCTTTGCAATCTTCCTCTCCTTTGCCAGAAATGCTAACAGATTACTCTTGCCTCCTTGAATTTTTGCTCCTGCAACATTCTCTGTGATCCTTTTCTGAGCAACCATTTAAAAACTGAATTTTTATCCATGGCATTTAATACTTCTCTTTAACATATATTCTTTGCAACATTTATTGCCTTTTAATATATGATGTAATGAAATTATTCTTCATATTTTTTTGTTTTAGTCCCTGTACGTGAATATACATTTCATGAAAGAAGACCTTCCTTTTTTATTTTTATTTTTTATTTGTCCATTCACTTTGTCTAGCCCTTAGCACATTATCTAAAATGTAATATAAAATCAAAGCTTATTTGTCAAATTAAAGTCATTCTTATTTTTTCTTAGCCTAAACTTCAAACCTGGATAAGCCTAAATATATTCACATCCTGTCAATTTCATATTCCTGCCAGTAGTGACTTAAAGGAAAAGCAGGATGGCATTTATAAAATGTTAAGGTATTTTATTTTTTTAATTTTTTTTTTTAAGATTTTATTTATTCATTTGACACACAGAGAGAGAGATTACAAGTAGGCAGAGAGGCAGGCAGAGAGAGAGGAGAGAGGAGGAAGCAGGCTCCCTGTTGAGCAGAGAGCCCGATGTGGGCCTCGATCCCAGGACCCTGGGATCATGACCTGAGCCAAAGGCAGCGGCTTTAACCCACTGAGCCACCCAGGCGCCCCAAAATTTTTTAAAAATATTTTATTTATTTATTTGACAGAGAGAGATTACAAGTAGACAGAGAGGCAGGCAGAGAGAGAGGAGGAAGCAGGCCCCCGCTGAGCAGGGAGCCCGATGCGGGGCTCAATCCCAGGACCCCGAGATCATGACCTGAGCCGAAGGCAGAGGCTTGAACCCACTGAGCCACCCAGACACCCTAAAATGTTAAGCTATTTTATTAAATCTCATGATGGATCTCGACAATGTTGTACATATCAGCTTGTAAACAATAACAATGGCATATCACTTGTTACAAAGATATACCTGAGCAAATATTTGGCAAATCTAGTGCACCATGTTTAGCCAAATAAAAGTTCTGTAATATTCAAAAACCAAAACTAATTGGGCAGTGAAGATCATGTAAGTCGAGATAGTGAAAAAAAATCATTTTATCATTTACCTTCAAAATTCATATATCTCTAGCCAAAAAAAAAAGTTGTGAAGACTAGTTGTATATACATTTCATTCAGGAATATTAGCCTTCTTACTGCTTACTGACTTGTTTAATTGGAAATAATTCACTCTACCATAGAAAGGTATTTTTTTCAGACATTTAATGCCACAAAATACATGCCCTTTATTCTTATTACTCCTTCAAGTCACTGAGCTTTCATTAAAATGCGTGTTTTGTGATATCCAAACCTATGAGTTCTAGACATGATCTTTTTACTGAGATTTTCACAACATCCATTTAGCTATGCCAGTTGATTGTCATAAAGAGTTTGGGCTCTAAATTCATATATGTGCTCATGGATATGCCCTCTCGGTCTCAGTATGAAGTCAAGAAAATTCCAGTATCTGTTAAATAAAATTATCTTGATTATCAGATGAGAAAGCATACATAAGTTACCTAACGCAGTTTACGTTTAAATTCTCATTCTTTATAAGAATAAATTCTCACTTAACTTGAGTAAATTACTTTTTTTTCTCTTGACTCCTGATTGCCTGAAAGATCTGAATAGCATTCCAAATCTTCCATACTTTTATTTGCTTCCCTATTATGGAACTCTTTGCTAGTTGTGTCAATATCAAGCAAGGATTGGGAAAACAAAGCAAAGCAAAACAAAACAATCTGTGTTTGATTATAGTAGTCTCAGACCTAAATGTTTTCTTAGTCACATAAGTTGAAAAAACAAAAAGTTTCTGTGAGTTACTAGACATATTCAGTCATTTTATGAGCACAATCATTCATCTTGTCCTGTCTCCTCAGTGCATCTAGCATTTGAAATACAGCGTGGAGCTGCATACAAACAGCTTCTAGGGCCATCACATTCATCTTCTGATGGGTACAAAGTACTTCACGCCCTTTAGATAGACCATAAAAGCCAAAATGGAACCTGGGCTCTTCAAGAAGAGTGTGGTTATAATTACCTACATTCTGGGTAGTCACTTGTCATTAGCCTTCATCTTAAGCAAGTGGAAGAGAATTCCGTCGGCATCTATTTGATAACCTAGTGAGATACCAACAGACCCCTCAAGAAACCCTTTGAATATATAAATATTTTTGCTTACCCCATTAATAAAATTGTTCTATTTTATTCAGCATTGGTATTTTTAACTTCCTCTGCTTATAAACATTAGAACATCCTGAATGCAATTTCTAGCAAATTCCTTTCTAAAAGACTTTTTAAAGATCATCCATTGTTTCCTGTGATAATTACAGATATGCTTGCAAATGTATGTGTCAAAGAATGTTTTAAAATACACCTGAAAACTGTTGCAATTTTGTTCTTTGAGTCAAGGGTATTAAATGCCCTTGCTAACAAATTATTTTGGTGATGTGAATGTTGTGATTAAGTATTCTAACAAATGTATGTATTCACTTATCCCTTCTGTTTAAATCCCTTTGGCTAAGATGTTATCAACTGCTTTGAGAGATACTTAATGGTGTCTCATCAGTAAAGTTACATACATTTCCCCATTCAAAATGTTATTTTGTAAAGCTTTTATAAATTTGCTTTAAAAGGAATTATTTCTTTAAAGTTAGAAGATTCACTTATATTTTAAAAGAAAATACTGTCAAATTTATAACTTGGATAACACATAAATTTATAATCAACTCAATTAACCAGACAGTCCTACAAGAAGTAGGATAAAATGAATTATTTCTAATGCTTACTGAATGACCTCCATCAATTCTCCATAAGTGTGTATATTGAATGTGCTCTTAAATGGTAATAGGCTTTCTATAGAACTCTGTAAAAATATAGCTATAGATATAAACATAGTTGAAGTAAGACGTATGTATTATTTTTAGCTTTGATACTTAAAATGATAGAAAACAATGCAGAATCTGCCTCATGTATAAGTGCATGAGTAGAAGAACTGAGTATGTGGGTCTAACTTTGGATACGTTGAGACCACTTCACTGATTGAATGAGAATGATGTGAAATAAATACTAAGGAAAAAGATGTTTCAAAAAGATCTACATGGAACTTCATGTTATAGCTTCTGGGTGCTGGATTTTAAGTGAGAAAAGACAAATTTCTCAGAAACAAATGTATGAACTTAGCCTATAAATAATTTGCAATTTCATGCACCATGTATAGAAGTTTTTACTTGCCAGAAATGTTTTAAACATACTGATTCAGTTTTCGAAATAACACTTAAGGCATTTATTCACCAAGATTAAATTAACACAGATTTGCCAAATAATGTACCCTGCTTAGATGGAGATCTAACACAGATCCCTGCTATGATTTGGGTTTTTTCGAACTGTTTTACTCAACAATGATCACACTTCTCTATTTAGGTCTACAATTATGCCACATAATTGGTCATTTAGAAGGGTTTATAGTAAATAGTAACAGCAATAATGAAGCAAAGGTAACTATAATATGGATGGTTATCCAGCTTCAGCATGTGGAGTGCTTTCAACCAGTTAATTCATTAGGTAGGGCCATGTATTCGTTATGAATCATTGCAGTATGACTGTGTAGAACCACTCTGTTAATGACTGACTTTTTATGCTACTTGGACACAGCTTTTTTTCATCTGTAAAATGAGACACTTAACTTATGTAATAACAAAATTCTTTCTAGTTGTTGATACATAATTTAACTTCTTGATTTTAATTTTTTGAAAAGAGTATAAAAGAGGAGTAAGACTTAAGCTACTTCTGTGGGTTTTTAGAAAATATAAGACTCTACAGAATCTCCTCCTTATTTGTGGGGAGTATGTTCCAAGACCCTCAGTGGGGGGTTGCCTGAAACTGCAAATAATTAACCTTATGTTTTTTTTTTTCTATGCATATATACCTGTGATAAAGTTTAATTTATAAATTAGGCAAGGTAAGAGATTAACAATAACTAATGATAAAATAGAACAATTATATATTACAATAAAAGTTGTGTATGATCTCTCTCTCAAAGCATCTATTGTACTGTACTCACCATTATTCTTGTGATGATGTGAGATGATAAAAGGCCTACATGATGACGTGAGGTGAAAGGTGTAGGCATTGTGCCATAGTGTTAGGCTACACTAGATCTTCTAACTATATGTCAGGAGGATTAACTGCTCATCACCCAGTATATATTTTATTATTTATTGATTGATTAGATTTTTTATCACCAAGTAGATTTTAAAAGTTCTCACAGCATGCACACGTGCACACACACAAAAACACACATACACACATACACACACAATTATAACTACGTGAGGTGATGGATATGTTAACTAAACCTATTGTGGTAGCCATTTTGGAATATATACATTACATTTATCAAATCAGTGTGGTGTGCACCTTAAATTTGAACAATGTTACATGTCAATTATATTTTAATAGAGTTGAAAAAAGAGAACCCATCAGACATCAGCAAAAAATGACCACTAGAGAAATCCTCAATAAATCTCCACAAGAAAGCAGTACAGATGAAACTTCTTTTAATGCAATGAAACTAGAAATTAAAGACAAAATGGGAAATGAAAGAGGGAAAGAAAGAAAGAAAGAAAGAAAGAAAGGAGAAAAGGAAGGAAGGAAAGAAGGAAGGAAGGAAAGAAGGAGTATACAATGTAATTTAGGGCATAAGGGAGAGAAGAGGAGGGCATTTATTGAAATGATTTGTGTTTTCACTACTGGAATCACAGATCATAAAAATATTTTAAGTCATGCCCCTTGCCTGACATTTGTAGGAAAGACAGGGTAAAAGGAATTGTTTTGATCTACATTATTAGGTTGTATCATTATATTTCATAAAATATACTTGATTTGCTATAGGTCCCATTATATATGTTCATGATTCAAAAATATAATTTCAAATTCTATTGTATAAAATGGCTAGATCATTGTAGGATTCTACAAATACTGAAAAATATTTTTGTATAGTAGTCAATAATAAGAGATCATTCATATAAATGTGAATATTAAATTGAAGAATCAATAGCAGATTCTGTGAATTACTACAGAAAATGAAAATAAACTCATAGAAATGAGTTTGCATTTATTATTTCTATGCACCAATGTATTATTCATTTATGCTATGGCTAATAATTTAAATGCAGCTTTCTGGTTTGATTTGAAAGAATGAGAATTTTCCTAATCAATTCATTAGTTTGTAAAAATCACATTCCTTATCTGAACTAATATTCTTTTTTTTTTAAAGATTTTATTTATTTATTTGACAGAGAGAGAGAGAGATCACAAGTAGGCAGAGAGGCAGGCAGAGAGAGAGAGGAGGAAGCAGGCTCCCTGCCGAGCAGAGAGCCCGATGTGGGCCTCCATCCCAGGACCCTGAGATCATGACCTGAGCCGAAGGCAGCGGCTTTAAACCGCTGAGCCACCCAGGCGATCTGAACTAATATTCTTTATTATAGATAGAGAGTATGATAATAATCTGCAATGAATAGCATTTATAAGTTAGTCCTTACTAAATGTAGCCATCTTTGTTTTTTTCCAGCTCTCCCTGATTAATTTATTTCAAGTTGTGGAAACTAACTTAGAATCCTAGAAAATAATAGGTGGTGGGTATAAGATTAGTGAGTGAATTTTTTCATTTGTTTGTTTTTTAGATTCTATTTGTTTATTTGAGAGAGAGAGGGAACATGAGTAGGGGGAGGGGCAGAGGAAGAGAGAGAAGCAGACTTCTCACTCTGAGCAGGTTGCTACCATGGTGCTCTATCCCAGGGACTCCTCCCCATCATGACCTGAGCCAAAGGCAGATGCTTATTCGACTGAGCCCCAGACACTCCTAGAGAGTCAGATTTTATGAAATAGTTTCTCATCTTGCATGATGAAACTTTGACTTCAGCTCAAATTACAGCCCAAGGAGAATTTCAAGATCCATACTTTATATTTTTAAAATATTTTGTTTATTTATTTTTGAGAGGGAACACGAATGGGGTGGTGGAGGGGGGCATAGAGAGAAGCAGACTCCCCGCTAAAGAGGGACCCCAATGCAGGACTCCATACCAGAACCATGGATCATGACTTTAGCTGAAGGCAGATGCTTAACCAACTGAGCCACGCAGACACACTTTCAAGATCCATACTTTAAGAGAGAAATAACTTGTATTGCTTGTATATTTCCCATTCAACAAATAAATTTAAATGTTGACTTTGTTTTACTACTTTTTAGGAAATATTTAGGAAAAATGTATTTATCTTAGATGCTGAAGCACTATAGGAAGATATTATGATATAATGGAATGCAGGGAGTTTTTTTATTTGCTTTTATTTCCGATACAAAACATGAAGTCCCCAAAAAGAGCACTCACTTTAGAACTACTTCTTTTCATACTCTTTGCCTGTCATATTGTTATATTTGGTTTTTGACACTGTGAGATAGAGAAGGTGCGCTATAGGAAGACCAAGCCCAGTCAATGATACCAAAATTATTATTGAGCAGTAGATTCAGCATGATAGAGGAACTCTGCATTATGTGGGGAATACTTCCTCTGCTCTTGGCATTACATTCACCTCTCCCCTTACACTGCTTACTGTGAAAACCTTTAGAATATGGTCAACTAAGGGAATTCAGCAGCAAGTATGTGAAAAGTCTTATTGGATACACATGTACCACATACCCATGCCTGTCTACTCCTGTTCATCATCACCAGTATCTCCACTTATCCTAAACTTCTGTGTAGCTTCCAAAGTATTTTTTCTGTTCCTGCGCAACCTCATTAATTAACTCTACATGGAAACTAAGTTTATCTTTTAAAAAATAAAACTAATTATGTCTTTTATGCTTAAAATCTTCCATTGTCTCTACATGCAGAATAAAATCCAAACTTGTGTGTGTGTGTGTGTGTGTGTGTTTAATGAACACTTTAAAATATCTGGAATTGTTTCATTCATTTTAATATGATTATATATTTTTTAATCAGCCCAATAGAGTATAAATTCTAGGAGAAAAGAGAAATTATTGTTTCCTCACAATGGTATTTGCTTGGCCTACTGCTGTGCCTGCCACAAAGTAGGTGATCAATAAATATTGAATGAAAGATTAAAATTGAAAAACAGAGGTATTCTTCTATTTCAGTCTTGATTTTTTTTTTTTTGCCTCCATGTAGTAAGAGAATCAATTACAAGGGTCTTTCTCCTAGCAGAGTTATGTGTGTTCTTACCAATGGCCAAACTACCTATTAGCGAATGTGGAAGTAAATTCTCTAGGTGGGACAGTGACTTAATTTAAACGAAAAAAAAATCTGAGAATAAAAATGAGCCCTACTCAAAAAAAAAAAAATGAGCCCTACTCTCTACCAATTTGGAAATAAAAATTGAGTCATCTGAGAAAGTCAGTGAAATAATAGGGTATAGTGTTTAAGATTGGATTCTAGACTCAGACTGTCTGGGTTTATATCATGACTTGGCTATTTACTAGTGATGTTACTTTAAACACATTGTTACACCCATCTTCTCTGCAAGTTTATTTCTTTGTTTTTTGTACACTTGGGTGACACTATGGTATCTACCTCATAGAATGGTTATAATAAAATGAGCTAACATATTTCGAAATCTTAGAACAAGGTCTGAAGTGTTTTTAGAGTTCATTAAAGCTTAGGTAGTATTGTTTTCACTGCCCACATTAGCTTTATGGTCGGGGCTATAAATAGTTAAATTGGAAGAGCCTTTCAGAACAGAAGCTCTGATAGCTACTGGGTCAGTTGCTTAACATGGAAGCCCAGCTCTACAATGGAGAAAAATCCCATTCTTAAGCAACAATATGCTTAGATACAATTTTGATCTTGTATCTATCAAGAGGATAAATAGCTCCACAAGGTAGCAGGGTGTATTAGTCTTCTTTGTCAGAGATAATGTCAGATATAAGGATTTGAATACTGGCAATTTACTTGGGATAGGCTGGGATTACCTGCAAGGAGGTAGGGAATGATACAGGAAAGGAAAGACAACCAATAAAGAACACACTTTTTAAATCAACTAAAATGACAGGAAAATAGGTATTTATACTGATTGGCTGAAGGCTACTCCTGGGATATGTTGATTCCCTGTTACCATGTGGGTCAGAATGACTTTGTATGGCTCAAGGAAAAAAAAGAAAAAAGAATAGAAACAAAGCATTCAGACAATAGGTGCAGGTAATATGGGAGTCATTACCTATAGGAAACAGAAATTTCCAGGGAATATAAGCAGGTGGCATGGACAGGTCTGCTTTGGAGGAAGAGAGCAGCAAGTGCAATCAGAGCTCAATTATCCACCTCTTGGTTCCAAAGAAACCATGTGGGACTAGCTCAAGCCTTCTAGTAGTCACTTGCTCCATGGTAAATGTTGAATTGGGTTGGGGCTTTCCCCTCTCAGCACTGGGGAAACCAGTCCCAGGCCCTCTTTACAGGAATTTCTCTGAGTATAGCCTTTGGGAAGTCAGAGTGCATTAGGAGGTCCCATTCAATCAGGACAAAATCATTTAGACATTTTGGAGCCAACACTTGTCTCCAAAATCCCTGTATTAGTCTGCTCGGGTTATTGTAACAAAATACCATAGGCTGGGCAACTTAAACAATAGATATGTATTTCCATTAATTCAGGAGACTGAGAAGTCCAAGATCAAGGTCCAGTTAATTGGGTTGAGCTAAAAGTCCCCTTCTTGGCTCACAGGTGGCCATCGTCTCGTGTCCCCACATGGCAGAGAAAGATCTGCCTTTCTCTCTTCCTCTTATCCACTAATCCCATGATGAGGGCTTTACCTTCATGACCTTATCTAACCCTTATTACTTCCCAAAGTTCCTATCTCCAAATGTAGTTACATGGGTAGGAGATGGAGTTAAGATTTCAATACACGAATTTATGGGGGAACATAAATCAGTCCATGGTGGTACCTGAAAGGGAATGAACCATGTCACTAGTTGATGATAATTTTTTCACTTGGAGACCCCTTTGCAACCCTTCACACAGCAAGGGTATTGGTGATGTTGAGACTCATACTGCACACAAGTGGCTCATTACTGTCTTATAACCAAGTCCACAGGGGTAGCCTAAAATAATCACCCATTCCATTTCGTGCCAAAGAATGTATTGTTGTGCACAGTGATTAGGATAAATATATCTCTATTATCTTCAATGTTTTCTTTTGTAATACATTTCCGATCTCATATAAATTGATTTTTGTGGCTCTTTTTATCATTATTTTATAGCATTTTTCTTTGTTTATTAACTTGATTTGACATTTGTTTGTTGCTTCATATGATTTTGTTTAGTTTTGAGTGGTTTTCAAGCTATAAGTAGAATATTAATTAAAAACTATGAGTTGGAAAGAGTCCCAACACCATCACAAATAACCAAAATCCATGCGTAGGTGTTTAAAGGATGGCAGATATGTATAAATGTAATAATGTTTGTGTTCTATATGCCAAGACAACTGCAAAAAAGTTGAACTTTCTTTGGAGAAAGTCTAAAATATTAAAAATTTCTAGCAGTAATGAAATTATTTGTCTGTGTTAAGTATATATGAAGTTAATTCATCATACAACATTTAAACTAAAGAGGAATTTTTTTTAACTTTACAGCATTAGAAGAATTATTTATACTTATAACATAAATGGGATAGGTTGATGTGTCTCAGGTTCCATATTTTAGGGACACTTAGGGTATCTTCTTACTTAGGCATGAAGTGCTTGTTAAACTGAACTCAAGGAGGAGAGTTCAAAATAAGACATGCGAATTTTATATTTTATCTTTCTGAGACATTCCAAGAAGCCAGTTGAGCAATGAAGGTTTCTGTTTTGTTTCCTACTGGTGGCCATAAGTTTGTATTGAACACATTTTGGAAAAAAAAAAAGACTGAAGCAGAATCTGTTGTACAGTAAAAACTGACGGGTTGGTGGGCACTACAATTCTACCTGGACAGTGCTCATGTGACTTTAAAAATGCATACCCTGAAAACCTTTGATTTTCCAGTTGGATTAATAAATGCTAAAAACATCTAAAAACTAACTGCTTAAAATAGTAATTTTATGGTATAAATTTTACTATCAAAACAGGATATAGGAAGTACGTTCTTGACCTGAAATGGTCCTTTTCTTGTAACCATAATCAAATTTTGTCAAGTTCTAGATAAAGGTATTTTTTCCTTTCTAAATTGCATTTTATTGCGGTAAGAACACTTAACATGAGATCTATCCTCCTGACAAATTATGACCATACAATATAATATTGTTAATTATAGGCACAGTGTTGTACAGCAGATCCCTAGAACTTATTCATCTTGCATAAATGAAACTTCATGCTCCTCGATTAGTAATTCCCATTTCCCTCTACCCTGAGCCCTTGGAAGTATACCATTTGACCCTCTGACTCTATTTTAGATACTTCATATAAGTGGAATCATGCAGTATTTGTTCTCTTAATGTCAAGTTTCATCCATGTTGACACTTATTACAGAATATCTCTCTTTTAAAGACTGAATAATATTCCATTGTGTCTATATACTACCTTTGCTTTATCCATTCATCTGTGGATAGATATTTGGGTTGTTTGTACCTTTGATTATTGTGAATCATGCTGCAATATAGAAAAACAACCCAGCAGCTAAAGAGAACTGCTTTTCTTCCCCCCCCCTTTTAATAGCTATGATTAGATGTTTATTTAGAGTGGAACCAGATAATACTTTTGCTTAGACTGTTCTAAAAGATTTATAACCTCACTAGAAGATTGGTTATAAGAATTTTTTTTTTCAGTTTGCATAGACAGTGACTCCTTTAAGGAAATTCCACTTAGTTTCACTAGAAGATGAATTTACATATGTAGGTCTTTCTCTACCAGGACATTCTCTAAACATCTAATTAGGAAAACAAACAAAACAAAACATAAATCCGTGTTGTAACAAAACTTTTTATTTTTTAATTTCAGTTGTAAACAATATGAAATTATGGTGTGCTTCGGTGGGTCTTAAGCCATCATTCTTATAGGGAGAAGCATATTTGAATATACATTTGGAAGTGAATTGAGGGACTCCTTCATACTGAGAAGTAATATTTTAAAATTTAACCTCAACATTCCATGGAGCATCACAATTTTTTCTGTTTTAAGGGGAAAATTCATCAAGGAAATTATATATGCCTATAGCAAAATCCTAAAATTTTTACTAGATGTCTGCCTTCCAGGAATTTTTGTGGGTTTCTGAGTAGGATGCTGACAGACATGAATATCTTCCTGTCAATAAGACACTCCCCTATAGTCTTGGCACTTGTGGGACCCAATAACTATCTTCCACACTGAGCAGCTGAGGACTGGAGGAGCACCCACAGCCCTGACCAGAGGCCCCACTCCACATCCTTCTGGTTATCAAACTATTGCTGTGATATAAAGACACCTGCTGAGGCCTCACATGCTTATTGTTCTCTATAAGCATCAGGAAAAAGAGTGCTAAGATCGGCACCATGTGCAAGAAGGACTTTCAGTGGGAATGAATTTTTCAAAAAAAGGAAAAGACAGAAGAGTTGTTCAAATTAATATACCCCTTTGTCATTTAGTGGGAAGCTTTTCACTTTTCAAGCTGCATCTTAAATTCAGATGTTACTGGGATGGCTGGGTAGCTTAGTCAATTAAGCATCTGCCTTTGGCTCAAATCATGATCCTAGAGTCCTGGGATCAAGACCCAGGATCAAGTCCTAGGATTTAGCCCTGCATTGGACTCCCTGCTCAGCCTGGAGTCTTATCTTCCCTCTATCTCTCACCCCACTCCTGTTCTCTCTCTCTCTCTCTCACTCTGTCTCGAATAAATAAATAAAATCTAAATAAATAAATAAATGAATGAATGAATTCAGATGTTATAGGATTTTTAGGGGAAAAGCAAACTCAATTGTCTATATTTCAAATATAGTTTACTTTTAGCCTCTCCCACTAATATAGTAATTGCTTCATATATGTTAATATTAATATTAATGTATAATATCTTATATTTTACACATGGGCATGGCATTATGGTGTTATTAATTTGGTATTTAGATAGTATACCTACACATACATGGAACGATTTCTGTATAAGTGAACTCTTCTTTATGAAAGAAGTCAATATATAATGATTATAAAAATCATTATACTTATACAGGAAAGTAAATGTTCAGAACACAAATGAACACTGAGGAACCGTCAAAAAGTCTTCTGAACCATTATGTTGTAGATTGAAGTAGTTCATCCTCAAGTTGAAAATACAGATAATTAAATAACTACATTACTACATGATCAGTGCTATAACGAATATATGATTCAAATATAAGATTTAAAATAAATCTATGAAAGCAAAGTGAACTGCTTTCCAAACCTGCTATTTATTAAATAGCACATTGAAAGAGAAATGGACTGAAGAACTAATTTCCTGTGTCTACTGTGTACTAGCCACCATTTTACATATGAGAGAATCATTTCCAAAAAGTGTTTTCTAGCAGTTTCTCAAAAAAGATTAGAAATTGCTGAGTGAAATAAGTCAAGCAGAGAAAGTCAATTATCATATGGTTTCACTTACTTGTGGAACATAAGGAATAACATGGAAGGCATTAGGAGAAGGAATGGAAAAGTGATTTGGAGGAAATCAGAGGGGGAGATGAACCATGAGAGACCTTGGACTCTGAGAAACAAACTGAAGGTTTTAGAGGGGAGGGAGATGGAGAGATGGGGGAGTCTGGTGTGGGTATTAAGGAGGGCATGAATTGCATGGAGCACTGGGTATTGTACATAAACAATGAATCTTGGAACACTGAATCAAAAACTAATGATGTATCTTATGGTGACGAACATAACACAATAAAAAAAAGATTAGAAATAAACTACTTGACTCTTCAAGCTTGGGGCAGAAGATTATAATTCCTATTCATAGGACCATGTAAATATTTAAAAATATACATAATTTTTAAGGATATATAGAAATATACACTCATTTTATAAAACCTGAGATAGAAAAGAGCTATTTTCAACTAGTTTTGAATAAGACTGTCTCATTGGAAGAATAATAGATAGAAAATGGCTAAAAGCAGTTCAAATATTTAGTTATATTTCCACAAACATTGATCAAGTCCATACAATGTACCAAGCATTGTACTAGCTATTGGAAATTACAGAAGTGAGCAAAACAGATAAAGTCCTTGCCTTTATCAAATTTGCACTGGAATGTAGAGGAACATAAATTTTTTTAAAGTGCAATGTAATTTAATAATAATATATTAATATTGATGATGATGATGATGATAATGATAATAGTACCCAACACTTATGTGACCTCTGATACATCACAAGTACTTTGTGTGCTTTATGTAAATCAACTCATTTAATATAATTGGTCAGAGAGGGTAAGTGTTATGGGAAACATCCACAGGGCAAAGAGAAAGGAATTGTCTGTGTTAGAGGTGTTCATTGAAAGGAGGATGGCCAGGCAGATCCTCACCAACCTGGAAGCATTTGACCATGCAGATACCTCGGCATTTTCTTTTTTTGAGAGAGAGAGGGAAAGTGTGCAGGGGAGCAGGGTTGTGGGGCAGAGGGAGAGGGAGAGGGAGAGAATGTTGAGCAGGTTCCATGCTCATTAGAGAGCCCTACAGAGGACTATATCTCACAACACTGAGATTATGACCTGAGCCGAAATCAAGAGTTGGTGCTTAACTGACTGAGCCACCCAGTTGCCCTGATCTAGGAATTTTCTAAGCAAAACTTTCAGATATCTGCATAGTCAAATACCTGTTGTTTTCATAGACCATGGTGAAGTCTTGGCTAGAGAAAAGGGAGAACAGTCAGAGATGAAATAAGAGAAAAAAAAATGGAGTAACAGGCTCAATATATATGGACTTGTGTGCCATGAACATGACTATGGCACTTACTTCCAACACATGGAGAGTTGCTGAGGGATTTTTTTTTCCATGGAAATGGTATGGAAATTCTCTTCTGATTGCTTCTGTTTTCTCAATGAAATAGAAAGCAGATTCATCAGATAACAGTGAGGATGGAGATATTAAAAACTTAAGGAGAGGGGGGAAGGAAAAGTACAAAATAATTGTAAAAGCATGAAAAGCAAATGAACTTGAAAAATGTACTGGCATTAATTGGAGGAATACGCATCTACTAGAAGTATTGCTAAGTAATTTAAAGTGCAGTCAGCATGAATAAAATGAGAACCAGTCAGGTGCAGAGTAGGAAGGTAGGATTTATCCAAATGATTTTAAATTTGTTTTCACCTTTTTTCCAGCAAAGTATGATGAAGCCAGAGAGGGGAAAAAAGAATTGAAGGTGGACAAATCAACAATTATGTTGAGAGGCTCAGGTCTGACCTTGTTAAGCACCAGAGGAAATGGGGACCTTAGTATTCTTTAGCTTATACTTTGATGTACTGATGTTTTCTTCTAAATGTAGCTACATGGAATAAATGCTTCTTACAGCATATCTCACCGACACTCAGATATTATACAAAAGTTATACCACAATTTTAATGAAATCTAAAAAGTAGAGTTGAAAATATACTGTGCTTACACTTATTTTCAAGAGAACCTTATAACCTAAACCTAGAGAAGTTGTAAAACTTGCAGTTTGTTTGTAATACTATGGAAAGCTTGTTGGATATATAAAGTTGATATCAAGGAACTTTTATTAATAAATCTGTGAGTGAACAGACATGTTTTTCTTGAGGAGTTGAAACATTTCATCAACATTTTCCCAACAAAAATTTGATCTGTGAAATCCACATCAAAAAGTTGTTCTGTTTTGACATTTCTTTTATATTTCTGATATTCCTCCTGTATATTTACGCTTTACTTGTATACAGAGAACCTATTTTATTAAAGTATCTACTCAGATTCTCTTTGTTCCTTTCCTCTGTGGAGCTGAGTTAAGTCTGGAATAGCTGCTGACATCAAGGCAAACAACACTTGCCCAACTTCAAAAGCAGTCTGGACTCTGAATCAATAGGTACTAGAATTAGAACAGACCATAAAAATGAGCAGAAATTTAATAAATTTACATCAGATCTTGAGGAATTGTTATGAACACCTGAAAATGTGCTTTATTATTGGGTTATGTAGTAAGGTGCCCTGAAAGATCGACAGAGGATCATTCCTTATCCTTAGCCAGCTTCTTTCACTACCATAGAAGTTGACAGGAATTCTTTTCTTTCTTTAATTCTATCCAGTATGCATCATTTATGGTATGTTATTGAGCCATATTCATTATGGAGAAGGTGGAGGAGGTAGTGGGATATAACTGGGATATACTGATTCCTGGTTAACTTGAAATTACCGAAAGGATTTGAGTTGATGCTTTAGTATTTGCATCTTTTTTTCATGCCACTGATTGATCCATACTAAGTAGTTCTCTAATTTGTTTCTGACCACGCATACTTTTATCAGTTTCAACTTAAAACTGCGTTTTGCCAACACATATGATTATCTGCCTATTTTATGTTTTTTGGTTCCATTTAACATTTTTATACGTCATTTCTTTAGAAGGATTTTACTGGTGCTCTGCTCAGAAAATCTCTCTTAAGTGATGGGAAATGAGTTCTAGTCAATTACATGCTCTTTTTTAGATCCTCCACAAACCATTATAAAAACACAATATCTTACTCAGCCCATCCATTTTTTGACTATCCTTTTTTCCTCCCACACTCACTAGCTGAATGACTTCTGCCTCAGTGCCATGTTAACAGGGGTCAGTTACTAGCCTGGGAATGGGGGAATCCAAATTTATTAGTCTTCTATTTTACAGATAATATTTTAATACATAACCAAGAATTAAAGATAGAACTATTGCTTCAGAGCTGTGTTTAAAAAAAAGAATTTTGCATTTCCGTGGGACAAATTAAAAATAATATCAGCTAGGAATTAAATATAGTAATTGTCTACTTTAACTTTTTTAAGGTTTTATTTATTTATTTGAGAGGAGAGAGGAGAGAGAGAGAGAGTCCACAAGTGGGATGAGTGGGGATGACAGGGAGAGAGGGTAGCAGACTCCCCGCTGAGCAAGAAGTCAGACTCCTGGCTGGATCCCAGGACCCTGAGATCATGACGTGACCCTAAGGCAGATGCTTAAGTGACTGAGCCCCCCAGGAGCCCCTGTCTATTTTGATTAACAAATAAGTATATTTGAGTAGTTTGCTAGAAAATAAATGATATTGTGTAGAATTTCAACACATAATTATTAATTTGTCTTTTCATTTTGTCTTATTTGCTTAGGTCTGGTATAAATTTCATTATTCTTATTGTTTGTGACAAATTTCATGACATAATGAAAGCATATAAAAGGAATATCTCAAAAAATAATTCATTGGATTTTAAACCCAATTCATTAATTATAAAACAGCAAGCACTGATATTACTGCATCTTAGACAATTTTTTATAAGAGAGTTATGCACCATCTACTACTCACTTATGATACTGTATGAAAATATACTTATTTCCTCTGGTGTAATAGCTCTAAAGTGTGTGGTATATGCTTTGGTTATGGTTTTTTTTTTCAATTTGGAAAGAATCATGAAAAAATAAGAGAAATACATTACTTTGGGAAGAAATTTCCATTATTTCTATAGGAACTGTTGTATCTTTTACGAAGTGTTGTTTTTCTGTTCCTTATATCCATGTCCCCAAGACAATGGGAAAGATATAGAATGCCTCCAATAACGTGTACTATTTTCCTATTGCTGCAATAACAAATTATCACTAAGTCAGTGTCTTAAAAGGACTCAAATTTGTTAGCTCCTGTAAGGTTAGAAGTCTGACATGTGAAGCTAAAATAAAGATGCCAATAGGGCTATGTTCTTTTTAGGAAGGAATGGAGAGTCTGTTTTCTTGCCTTTTGGGGCATCTAGAGACCACCTACATTCCTTGGCTTGTGGATTCCTTCTTCCATCTTCAAAGCCAGCAGGGTTGTGTCTCTCTGACCATTCTTCCATTGTCACATGTCTTTCTAACCACAGCCAAAAATGTTCTCAGTTTCTAAGGACCCATGTGATTACATCAGGCCCAAAGGGACAAGCCAGGATGATCCCTCTGCTGGACATCCTTAACTTAAACACATCAGCAAAGTCACTTTTTGCCATGCACAGTAATATACTCACAGGCTTAAGTGATTAGGATGTGAGCATCTTTGGTGGACAACTTTTCTGCCTACCCCACACTGTATGTAAGAAAGACATGCAGGCCACCTGGGTGGCTCAGTGGGTTAAGCCTCTGCCTTCGGATCAGGTCATCATCTCAGGGTCCTGGGATCGAGCCCCACATTGGGCTCTCTGCTCAGGGGAGAGCCTGCTTCCCCGTCTTTCTTGGCCTGCCTCTCTGCCTGCTTGTGATCTCTCCCTCTGTCAAATAAATAAAATCTTTAAAAAAATTTAAAAAAAGAAAGACATGCAGATTTTACATCACATTTACCAAAAAATTAACGGAAAAAACAGAAAACTTCCCAAATAATAATGTGAGTTCATGGACTTCAATAGTTAATTATTTTATAATCAAATAACTACTTTTATTTCTCAAGAAGAAAGGTCGTAGGAAACACAAATTACTTCCTATGATATTATTGAAGAGAAAATGACTGTCTTCCTTTCCCTATCCACTCCCCTTCTCCCCCCTTTCCCTAGCCAGAAATAATAATATATTTGTGTTTGGAATATAAGGAAAAAAATTTGTTTCATAAATCAGTTCATGACACTTCCTTACAAATTTTATCACTTTAACATAACTACCTGATTATAACTTTAAATATTTCTTTCCTAAATGCATGTGGTGCTGATAATCAATTCTCATTTGTATAACTGACAAAGTAGGAAGATTTTTTGCATTAAGATAATATATTTTAAACACATGGGTTGTGCACAATAGCCAAAATGTCATAAAACATCTTTCAGTATATTCATGTTTTAGTATGTCCCATTGAGACCAAAGGGGCTTTATTCTATCTTGATTTAAGTAACTTGTACAACATATGTAGCTTTTAACTTACTTAAATATTATAAAATCGTAATAGTTATTGAGACTCTGAAGGTCGTGGGAGAAGATCAGCTGTGAGAAGAGATTAAATGATCTTTGAATATTGATTATTCAATTGCAAGAGTCTAGTTCAGTAGTTTTTTCCTTCTTTGACATACCTTCTCTTCACTGTTCAACCATTCGGTTAATGAGGAAATGCAGAAATTTCAATGTATGACAAACCCTGATTTGCTGCCAATAGTTTCTATCTCCATGCAGTTTCACTGGCACAGTGTTAAGTATTTGATTGATGTACTCCGATGTCATTCCCTATTCCCTTTAGCTGCCTTAATTCTCCTATCACTTGTCATCACCTGAGAGATGTTATTTGTCTGTTCATTTTCTGAGTGCCACACTAGATTACAAGGTCCTTGAAGAAAGGCAACTTGTCTCTTTTGTTCACCACTGCATCCCTAGTGTGTACAATTACTGCTATATAGTAGATGCTCAAAAAAATATTTGATGAATGATTCACATGCTTAAAAAAATATAACCAATTTCAAAGTCACAAAAGATTTAAGAAAGGTTTTACAGGGACCACATCAATTTTATATTTATATTGCCTGAAAAATATTGCCTTTTATGTCATATACATAAAACCTATTTGCAGAATAAATGTGTCCATTAATACGTGCTTTGCACATATTCTCTATACAGTAGTGATTTTGTTAACTCAATAAATTGCATGTCAATGCCATATGGAATTCACACTTGTAACCTCTCAAGCTATATAATCCAGTGTGAATTCGGTTGTTGCAAGTATACTTTGAAAAGTCCTTCATAGAAAGCTAAATAATTTCTACTTGTTAGCAGTCTAACTTATCTTGTGTTTCTTTGAATTTCGGTGATCCCTAATGTTTTCCATAGATTTCCTACCACTTGACAATAAATTACAATCCCGTAAAATCATTTCTATGTCAACCTGTATAATTGTATTTGTATAAATTGACCCACAATTGCCATAAAATCCAGTATTGGACATTAGACATCAGGGATATAGTTTATCACAATTATACAAAGCTTATCTACTCAAATCGTCATTAAAAAATAGCCATTTAGTATAATGCACTTTTGACAATTATGACTGCCACAAATAGCAATGCAGATAACTATTTTAATGCAAATTAGACCTGCATATTCAAAGATTTAACTTTCTGAAGTAAAAATCACATGGAATATTCCTCACAATGGAAATGACTTGAAGATTTTAGCATTTTTTTCATGATGGAAAAATGACAACTTTTATTATAGTTAATTTCCTTTGCTCGAACTTTTGGAAACTTATGTTGTAGGTATGGTACATACATATCTTAACATTAAACACTTGGCAATTTAAAACCATTTAGTCATGCCATATACTTTTCTTAACTTTTTGTCTCTACAGTGACAGCCTGTAAAAAGTAAAAATTCTAATTTATGTTTATTCTGTATAGCTCCAAGATGCCTGCTTCAACAAAGAACAATGTTGAACACTGAAAGCATTTCCTACTCCATCTCACTGAGTAATTTCATAAAATCTTTCTATAGGTGTGAGATAGATTTTGGGGTGATACATATGTTGTGCGTGCGTGTGTGTGTGGGTGTATGCATATTTCCATTGGGATTGCTAACTTAAAACATTTCTTCAATACTTTCAGGCTTCTTAAAACATTTTTCTTAGATTTTTTATCTGCTTTCCAAAGGACAAATCCACACTTTGGATGCTGCTCCATTTCTCCTATTTCTCGCATCCCAAACTCCATTCATACACACATCTAGCTGATAGGTTACTTTGTGTCTCTGAGAAATTAAATTTCCTCATCTTTTCTCATTTTTCTACCATCAAATCTAGTGGCAGACATGTATGTCCATAGGTTTCTTTCATCTCTTAAAATGGAGGAAATCACTTTCTCCTTCTCAAAATCCTTTCCTCGCATAGGATGCCCACTCTGGACATCATCCTTCCTTCTTTCCACAGCACCCTGCTTCTGCTATTAGTTCTGGTTTTTCCCACATCATCTGTCCTATCATTTGTGAAATCATTTCTAACAACATTCATATTTAATGTAATATTGTCAGTTATAGGAAAATATCTTTGTTAAGCATAAATTATTCTCCAAATACTTTCATTATTCAACAAAATTTTCAAAAGATTAAGCATATGTTGACTCTGTGTACTCCTTTTTTTTACATTTATTTATTTATTTATTTATTTATTTATTTATTTATTTATTTATTTTATTCATTTTATTCTTTGCCCCAGGGTTACAGGTCTGTGAATCATCAGGCTTACACCTTTCACAGCACTCACCAAAGCACAAACCCTCCCCAATGTCCATAACCCATCCACCCTATCCCTACCCTCCCACCCCCCAGTAACCCTCAGTTTGTTTTGTGAGATTAGGAGTCTCTTATGGTTTGTCTCAGACTCTGTATACTCTTGATACATTTATTACTCCACCCATTGAATATTATTTATTACCACTGATTATTTAATCCCACTGATGCCCATCTTTCCATATTTGCCAGTGATCTCTTGAGCACTGTATTTAATTGACACTTTTCTATACTCTTATAACAATGGGCAGGTCAGAGAGGTTTTTGGCCTGAGAGTCTTGTATAAGCCAAACTCCATGGCATGAGGGACTCAGCATATGTCATGTTTGGTTGAAACGATGGCTTACTAGAAAATTTAGGATCTGAGTTGCAAATCAGTGAAAGCACCCAGACCAGTAATAATAAGACCAGCAATCAATGGAAGAGTATGCAGCCACACTTGAAAGGTTTTTGTCTGATATTGATTTTTTCTGACATGTATTATTACCAAAGATGAGTTATTTAGTTTATAATTATCAGATATGGTACTAGCTTTTTTTTTTAATTCTTTCTGAATGTGATTTTTAATTTACTGAATGGACTTTTTAAATTTTTTAATTATTTTTTAATCTTCGTTTCAGTTGTTTACACAATTAGAAAGGCCTTGGAGGACTAATTTTATTTTATTTTATTT
>LNAC01000353.1:1053993-1139557 GCA_002007465.1 Ailurus styani
AGAGAGAGGAGAGAGGAGGAAGCAGGCTCCCTGCTGAGCAGAGAGCCCGATGTGGGCCTCGATCCCAGGACCCTGGGATCATGACCTGAGCCGAAGGCAGCGGCTTTAACCCACTGAGCCACCCAGGCGCCCTTGGAGGACTAATTTTAATATTTTGGAGAGAATCAAAAGAAGAACACAGATTATTTATCTAAACTTTATAACTTAAATATTAAGGAAGGTGTTTTGTTTGGTAAAAATTTAGGCTCATATAGGTACCATACCAAATGGGTAGATGCTAGGACCGTAAGACAATTTATGGTTAATGGATCTCAGGAAAATATGTAACAAAAACTCATAAAGATGGAGGAGTCATTAATTAATTAGTTAATCCAAATTAATGAGTATTTATATGTATGGAGGTGAGATATTCCCCTCTTTAATACAAGAAAGGGGAATGAGAAAGTATTTTTAATGTTGTTGTAAAGTATGAATTGGCCAAGGGGACTTGAAATATGAGAAATTAAAATCCTAGGTAAAATAGAGACCCATTTAGGTGTTGATTTGTCACACTAGAATTTAAACAAGAGTTGTCTGAGGTCAGGAAGGAGACAAAGCATAAGAGACTCTTAATCTCACGAAACAAACTGAGGGTTACTGAGGGGGTGGGAGGGTAGGGATAGGGTGGATGGGTTATGGACATTGGGGAGGGTTTGTGCTTTGGTGAGTGCTGTGAAAGGTGTAAGCCTGATGATTCACAGACCTGTACCCCTTGGACTAATAATAATAATAATAATAATAATAATAATAATAATAATATTTTTTTAAAAAGAGTTTTTTGAGGAGACTATCATGTCTCAATTAAACCAGCTGCCTGGGACTTATCAATGTCATGAATGTTTTATTGAATGTCCTTTTTAAGAGCCCAGCATTGTGTATTTTGAGAAGTGAGATGTGTGTTTCGTCATTGTCAGGAATGTCTGGAACTCTAAGTGGGAACAAGTTGACACTGTTGAAGGCTTGTATTATAGCCTTGGAACACATGGAGACATGTGACCTTGATTTATATTTTGGGTATTTGTGAGGCAAAAGGCTTCTAGAGTTTACTCTGTTTACTCTATTTACTCTGCAGGGGACAACTCTTAGGTAATGGCCCAAATTTGTGAAGATGTATGGATGAGGCCATTGTTGGCCAAGGCCTTTAGCATTGAGATGACTGTCTTAAGTTTTGGCCATTTGGGTTCACCCCGGGGTCTTTTGTCAAGTACATTTTGATAAGGTGATGGAAAAT
This sequence comes from Ailurus styani, assembly GCA_002007465.1. Taxonomy (NCBI): domain Eukaryota; kingdom Metazoa; phylum Chordata; class Mammalia; order Carnivora; family Ailuridae; genus Ailurus; species Ailurus styani. Next base: position 1,055,264 of record LNAC01000353.1, read on the forward strand.
AGTAACATTCTACTGATTTCCTTCTTTTATGATGATGGCAATGCCATCCATAGAGTCTATGAACTCTCATTATTGTTCACGCAGTTGATCAAAGTATTCCCCATATAACCAAAGATCTAGGTAAGGGGTACCCTGCTTTAGCACTGTGGCATATGTCAAGAAACTGAGGACGGTGGAGGCTACTGCCTCCTACAGATAGAATATGGTAGATGACCTGGGAATTGACTCTATCTTGTGTCAAGGAGGCCTTGGCAGCCATATCTAGGTAATAGGGGGCTGCTTTCATGATCCAATACACAATGGGCAAGTGGGTATGGAGGCTCACAGGCTTAGGGTCTGTGAGAGACTCTGTTTTTTTTTTTTTTTTTTAAAGATTTTATTTATTCATTTGACACAGAGAGAGAGATTACAAGTAGGCGGAGAGGCAGGCAGAGAGAGAGAGGAGGAGGCAGGCTCCCTGCGGAGCAGAGAGCCCGATGCGGGCCTCGATCCCAGGACCCTGGGATCATGACCTGAGCCGAAGGCAGCGGCTTTAACCCACTGAGCCACCCAGGCGCCCAGAGACTCTGTTTTTAAAAGAGCTTAGTATGTGGCCAGTACTTGCTGCTCTAAAGGTGAATAGCATGGGGCCAAGCAGGGCAGTTGTTTGTATTGGAAGTCCATGGACAACTTCTGCCCATTGCAGTTGATCCAGAGAGTCTAAGAGGCATGAGAAGTGGTTGCTGGAGCTTTTACAATAGAGTAGTTTCTGAGGACACTAATAGGAATGCTGATTTTAATTTGGACATATTTTAGAGGCTTCTACTGAAGAAGATACCATTTAGAGTGGATTGATTTGTATTTAGCAACATCAGTGAGATTAAGTAAAATACAGGAATGTGCTGCCTGGAACTAAATAACATTGTACTTAAATGTCTTTAAGGAGTATGTCAGACAAATCTTTCTCGGAGAAGGGTGTCATCAGTGTAATGTTATACCTTTGCTCCTGGAGAAAGATGAGGGTAGTTAGGATCTTATTTGTAAAGATTGTGATGGCAAACTTCTTGAGGTCTCCTAAACAGTAGCGTAGTAAACATGTACTGTGTCTTTTCAGAGGTGAACTGTGGCTGAAAAGACTGTTGAGATAGACATTGAATAGAATACATTAGCCAAATGTATAAATTTGAAATACTTACCAGTTATTGATTACATAGAGTCAGTAATTTTAATAATATTGAGTTATTGGGTATGGGACCCCTAATGCATGAGACCACAGCATTAAGGTTATAATAAATTATCATGAGGAATAATCATTTATTACTATTATTATATTAAATTATAGGTTTAAGAACATGAAAAAATGGTTTGTGAAGTGATAAAGTAGTAGGGAAAGTCACTTATTTATTAATGAGGTCCTAAATAATAAATTAGTTTTTGAAGGCTTTGTTTTAACTTGCATTGGACCATATTAACCATTTTACATGGGGGTTTCTAGGGTCCCAGTCTGTCAAGCCAGTTTGGTCAAAGATTTAATTAAATTTTAATTTATTATACATTGTGTCAGAGTTCCTATTTATGTAATATTTTAAGGCAATGGGTACTGGGATGATGGAAAATTTAGTCAAGGCTACAGTTAAAATGAGGTTTATCTATTTTTTCTTTATATTTAGTTACCTTCCTAGGATTATAGGAGTACAGTGTTTATATTTAGTGTGATCTCAGGGATAACTGTAATTTAAGCCCCAGCACTAATACATGAAGTTTTACAAATCAGTACATTTTAGCAAATGTTAAAGTTAATTTAGTACTTACATTGTATGACAAAAAACAAATCAATAACTACCATTTTTATCTTTTCATTATGTAAATTATTTTAGTAAATTTTGGATTTCTAATTGGGTCAAATTATGGAACTTTGTTTTAATGTAATAATAATAAATAAAAATTTGCATGTGTATTATTTATTTATTTTTATTCAATCTATACCTAGGTCTTTTATTTTTTTATGTTTATTTTTTTATTATTATGTTCAATTAGACAGCATATAGTATATCATTAGTTTTTGATGTAGTGTTCAAAGATTTATTAGTTGCATATAACACCTAGTGCTCACCACCACACATGCCCTCCTTAATACCCATCACTTGGTTACCCCATCTCCCCACCCTCCTCCCTTCTGTAACCCTTAGTGTGGTTCCTGGAGTCCAGAGTCTCTCACGGTTTGTATCCCTCTCTGATTTCTTCTCATTCAGTTTTCCCTCCCTTCCCCTGTCCTCCGAATTATTCCTTGTGTTCCACATATGAGTGAAACCATATGATAATTGTCTTTCTCTGCTTGTACCTAGGTCTTTTAAAATAATAATTCTTCTTTTTCTTTTTCTTCTTCTTCTTTCTCTTCTTCTTCTTCTTCTTCTTCTTCTTCTTCTTCTTCTTCTCTTCTTCTTCTTCCTCTTCTTCTTTCTCTTCTTCCTCCTCCTCCTCCCCCACCTCTCCCTCCTCCTCTTCCTCCCCTTTTTCTTTCGTCTTCAGGTCACCGGAAATGCTTTGGAAATGCTTTGGTGTGGGGGTGGGGGAGATGTTCTCTTCACCCAGATCACATTTATGTATTTTTTTTTCTAGACAGCTTCAAATCAGTTTTGGCAGTGTTTGAAACCTCCCCCACGGCAATGGTTGTATGCTTTAAGGAGCCCCAGGTTAACTTGGGTTTGCATTAACCACTTCACTGTGCCACAGGCATACTGTGGGTATTTTCCCCCTTGTAAACCCTGAGTTGTGACTGCAGTGGTGCCACAGCACTCCACTGGGCCCACAACCTAGAGGTTGGCCATTGAAAACATCCTTGTTGCAGTCCCACTTTTTCCCCATCCTGTGGGAGTTCCCACATACCCCTTCTTTGGGGGGTTTTAGCTATCTAACCACATGGTTTTTACTATTTGATAACTCCTGACTTACTGGGAAAGGGCAAAGAGCCCCTGTAGTCTGCTGGTAGGCAATCGTTTCTCCTCCCCTCTTCCTAATCCACCTCCAAAAACGAGGTTTGTACTTAGAGAACTAAAGCAGCCCCTCCAATTGCCTAATTTGAATAATTATGTTCTGGGCATAGGGCTGTCTTTAGTTGTTTGGTACTTAGACCTGAGCAGTAGGGCCAGGGCATTGTGGCCTCTGGAGTGTGAAAATCTGATATGGGAAGTGGTTGGGATGTGGATCTAATCAGCGGCTTCTGAAGGAGAATTGACCTGTGTTTAGTCAGTGCCTCCAAACTGAGTCAAAAAAAATTACAAACAAATAAACAGAACAAAATAAACCTACATTATGGGTTATAATTGTAATAGTAGTAAAAACACGTGAATATATACCCACATATATTTGGAAAATTTGGCAGTTTTCTATTTAAATATTCATTTGCCAAGACAAACTATATTAATTACTTATTCTAAAACTCTTTTAGAACCTTCGGTAAGGGCGCCTGGGTGTCTCAGTGGGTTAAAGCCTCTGCTTTCAGCTCAGGTCCTGGGATTGAGGCCCATATCGGGCTCTCTGCTCGGCCAGGAGCCTGCTTCGTCCTCTCTCTCTGCCTCTCTGCCTACTTGTGATCTCTCTCTCTGTGTCAAATAAAGAAAAAAAAAAAAAAGAACCTTCAGTAATATTTTTAGAGTTTTCTTAATATTGTTTCTCTTTCTTACTGAGTTTATTTTTAAATTTTCTTTTTTAAAGATTTTATTTATTTATTTAACACAGAGAGAAAGATTACAAGTAGGCAGAGAGGCAGGCAGAGAGACAGGGAGAGGAGGAAGCAGGCTCCCTGCTGAGCAGAGAGCCCGATGCGGGCCTCTATCCCAGGACCCTGAGATCATGACCTGAGCCGAAACCAGAGGCTTTAACCCACTGAGCCACCCAGGTGCCCATTTTTAAATTTTTAAAGATTTTTTAACTTAACTTTTACAGCTCATTATAATTGACAATTTTAGATTCTATTGATAAAAAATATAGATTTTTTAAATTTTTAATTTTATCAAGAATACTTAACATTTATATATATGATATATATTTGTGTGTGTTTACTACAATAGATTATTTTGATGTTTCTTATTATTAAACATCTTGGATTTCTAGAATGAATACTCTTCATAAAGGGTCATTGTATTCATTGATGGATTGTGCAGATGATATTTTACCTAGAATTTTGTATTGATATTCATTAGTGAAATCAATCTATGATACTTTTTTTTGGTTTATTCTCTTACACTAACTTTTCTTAAGATTATAGCTGTGCTTACTGGAAAGCGTATATAAAGGAGGATTTGATCCCTCCCAATAATTGAGAAAAGTTTAAATAACTTTGAGCCTATCAGTTCTTTGCAATTAAGTAGAAATTAGAAAAACCATCTATCTTGCCATTTGCAATGACGTGGATGGAATTAGAGGTTATAGTGCTAAGCAAATAAGTCAATCAGAGAAAGACAATTATCATATGACATCAATCATATGTGAAACTTAAGAAAGAAAACAGAGGATCATAGGAGAAGAGAGGAAAAAATAAAACAAAATGAAATCAGAGAGAGAGACAAACCATGAGAGACTCTTAATCATAGGAAATAAACTGAAATTTGCTGGAGGGGAGGGGCATGGAGGGATGGGGTAAGTGGGTGATGGACATTAAGGAGGGCAGGTGATGTGATGAGCACTGAGTGCTATAGAAGACTGATGAGTCACTGAACTCTAACTATGAAACTAATAATACAGCATATGTTAATTAATTGAACTTAAATTTAAAAAAAAAGAAAAACCATCTATTCCTACCACCAGTTTTAATAGTTTTCATTCCTTTTGAAAACTTTAATTGCTATTATAATTTTTCAAGTTACTTTCTGCTAGATATTTTTGGGCAATTTATATTTTGTTGGAAGATTATTACACCTAATTTTAAAATGTATTGTCTTTAAATTGCCATGTATTACATAATAAAAAATTTAAAGCATTTTTTTATTTTTAGCTCTGTCTTGTTTTCATTCCTAAATTTGTATATGTTTGTTCACTTTATTTCTTTGTAAGCAAGCTCAAAAGAAATTACCAATTTTGGTGGACTTTTTGAATAATATCTGTATCAGTTAAATATTGCTATATAACATACCATCCCCAAACTCAATGACCTTCATGATCCATCAAATCTATATTACCTATGTTTATAATTCTTTTTAGTATTAGTTTACTTTACCACAATTGGAATTTTTTTTGTGATTAGTCTTTTGTTTATTTTTTCATTATATGTCTTTTCCATAGAGTTTAAGTTGTAGGAAGGCAAAGATTACTTTTGCTTGGTTCCATGTGTATATCCAGTTTCTGGTACAAAATCAGATTATAGAAAGTAGTAAAAACTGTGTTTAAAAATAAGATACCTTTGGGGGCCTGTGTGGTTCAGTGGGTTAAAGCCTCTGCCTTTGGCTCAGGTCATAGTCTCAGGGTCCTGGGATCGAGTCCCACATAGGGCTCTCTGTTCATCAGGGAGCCTGCTTCCTTCTCTCTCTCTGGCTGCCTCTCTGCCTACTTGTAATCTCTCTCTCTCTCTGTGTCAAACAAATACATAGAAATCTTTTTAAAAAATAAATACATTTATATTTGACACACATGTAACTTAATGGGTTTTCATTTAAAAATTCTTGTATATGAAAACAATGCTATCTAATCTGTGATATTCATAATTGGTAAAAGAAGTTATGATTGTGTAATAATTTAGCACAATTTTTGTGTTTTATATGGTATTGATTCCTTCACTTATATATTTATTAATTTAAGTATTTCTACTGAATATTTTTAACATATTTAACCAGGCTTTGAGGAAACAAATAGAAACAGGTTAACCCTATATTCAAGAAGCTTAGAAGAAAATTCTAAAGGACAACTGTTAAAGGAGTAATAACCTTTCTAAACACTTCAGAAACAAACTGGAAAAAAAATTGCAAGAGTATGTATAGCACAAACTTTAGAATACTGCTGATTAATTCTAGGAAGAATTTTTTCCTAAAGTTTAGTTGGTATTTATAGTCATGTCTTCTGAAGATGTAAAGTAAAATAATTTTTTAAATAATAGAAGAACAATGAAATATGATCCATTTTATTGAAAAGTTCGACTCTTCAGAAAAATAATCAGTGCTTGGGATATCAACTCTTACAAACTACTTTTCTATCAAAATAAAAAGATTTATTTTTCTTATTATAAGAGAATTAGATTTTCATTGTAGGAAAATAAAAGTACATATAAAGTTGTAAGTATAGAATCATCTTTGATCCTAAGATTGTAAAGATAATCATACTTAACATTTTAGTTCATATGTTTTATTGTTTAGGTTATACACAAATAAACACCTGCATATGTGTATGCTTAAAACTGAACATATTTTAATGTAGTTATAAGTAATATTATCTTAAATTTATAAAAAATTATAAACATATTTACTGATTAAATGAAATTTTAATAAAAATTATTTTTTCTGCTTATATCTGCATATTTCTAAGAAAGGATCTACAATGTTCATATTCTTAAAAGAAACTTTTAAGGCAAAGAATAGTTTGTTTCGGGTGCTTGGGTGTCTCAGTCAGTTAAGCGGCTGCCTTTGGGATCGAGTCCCACATCGGGCTCCCTGCTCGGCAGAGAGCCTGCTTCTCCCTCTCCCACTGCGCACTGCTCTGCCTCCTTGGGCTCTCTATCTCTCTGTCAAATAAATAAATAAAATTCTTTTAAAAAAAAAAGAATAGTTTGTTTCTTTATAAGATTTTTATCACTTAACAACATAATATGAAATCTTTCCATGATTTGAATTAATATTATAACCACCAACTTAAAGAATTTTATGAGACTTATTTTTTACTTATTACTCTATTCATGATTATTCTTAAGACCTTTAAATTATGAAAAATAATCAAACTCATTCACAACATAAGAAATGTAAATTAATACTCCGAAATACAAGTTCTTACTTATCATATTGGCACAAATCCAAAAATTGGACAGAACACTTTGTTGGAAGTCAATATGAGTTCAAAATTCTACAACTCCTGCAGAGATGAATTTGACATCTAACAAGATTATCTCTCTGTCTCTCAATAACAATTTATAACTTATCCCAGAAAATCCTACTTCTGATAATCTATCCTGAATTTACACACCTGCAAGTACAGATTTGTTTTGCAATAGAAAAATATTATAAACAGTCTAATAGTCCATTAAAAAAGAAAACGTTGAATAAAATGTGGTATATCTCTACACAATAGACTACAGACTACAACATAAAATTAAATCAAAGAAAACCAATAAACTAAAATAAAGTGATTCAAGGATTTTTACTTTAAACAAGACACAATTAAGTATGCATATATTAATGTTGTATAAAATGTATCTTAATATGTCTTTATTTTTATGAAATATTGTAAGGAGTAAGGAGAAACTAATAAAATAACAGGTACATGAGATTAAGACAAAGGGGAGGGGTAAAAATGAGAACTTTCAGGGGATATATTTGTAAACAATTACATTTTACACCTCTTAACTGTTTATATATTAAACTGTTATATATTTTTAAAAGTATATAAAAAGTAAAAAAAGTCAAAATGATATGTCTCAATTTAGAGTAAATTGGAGGAAGAAATATTTTCTAAACTGAAAAGGCCAATAGAGCAAATACGATAATTTCTCCTCCTGCTAAGTCTCACAGAAACTATTATGGAAACAAAACTGAGGAAGATTCAGTCTAGAAAAGGTTCTGAGGAGAGCTGAAGCCAAGACAGAGAAAGCCTAGTACAGTACTCCAGAGCATTCATTCTGGGAGAATGCATTTACCACAGAGGAAGAGGAAAAAAATTAGGTTGGAAATGGGGGCATTAGTTGAATATCTGCATTGTAAGATGCCTTATAGCCAGATATTTAAATTCAAATTAAAAAAGAAAAAGAAAAAGAAAAAAGGCAAGCTTCTTTTCTTTGGAAATTGACTTAGTTATCTTATTAGAACTAGGTCAGCTCTTTTGTGTGATTGAGAAACATATGGCACATTACACCAGAGTAATGGGGGCAAGTGTATTAAAGGCACTAATTACAAAGATGCCAACAGAATTAATGGAAATCAATTAGGGATACTGAATAACTTGGGTCTAGCAACAGCAAGGAGATATGATCAGCAGATCACCTGAAGATCTGAAAGGGCAAGGGGAGGGAGACAAGGGTCTATGGGAATGAGCAAGACCTGTGACTGATGTAGTGGGTGTACGGGTCTAAAAAAGAGGTGGCAGAGCAAATAGAAAAGATCCAACACAGATTCCAGGAAAACAACACTTTGTGTTCTGAAATGTGTGTGTCCCTTAGTGTCATTGCTGGCTGTTTCTCTACTCATCCAAAGGCAAAGACAGCCAGCCAACGAACACCCTCCATTTATGCATTTAAAATTCAAAGAATCTTATTCACAAACATCTGTGAATAAACCAGAATCTTTGAGCATTGCAACATGACAGAGAAAGATCTGTGTTTAAAAATGAAAAGAAAAAAAAGAAAGAAAAATGTGAAAAATCTAAAGATATGGTGGTAATTGCGGTATTGAGAACACATTAAAAATTAACGTGAACAAACAAATCAAAATATAGCTTCCAATTATTGTTCCCAAAAGTTTTCAGTAAAATTTGAATTCAAACAGTAAGAAAACAAATTTAAAATAGACCTATTACAAAAGAAAAATTAAGAAAACAGTATTATTGCCAACGAGAAGATCAATAGAAAATTTAGAATACAAAAATTAATGGTTACCAAAACTAAAATAAAAGGGAAAGAATACCAGATAAAAGATAATTCCATAGAGAAATGATATAGGAAAACTAACAATGAAATATTAAGGAGTCCAGAAACACTGAACAAGGAACATATAAAGGAATAATTTATCAAATATGTTGTATATTAAAACAACTTATTGTTGAAATGGACACAAATCTTAACATTCACATCCTTGAAAAATACTGGTCAGGATTAGTAGGGAAATTTAAAAAAAACTCAAAACATTGTGAAAATTGAAAATTAAAAACACACAGGAGAAACTGAAGTCTTTCAGAGAAAAATCCAGTCACAAGAAAACAAAGATCAAACTGTCATGAGACATTTGGAAGCTAAAAAAGAATAGCTCATACCTTTCAAATTTTAAAAAAATAGATTTCAACATTATTTTTTTTAAAGATTTTATTTATTTATTTGACAGAGAGAGAGAGATTACAAGTAGGCAGAGAGGCAGGCAGAGAGAGAGGAGAGAGGAGGAAGCAGGCTCCCCGCTGAGCGAGAGCCCGATGCGGGCCTCGATCCCAGGACCCTGAGATCAGGACCTGAGCCGAAGGCAGCGGCTTTAACCCACTGAGCCACCCAGGCGCCCTAGATTTCAACTTTAAATTGAGAAATTACCAGTCTTGTGTGATTACAGACCAAAGATAGCTCAGATTTCCAAAATATTGGAAATATTATCTCCAAAACATTTTTTATCATTAAGGTGTGATGTTAGAATTTAGGACATTCTAATGAAAGGCAACACCCAAAAAGAGAAAGACATGGATCCAGGAACTACTAGAACCATGAAGGAAGCCTCAGAATCTTAACACAGAGGTTTGCCGGATAAACAGTTTCAATGAGAGCCTGCAGAGTAAAAAGTGTGCTTTGGGACAGAACAATGGTGACATGAGGAAAGAGACTTCAAGGAAGAAGAAAAATTTGAGTATGATAAAGATATAAGACTGTAAATTGTAAAGGTACAGGATGAGTGAAAAAGAAAATTATTTAGAAACTCAAAAGAAGGAAAAGGAAAGCTTGTATAGAAAGGTGTGATTCATATATAAGTAAATTAAATTACAGCATAGGTTGAGTGATTAGACGAGTATAAGAAAAAATAATTACAAGTAGATGTTAGAAAATTCTTCTTTGATAGGATTGGCAGTTAAATTGGATCCTTTAAGATTGAAATATTGTTTTAAAAACTACTCAGTACAGCATTAAAAAATATTTGCACTTTCAAATTTATTTTATGCTTTTTACTGGTTTACACCTTTGTAACTTTAAAGAGAAATGGTAAAATACCCAATTATCATCTTTGACAGCTATAACTAGGTCCCCACTGACAATATGTTACTCTTTCCTCCCTCTCCCCCACTCTTTGTCTCCTCTCTCTTTCTCCCTTTCTCCCTTTCTTTTTTCTTTCTTTCTTTCTCTTTCTTTCTTTCTTTCTTTCTTTCTTTCTTTCTTTCTTTCTTTCTTTCTTTCTCTATCTCTGTTTTTCAACTGATAGAAATAAGAAAAACAGAATGCAAAAGAGAGGTGGAAGGGCAACCATACTTTCATTTTTATTCCAAGAAAATGAGAAAAGAAAGAACATTTTTATTATTGATAGCATAAATAATGTATCTTTCAGTAGATGGTCTCACATTCTAGAAGTGATCATTGCAAAAATAGTGATTTCATAAGAGATGATATAGAAGCAAAATCAATAATCTCTAGTTCTGATATATTAAAAAATAATGGGATTTGTACATTACTTAGATGAAATGACAACCGAAAGTATTAAGAACAGATATCTTAGATACTTAGATAATTAAATTTTGGCCTTTGAGTAGTGAAATTAAAAGTAAGAAAGAATAAGAGAAGAAACTGTTGTCTTTCTGACCCAAATGTTTCAACACTTTTTAAATATTTTATAATTTCCTTAAATTTCTAAATATAGAGAAATGTGAAAAACGATACACTACAATGGCCTATTTGAACACAATATATCTTGTAGTTTTATATCTCATACCAAATTTAAATATTTACTTCGTTCCAGATCATTTCCAATTGGTATTACAAATATTTGGATAGATACCTACATTAATATGTATTCAATGACTGTGAGGTTTAGGAAGAAATTCTGCTTAGTTACCTCTCATCAAGATAAATATCAGATCTTTTTGATAATTTTTAAGAACTAAATAGCAAGTTCTAGTATATATCAGTTAACATTTTATCATCTTGTCTTACTATTCTATTTTACTCTACATTAAATTCTGAGAGTGCCTGGATCTCCACATGCCTTCTGTCCACTTAGTTTTATTCTTTAATAACATAGAAAACAAGTAGCTAGCAGGGTGCATTTTTGCTCTGAGAATGTCTAAGTCTCTGCTGCCCTTCTATTATTTACGTTTCCTGTGATGCCAATATATATCAATAAAGGGCATGAGAAGATGACTTCTGCCGAGACATTTATGTTTTCACCATTGCCTGTGTGTTAAAAACCCATGGCACTTAAAAAAAAAAAAAAAGTGAGAGTTGCTCTTTTGTAGTATCAGTTCAAAGAAGAAATAATCACTTGGGAAATTTTACTCTGTATCTACTGCAAAGAAACCCAGCAGAGAAGAAAGGCTTGCAAAACCATAGAAGGCAGTAAATGTCAGAAAAGGTGGGTCATTCTTGCTTGTAACCATAAGGGCATTTCACTTATACTCAAGCTTATTGTTATGCTTAGTCAACTATAACCTTATGTCAAGCTGATCTTTGCTCTGTGGAACTCTAGAAGAATTACAGGTAACAAACTTTGAAATGATATACTGCCTCCAATTTAGAGGAGGACTTTGCAAGAATATACCCCTAAATAAACCTTAATTGCACTTATAATGTAAAAATAAAAATTATTTCTTGGGTTCCTGGATTTCTAAGTTTCATTAAGTGTAAATTTTTCAGATGTTATTTTCATTTTCATTAATTATTTCATTGAATTTTCAAAACTCAACAATCCATATATTTTCAGAGATGTGAAGCAAATTGATACAACTGTCTTATATCTAACACATTTTTAAAAAGATTTTATTGATTCATTTGAGAGAGAGAGAGACAGAAAGAGCACAAGCAGAGGGTGAGGCAGAGGGAGAAGGAGAAGCAGACTCCCTGCTGAGCTGGGAGCCCCACATGGAGCTCAATCCCAGGACCTAGAGATCATGACCTGAGCCAAAAGCAGATGCCCAACCATCTGAGCCACCCAAGAGCCCCATTAAATCTAATACTTTTTAAAATTTTTTTATTTATTTATTTGACAGAAAGAGAGAGAGACAGCACAAGCAGAGGGAGCAGGAGAGGGAGAAGCAGGCTCTCCACTGAGCAGAGAGCCAGACACAGAGCTCTATCCCAGGACCCTGGGACCCTGACCCAAGCTGAAGGCAGACGCTTAAATGATTGAGCCACCAAGGTGCCCCAAATCTAATACATTTTTAATCTGTATACTCTCAAAGTATATTTAGCTATCATATGGTATATAGAAGAAGTTGAAGAGCTGTGAACATCCAATAGGGAAATGTCTTTTTTGAAATATATGTTTTGTTTATTAATATTTTAGTTCTATGAAAAGACCAACATTTGATAAAATGAACAATTTAAGTGAAGTAACAAAAATACAGGTCAAATATAAAATACAATTTAGACAAATATGCAAGACATTTTCATCTTGTTTTATTAAGTCAGTAATCATAAAAGAAATTAGATTTAGTTTAAACCTCAAAAATGATCAGAAAATACAGACATCAAAACTTCTCTAGAATGTGAAATTAAATCAATCATATGAAACATTGTAATTTATATTTAGTCTGTCAAGAAAATAAACTCTACAGATGTTTATACATACATCAGTATTTTATTTTTTAAGGAAACTTTAGTGTTAAGAATATGGTTTAGATTAACCTTGTTTTGCTTTTGAAAGCTATTTAGAAATCAGTTGTGTAGAATAAATTATCCCTGTCGTGACTGAAAATGAAGCAAAATGACATGCTGAAAAAATCTGGTTGTTGATTTATATGTTTGTTTTGATCCCCTACCTGTGTTCCATAAAGTATATGCCTGTGAATGTTATCCTGGAAGCTATTTAGTAGGTACTTAGTTCATACCAGTGATTAGTAATGCAATTTAAGAAAATTCGAGGCTGGGCGCCTGGGTGGCTCAGTGGGTTAAAGCCGCTGCCTTCGGCTCAGGTCATGATCCCAGGGTCCTGGGATCGAGGCCCACATCGGGCTCTCTGCTCGGCAGGGAGCCTGCTTCCTCCTCTCTCCTCTCTCTCTGCCTGCCTCTCTGCCTACTTGTAATCTCTCTCTCTCTGTGTCAAATGAATAAAAAAAAAAAAGAAAAAAGAAAATTCGAGGCTACATTACATAATTTTACTTTATAATATATTCCATCCCTAATCTCTGGAAAAATCATTTCTGCTAACACAAAACAGACATGATAAGCTAATTCAAAAAATAAAAACAATAGGTGATGAATACAGAAGTAAGCATGGAATAACATGCCATCACATGTTAACTTCTTTTCAGTATAACGTCATCTTGAAGCCAAGTCATTTACAAAATTTCATTAATTCATTAAATCAAAAATATTTCTTGAGCTTATACTAGGTGTTACAAACTGTTCTAAATTCTGAGGGTGCAGGAATGAACAAGACAGACAAAACTCTGTCCTCATGGAATTTACATTTTATTTGGAGAGGCAAAATGCTGAAAAGCCTGAAATCAGTCAACTTTAGAGGTCAAGGATATGAGGAATGCCGTGAAGAGAATACGAAGAAACATCTATTGAAGTAGGAAGAAATAAGAGCATATGATTTACTTGAAACTGTGATTGATTATTGGATTTATCATCTGGTGACCTAAAAGTCAATTTGTGGAGTGGTGTGTATCAAATGAAAATTTGAATCAGTTCAAAAGCATATCGTAGAAGAGAATGGAAACAACTAATATAGACAATTTTTTCCAAAAATTTTCTTAAAAGAGTTTCAGAAAGTGGGTGTGGTAGATAGATGGAGAGCAGAACTCTCTGTGCACATAGTCACACACAAAATAATTGTATCCTATCAATGTGACACAAAACAAAACAATTGCTTTGAAATGATTCTGATATTTGTATCAGCTTCTACTTTGGACCAGGCACACTGAAAACAATGAAAGATTTTGAGTATAAGAAAATAATTGTATGCTTATTGCTTAAGCGAGTCAATATGCACAATGAAGTTTGTGTATAAAAGATTTAGGATATTTCTATTTAACTCTTAAACAACTAATGGATTTTGAAAAGAAAAAATGTCTGCTAAAATTCAAGTAGCAGAGAAAAATATATCTTTATTTTTCTTTCTTATTTATTTTATCCCTTTCTAAAACTGATACCTTCTAGGTGGAAAATCTAAAACCATAACGGGGTGGAGGGTAGAGGCTTAAACCACTGCGGTTCCCATATAACAATTAGAAATCCCATTTTGTATAAAATTCTTCAGTATCTCTGATATATGATTTCCAGCACAATGTGACCTACCTTCCAAAATGTATCCAGGCATGAGGTGGGGCTTAGGTTTCCTGGCTTACGGTGTTTTATGAGTGTTTCCTACTGCCTTAGCATTGCAAGCTTCCTAGATGAAGGTCTTTGGAATAACATAAGTGTGCTATCCTTGTACTATGGAAATAGTAGTTTGTTTTACTGATAGGAGCTCACCCTATTGATGATACCACTGAGGTCTATGGGTGACATAATTTTTAATCTGGTAAATCTCTTGACTGGATCAGATACTGGCGGGTACTATGTGATTAACCGGAACTCATCTAGGTTCTCACCATGGATATAGACACTTGAGTTTTACCATGCACTCATTATGGGCCCTCACTGAGAGGGCGATCTTCATCTATGCTCTTGGGACGCTTCCATCTCAGCATAAGATAACAGTGCCCCTGGCGCCCAGGCCAGTTTCTTTCACTGGATCCCCTATAAAACTTCTTAGTCTCTTATGGAAATTTCAGGACATGAACTTTGCTACCTTGCCACTCAAAGAGCAGAAGACAGACTATAACTCTTGGCTTCATCTGAGTGCTTTTTAGAAAATTAGAATCGCAATCTCTTCATTTTCTTCATTTTTACTGAAACGACCATTTTCATGTCTGCATTATAATATAGTGTGGGAAGCACTGACCTAGAACACTAACTCTAGTTCTTAGAAAACTAACTCTAGTCTTAATCTTTGATATGATGAATAGAATTCAAAGAGAGTCTCACACCCACATCTTGACAGAAGGTTATGGTTTGGCCTGAATGAACTTAAGAAGAGGAAGTTAAAATGGAACAGGATTTCGGGAGAAAAATAAAATGCATTATTTTACTATTTTTCAAACATTAACAAAACATTAAAGTCATTAAAGTTATTTTATGATAAAAAAGAAGAAAATGAAATTGCAGTGGAGTTTTCAAACCGTCATTCTAACCTAGTGGTCAATCTGAGCATCATTTATGGTTGATCATCCTGATGATATGAGGCTCCTGATGTGATAAAAAAGGAACGACATAACAACTCACCTACAGAATATTCTAACCAAAAACGTATACCTTTGATGAATGGAGACTTTTGTAGTAATTTCCTATTTTATAGAAAATTAAGGGAGGGAGTAGGAAAGAACTAAAGAAAACTATAAGGAAGGTATCAGAACAATCCAGAAGGTAGAGCAACTGTCTGGATTTCTTCAAAAAGTCAGTGTAATAAAATGAAAATAAAAGGTGGCCAGGAATTGGGGGTGGGGGTGAGGGAAGGAGAACGTTAATAGAGTATAAAGATAAAAGCTAAATCCACATTTTTTTCACTTGAATTAAATCATTTCTAACATGATACAATTTTCAAAAATAGATGAAGTACATCTATGGCAAGAAGAGAAAATGTTGGGCGCCTGGGTGGCTCAGTGGGTTAAAGCCTCTGCTTTCGGCCCAGGTCATGATCTCAGGGTCCTGGGATCGAGGCCCGCATCGGGCTCTCTGCTTGGCAGGGAGCCTGCTTCCCCCCCTCTCTCTCTGCCTGCCTCTCTGCCTCCTTGTGATCTCTCTCCTGCTGTGAAATAAATAAATAAAATCTTTAAAAAAAAAAAAAAAGAAGAAGAGAAAATGTTACTAGTATCAGTGATTCACATGTGCTTCACTGGAGATAAGATCGGTTCACAGAAAGTCTGATGTTTTCTCCTGTTATACTAAGGATCAATTGCTCAAATATCTATGCTTCATTAAATTTAAAAATAATTTTAAAAGTATTTTAAATACTTGGCTTAGCCAAGTTTTTCATTGTTTCTTCACTTTGTTTACCTATAAATAATGGAAGAAACACCTTTTTACATCTAGATGGAGAGAGAAGTTCTCTCTCTCTCTTTCTCATTCTTGCACTGTAATCCATCTTCTCTTACTCATCTTTTTAAGATTTTATTTATTTATTTGAGTGAGAGTAAGATCTAGAGAGAGAGGGAGCACACAGAGAGGGCAGAGGGAGAGAGAGAAGCAGGCTCCCCAGTGAGCAGGGAGCCCAGTGTGGGACTTGATCCCACGACCCTGGGATCATGACCTGAGCTGAAGGCAGAACTTTAACCAACTGAGCCAGCCAGGCACCCCTCTCTTACTCTTTCATACTAGATCATTCTTCCCTAAATAAACACAAATACAGGAGGGGGAGATCAAAGCACTCCTATTACAAACACTCACTTTACTTAGGAAGAAAATAAGAACTATCTTCTAACTAGTGCTTAAATAATGCTTCTAACCAGTGTTGACCGAAAAACAATCTTTTTTTGGTGGGGAGGCTGTTTAGAATAAATTTAGGTTTATAGAAAAAGTTACAAAGATAGTAAAGAAATTTCTCAAGTATGCCATACTCACTTTCCACTATTTTTAACATCTTGTGTAAAGTGGTATATTTATCATGATTAATAAACCAATATTTACATATCATTATTATTATTAACTAAAGTCCATATCTTATTCAGATTTACTTAGGTTTTACCTAATGTTCTTTTCCTTTTCCATTCCCATCTAGGATAAAACATTACATTTACCAGTATGTCTCTGTAGTCTTCCTTTCCCTATGAGTTTTTCAGTCTTTCCTCATATTTGAGTATCTTGTTGGCTTTGAGATTAGTCAAGTGTTTTATACAATGTCTCTTAATTGGGATTTTGTCTGATATTTTTCTTAAGATTATATTGGATTTATGTTTATATTGTATATTATATTTCTATGACATAGGGGGTACCCATAGAAATAAAGTGCCATTCTTATCACATCATATCACAGGTACATATCGTCAACATGTCTTATCAGTATTAACAATATCTTTCATCATCTGTTTGAGGACGTGCTTGTCAGATTTCTCCCCTGTAACATTATTCTTTTTCCCCCTTCCTATACTGCCTTCTTTGGAAAGAAGTCATTCTGTATAGTTCACACTTAAGGGTGAGGAATTATGCTCTTCTACCGCCTTGGGAATAGTTTATGTACTCGTGTACTTTACGTACATAGTAGCTATGTACTTATTATTTGGAATTCTTCCCTGTGAGACATTTGTCTGTTCAAGAGATTTATTTATTCAGTCATTTACATCAACAAGGATTCATGGATACTTACTTTATACTTTTAGTTATAATTAAGGCTATCTTTTTATTCATGTCCGTACTTATTATCTAAACTTTTACCAAAGAGTTTTTCTTTTCCAAATTTCAACTGAACACCTATTAAAAAAGATTTCATTTATTTATTTGAGAAAGAGAGAGAGCGTGGGTGAGAGGGAGGAAGAATCTGACGCAGACTCTGCGCAGAGCCCGATGTGGGCTTCAGTCTGAAAACCGGGAGATCATAACTGAACTGAAACCAAGAGCTAGACGCTCAACTGACTGAGCCGCCCAGGTGTCCCCCACCTGAACGCTTTTAAGGGAAATGTTGAGTACATCATTGATCTAAGAAAGGGTTAATAACAAAATTTTAAATAGATGGAGGAAGATTTATTTAATTTCCCTACTTTTAGATATTTGCTTCCATTTATCCACAATTATATATACTTATCTAATATAACTTCTTGCACCTATTTTTATTCTTACAGCCTTGATTATAAGAATAAATAACAGTTGAATTGTTGTTATAAATTTTAGAAAACACATAAGAAAGCTAAAATCTACTCTGGCAATATAAAGCAACTTACTATCCTACAAGAAGTAATTTAAATACAAGTATCTGTCCTTATACACAAGCTCTGTAGCAGAAAGTATAAGTCATTTCCCCAAGAGCCATCTGCTCTTTTTCCTCACTACTAGTGTCCTTGTTTTATTCAAATACAAATGTCCTCAATCACAGATCAAGAATTATAAATTGTCATTTTCAGTCCATTCAATCCTGAACATTTGGCTAATGATTGGTTGGGGTCAAACATGAGACTCTCTTCTGTCTACTAAATGTAGGGGAAAGTTTGATGGGGCACTTCTGAGAAAGGCTTTTTTCCTAATAAAGGACAGACTTTCTGGGAAAGAGGAGACTTTTATTATAAACATTCATTTGTGTTTTTTATAGTTAATTTATTGGCAACCTCTTTTTCCTGTATTTTAACTTTGTTGGGTAGACTCCAGATCAGCGAAGTTCCTATATCTGTCTTATATGAACAAGAGACCAAAACAATCAAAGATCCTCAATGTAGCACCCTGAAGTTAGAAAATCTCAAAAATAGCCCTAGAACTGACTAAATCCAGGTACATTTTTACATGAAGTAATGAAATGATTTAATCTGCTTAACTGATTTTTATAAAATTCTGTTACTCTCAGCAGAAAACAACATAACTATTAAACTCTCAAATGTTAGAAAGTAACCAAGGACATCTTTGTATATGTTTATTAGACCATGTTCATTAGAAAAAAAACACTAGGACATATCAAATGTCTCTTATTTCTGACTATTTTTAGATCCTGCCTCTTAATAGTGTATTCTTTTGTAAACATACCAATTTGAAAAGGCTTTTGTTTGTATGTGCATAATGTATATAGTTGAGATATAGAAATGGTAAGATTCAAAATATTTGGAATTAACTTTTATCATTGTTCACCTACAAGTTCAGTAGAACACCAAATTCTGTAAATTCCCTCCCTGTGCTGTTTTTTGCATACATTTCCATGTTCTTTTTCCATTAGCCTAGTATATTATGTTATTACCTCATGCCTTGTGTGCCAGTTGGAACTTTCAAAGCCGCATCTTCACTCTCTGCCGACAACTATATTCATAATACTGGTAAAATTTAGACACCTCACAATACCACTTTCCCCCATTACTCCTGTTCTTCATTTTCGTCTTTGTAATATCTAGTAAAATCATTTAAAATCATCTTTGTAACATATAGTCAAATCATTTAGAGTTCTGGTCTTATGATTCTTTCCTAGTGATTTTGCCAAATTTGAGAAAAGAACATGCATTTGTTCTGGAGAATTGAGAAGCTGCAGTTTTTAAAATGTTTCTATGACATTTGCCATCAACAAAATCATGGGCAGCTTATAAAGCATACACCTTAGAGACATTGTGTCCTCCTCTCTTCTGTATCTACAATTCAAGAGTGGTCGTGGGCACTGTTGCCTTGACATATAGGAAAAATCAGGAGATTAGTCTTCTCCCCTCAAAATAAAGTCAAATAGTCATTGATATGGACGACTGAGCATAATGAGCAGTTAACACTGCTTTTTATTACTACAGAAGTTAGGTGTGTATTCATTAAAAAACCAAGTTACAGAATATGATTAAATATAGAGATATATTTGAATGTCAGAAAAAAGAGGAATTCTTTCATTTTAAAGATTTATTTATTTGAGGGGAGTAGCATGCACATGCACACACATACGAGTGGGGGGAGAGGCAGAGGGAGAGAATCTTCAAGCAGACTCCCCACTGAGCACTGAGTCCAACATGGGGCTTGATCTCATCCCTCCTGAGATCATGAACTGAACCAAAACTAAGAGTCAGATGCTTAACAGACTGAGCCAACCAGGCACCCCATAAAGGGAGAAATTTTTTTTTTTTTTAAGATTTTATTTATTCCAGAGAGGGAGGAGGGGCAGATGGAGAGGGACAAATTGACTCTGCACTGAGTGAGGAGCCCAATTTGGGCCTCCTTCCCAGGTCCCTGAGATCATAACCTGAGTCAAAACCAAGAGTCTAGAGTAGACCAACTGAGCCACCCAGATGCCCGAGAGAGAAATTCTTTAAAAGATACTTAGAATAAAGAAGTTTATGGTAGGGGCAATGGGGTGGCTCAGTTGGTCTGACTCTAGACTCTTGGTTTTGGCTCAGGTCATGATCTCAGGGACCTGGGATTGAGCCCCATATCAGGCTCCCTGCTCAGCAGGAAGCCTGCTTCTCCCTCTCCCACTCCCCCTGCTTGTGTTCCCTCTCTCACTGTCTCTCTCTCTGTCAAATAAATAAAATCTAAAAAAAAAAAGTTTATGGTAAGGTCAGCTTTAAAATATATTAAGTCCTTTCTTAATTCATGACATTTAAAGAAAAACTCTTTCTAGATTAGGATAAAAAAAGCTGATTTAGTTATGAATAACCTCTTTGTTAAGTTTATTAAAGATAACATATTGAGGGGTACCTGGATGGCTCAGTCAGTTAAGTGTCTGCCTTTGGCTCGGGTCATGATCCCAGGATCCTGGGGTCGAGACCCACATCAGGCTCCCTGCTCAGAGGAAAGTTTTCTTCTCCCTCTGCCTCTGCCTGCCGCTCTGCCTATTTGTCCTCTCTCTCTATCTCTCTGTCAAATAAATAAATAAAATATTTTTTAAAAATAACATCTTGATATATTTAAAAATAGTCTATGATATGCTTACATGCATACCTGATTAATTTCTAAATAAACTTCTTACTATTAATAATAATACCTTACCAAAAGAGAATATGAAGGCAAGATGTAGTAAAGTGTACTTGGAATATGCATTTTTCCTCAGTACAAAAATAGCTTGAAGATATTAAGTGTTATTTAAAATGAAATATTGGAGTGATAAAATATGCTCCTATCTTTTAAGAATAGTTTAGTCTGGGGCACCTGGGTGGCTCAGGGGGTTAAGCCTCTGCCTTCAGCTCAGGTCATGATCTCAGGGTCTTGGGATTGATCCCCAGGCTCTCTGCTCAGCTGGGAGCCTGATTCCCCCTCTCTCTCTGCCTGTGTCTCTGCCTACTTGTGATCTCTCTCTCTCTCTCTGTCAAGAAAAAAAAAAATCTTAAAAAAAAAAAAAGAATAGTTTAGTCTGTGTCTTTTCAGAAGATCAGGATACACCAAAAATCATTTCAAGATAAAACTCAATAGCTTAAGTCTTTTTTTTTTTTTTATAGCTTAAGTCTTTATCCCACATTGGTGGAAAGTAGCTGGCTCTCTCCTGGAGTGTCATAAAGACAAGTGTGCTAAATCTCACGCTGACCCAGCATGTTGCACTGGTAGTTTTTGGTCTCCCCATGTTCAGGTTCCTTCTCTTTATAGTCAGAGTGCCCAGTTGATGATACAACATCTGTTGTTAACATGGCTACAAATTTTAGCTCATTTAATACACATTATAATAGTCTTTCTGATCAATTTGGAGTTGGACAATTTGAATCTCCAACTAGACAACTAGAGTGTTATGACCATATCAGCACAGATATTATGTAAAATTTTAGATGACCTATATGTCCAGATATGTATTCTGCAGTTAATCAGGAAAGTTTATATTCAAGAAGACATAACTTAGTAGGATAATATAAGGGAATTAAAAGAATCATTTAGATCTTTTTTTTTCTTTAAGATTTTATTTCTTTATTTGACACAGAGAGAGAGAGATCACAAGTAGGCAGAGAGGCAGAGAGAGAGGAGGAAGCAGGCTCCCTGCCGAGCAGAGAACCCGATATGGGCCTCGATCCCAGGACCCTGAGATCATGACCTGAGCCGAAAGCAGAGGCTTTAACCCACTGAGCCACCCAGGTGACCAAGAATCATTTAGATCTATATTAGTTAATATTCTGCTCACTTGTTACTTTATATTATAATGAGTAAAATACCTTTACTTGATTATTATTATGGAAAAGTGGACACTAATCAAAAGAAGTTTGACCTCAAACTTGACTGACTATGCCTCAGTTTTAGCACTAGAGAATTGTATGTGGTTGAGATGAAATTTCCATTCTTTCCTTCTGTATCTAATTTCTAATGAAAATAAGGTGATTTTGGCTATCATCTCTAAGGATGGGAGATATTTAATATAAAATAAAAAGTATATTTGGTAAATTGTAATGTATCAAATATACTTATTATTTTATATTAAATATCTCCCATCCTTAGAGATGAAAGGTTTATGGAACTATTCAGTGTATTAGAAATGAAGAGCTCAACCGCATATTGAATATCAATACACCACTCCATTTGTATAAGTAGCATTCCAGGATAAAGTTTTAAATTAGGAAAAGTAGCTAGTTATTGAATATCAACACAGAGAAGATGTAATCAATATTTCATGAGCTCCTATTATATGGAAAGCATACATATTTGTTTGGTTTTCTTCACCATTCATTCCCCAATGTCCAGGTGAGTACACAGAACATGGTATTCATTTTATCTATTATTTGTTAAATGAATATACCAAGCATGTGAAGCAAATTACTCCTGACAAATGTCTGATGTAGTTGTTATTACCCAGGTAGCAGATGAGAAACTGCTGTGCAGAGGTTAGGTAAGTTTGAAAGTTTGCTGCATTTGTGAAGTATTCAAATATACAGCTGTTTGACTTCAAGAACCTTTCAATCAAGACAATTAGGTAAATAAAATTGTAAATAAGTTTGAGACTGTCTTACCTGCTTTATCACCAGTTCCCCTTTCCAAGAACATATAGGGCTTCTTTCAACCAATTTCCATTTCAGTGTGACTCACAGGAGAATGTAACCTTGATCAAACCTTCCTGTACACCTTTTTTTTTTTTTTAGATTTTATTTATTTATTTGACAGAAAGAGGGATCACAAGCGGGCAAAGAGGCAAGCAGAGAGAGAAGAGGAAGCAGGCTCCCCACTGAGCAGAGAGCCCTATGCGGAACTCTATCCCAGGACCCTGAGATCATGACCTGAGCTGAAGGCGGAGGCTTTAACCCACTGAGCCACCCAGGCGCCCCCTCCTGTACATCTTCCAAAACTATTTTTTTAAATTCTACATCTTCCCAATACATACTCTCTTCTCCAGCATTCTATCTACTTTGTGTATTTATATATTGAATTATTTTATTCTTGTTTAATGCTTGTGTTACTTATATTAGAGGGTAAATAACTTGGATATTGTTGCCAATAGTAATAATAATCATTTTTATTTACATCATGTATAATTTAGATGATATGTAAGCTATATACATATAATATTTTTGTTAATCCTACCAACTAAATCTTCTATATGATTTATTTTCTGACAAATAAATAAAACCTACTTTCTACCTTGTTCATAAAAAACATGCTGTGCTATAAATATCTAGTTCCAAATTGAAGAGTGCCATATGTCATAAGCATAATTTATAAGTTAGTTTATTCCATTTGTCTAAATTTTAATGAGTATTCTATAAGTTCACAGAGCACTTAGTCCTTTCCTAAATCCAAACTCAGCCAGGAGGATGTAATATCTCACCCTTACATTAATTTATCAGTTTCATTTTCATTGAACTACCTCCAGTTGGGTACCCTTTTTGATGCATTTACAATATGTAGCTATGTAAAGCAGAGGTTGATGAATACTTAGTTTCTGACCAGGCTACTACAAATTTCTAACTTGTAAATTTTCAAATGCTGGAATTTTACCTTTGAAACATTCTTTGTATGAGTCTAACATTTTGTAAGAGACAAATAGAAATAAAATCTTAATTAAATTTGTGTCATTTACTTTGTCTTCCCTACACTGAAACTACACGGTGAGAAGCTATGGCTAGGGAAAGGAGAAGCTTCAGCACAATGGAAAAGAAATTGAATAAAAACCCTTTATTATGCTTTTAGTATTAGGACATTATGGATTTCCAAGGTACTTTTGAACAGGGATATCTACCAATGTATTATACTTAATCTCTTAGTTCCCACCAAATTAACTAATATATTCTCTTAAACCATGCTGCAAAACAGTATGTATTATTAGAATATTCTCATTGTCTTAAAGGTTTCAAAGATTTTTACAGATAAAATATTCAATCATGAGCACAGAACTCCTAACCAAGTTCCACCTGAGAAAAACAAAGTACATTGTAGAACTCAAAGTTAATTGAAGAGACATTTTAATGACAATTTAATGGATGGAGATAAAAATACTTTTTCCAACTTAATATTCTGCTTTTAATAGGTTAGACACAAATTAATGTCAAAATTAAAATAATGTACATTTAAGTTTTACAAAACAGAAATTTTAAAAAAGCAAAAACATACTAAAAACTCTCGGTCTTCTCGAATTTAAATATCAAAAACTTCTTAACAGCATGCATAAAAATCCACTTTGACTTCCATTTTATTACTTTCTTGTTGCTATAAAATTCCGAACACTTTATACACTTGTTGCAAGTATTGAATTTGAAAAGCTTATGAGGTAATAATTCTTTTTAGCTTTCTGGGCACTAATCTCTGAGAAATTGAATTTAAAGAATAACAACCTGACAATCTTTAATCTTATTGTATGAACATTACATCATGACTAAACTTCCCTCTAATTTATATTTGCATGAACCCCATTTGATAGCAGATGAAAACCATTTTTGCCCATCAAAGAGCAACTTTTATTTAATTTTATTTATATATTCTCCATTTAAAATTCAAAGAACTCATAATAATTTTGTATAGTGTCTTTTCAATCAGGTGTTTAACAATTTAATTGCAGAATAGTCAGTAATTACAGTTCAGCACTCAAGATCTTCTTATTTTTTTCACTAATTTTCCAGAAATTGAAGTATGCAAATTTTTTTCTGTATACATAATACAGAAAATTTTTCTATCTTAAAGTTATGTATCTTAAGCCATAGCTCTGATCAAATTATCTATTTACTCTTGGTCTAGCATTACACAAAGTAGAAACACGTACATTCTCAAGGTCCCCAGAATGCCATTGGCCAGATTTCTGAATGTGTATACCAGCCAAGGGAACCAACAGTAATTTTAAGTGTTTGCAATTTTCATCCCTGCTGGTTGTTAAGAGCCTTCAATAAGAGGGTGGAGCCATTGTGTTAATTTACAATAAGTACATTGAACTTTTTGAGGATTAAATACAGCATGATTGTCAAGGGTTTATTCTGAGGAAGGCCATATTAGTTTATTTATATAAAAATCAGAATTGTATTTGAACAAAATGAAAGACAGAAATGCACTTTTAAAAGATACGAAAATGTACTTAAATTGCTAATTTTCTATACAATTAGTTACTTTTGAGTTTAAACAAAACTCAATTTCAATTCTGTTCGACTAACAAGAAGTTTCCAATATTGTGTTTAAGTAAGCTGACAAAGGTGTGGATTTTCTGTTTATTTATAAAGATGCAGAGATAAGCTTTTAAATAACTGACATTACTTATAATATTTGATCTTTAAAAATGTTTTCTTTTCATTGGAAAGATGGTAAATAAAGGAGCTTAATTTTAACTGCCATTGTTCTAGTTGTATTTACTTGTTAGCATGTCGAATAACTAATAATCATTTTGTCAGAAATACATACTGTCAAAAAAAAAAAAGAAATACATACTGTCTTCAGTTGCTTCAAAATTACTGGACATGCTTGTTTCACCTAACAAAATAAGTGCGTAAAATTCAAACATTCACTAGAATAAAATTTATAATATTGAATACTTTTTGGTTATTTTAAGCAGTTATTCAACATAATCACAGAATGTTTGGCACTTACTATTATTCAGGTTGTTTTCTGTAAGTATTGGATACCTAAAAATCCTCTCTCAGGATTCCCCAAATCAGAGGCCAGTGATTTCAGAGATTTGTCCTAGTATAATGCAAAATGCACATCTGCTTTATCAGTCAAATGGTCTGTTTTTTTTTTTGTTTTTTTTTTTTTTAAAGATTTTTTTTATTTATTTGACAGAGAGAGAGATCAGATCACAAGTAGGCAGAGAGGCAGGCAGAGAGAGAGGAGGAAGCAGGCTCCCCGCTGAGCAGGGAGCCCGATGCGGGCCTCGATCCCAGGACCCTGAGATCATGACCTGAGCTGAAAGCAGAGGCTTTAACCCACTGAGCCACCCAGGAGCCCAGATGGTCTGTTTTATAAATAGAT
Source organism: Ailurus styani (assembly GCA_002007465.1). Classification (NCBI taxonomy): domain Eukaryota; kingdom Metazoa; phylum Chordata; class Mammalia; order Carnivora; family Ailuridae; genus Ailurus; species Ailurus styani. Next base: position 1,081,335 of record LNAC01000353.1, read on the forward strand.
TTATTCTCAGGTTTTTCTCAGACTGAAATACAAACACACAAATACAGATTCGTAAGTAAATGGATTCTTTTGTGCTCCTGGAGATTGTTTTCATCATTTGAATGGGCCAAAGACACTGCTAAATAAGAGAGATATTTGAGAGTTAAATTTTCTCAGCCTCTTTTATGAAAACAACCTAATATTACCTTCATATTATTACATAATACTGTAATTTCATTCAGGGAACTAAACTAAAATACATTTCATATTTTCTCAAAAAAAGCATTTTAACAATGTTAGTATAGAATATAGACACTATCAGTAACATCAAACACCAAACACTTATTTGGGACTTTGAACTGTTAACTGTGGCTTTTCCTCTTGTTGATTGGAGCATGGGCAAGTACTATAAGCTGCCCCAACCATTTATTTATAAGAGAACATTTTGTTCTGATGATGCCATTGTTTTTTTTTTTTCAGTGACTCAAGATTCATTGTTTATGCACCACACCCAGTGTGCCATGCAATAAGCCATTATTAATAGACCACATAACTTATTAAAATAGTATCTGAAGCAAATACATTTACATCTAGGCCTAGTGAGTCTAAGCAATTCCTTTCTTAAGATGGTTCAAAATCCGGGCGCCTGGGTGGCTCAGTGGGTTAATGCCTCTGCTTTCGGCTCAGGTCATGATCTCAGGGTCCTGGGATCGAGGCCCGCATCGGGCTCCCTGCTCAGTGGGGAGCCTGCTTCCCCCTCTCTCTCTCTGCCTGCCTCTCTGCCTCCTCGTGATCTCTCTCCCTCTGTGAAATAAATAAATAAAATCTTTAAAAAAAAAAAAAAGATGGTTCAAAATCCTAACACCAGGGTTTCTGGGTGGCTCAGTCAGTTAAGCGTCTGTCTTTAGCTCAGGTCATGACTCCAGCGTCCTGGGGTTGAGTCCCACATCAGGCTCCTTACTCAGTGGGGAGCCTGCTTCTCCCTTTCCCTTTGCCCCTTCCCTGCTTATCCTCTCTCTTACTCACTCTCTCTAATAAATAAACAAAATTAAGAAAAGAAAAAAAAAAGCCTTACACCAAAACAATTCTTGACATATTAAGTATAGAATTGAAAACACCTACTGCTCTATTAAGAATTTCTGGTTATAAATCTTGGTTTTGTAAATTACAAAACTATTTACCTTGAGCATATTAGTTAAATTCTTATATTTCAGCCATATAATCTTTAACATGGCATAAAAACTGTCTGATGAGGGCTTGTGGTGGTGACTTAATGAACATTTTAGAAGTTCCTACTCTAATATTTATCATATGCCATTGGCTCAATAAATGCTATTTGTTACTTTGCTTGATTTTCTAAAAAAATCCAAGGTCCAAGCTCAAAGAATTAGGGGTGGAAGGAACAGAAATTAATCAGAAATACTAAAAGCAGTTTCCAGGATCTAAGATGGCAGAGTAGATCAGAAGCAATTTTTAAAAAATATTTTATTTATTTGACAGAGAGAAACACAGTGAAAGAGGGAACACAAGCAGGTGGAGTGGGAGAGGAAGAAGTAGGCTTCCCACTGAGCAGGGAGCCCAACACGGGGCTCGATTCCAGGTCCCTGGGATCATGACCAGGGCTGAAGGCAGATGCTTAACAACTGAGCCACCCAGGCACCCCAAACAGAGGCACTTTAAATGTCTTCTGATATCTTCTTGGTCCCAATTGCCCGCAGAGCCCTCAGCCACCTGTGCTGTTTCCTCAATGGTTATGCCGCCATGATGACCTTCACTGTGTCTCCAGGTTATAAGGTTCTGGCTGCCGCATATGTTGCCCCATCACCAAATACTGTCAGCTGTTTAACCTTCTCCAGGAGTGAGGGCAGGGCTTTAACCTGATACCCATTGGGCCATCACAACGAGAGAACAGTAGCTTTCAGTGTAGGTCTGACCTTCCTGGAAAAACAGAAACTCTGGCTTTGTCCAGAGCCTGTCCTGAAGGGCCTGTTAATATCATTAGAAAATGCTGGGAAGTTAATGACTCCTGGGACAGATTCAGAAGATAGGAGAAGACCTAGTAGAAAATTTCTCATTCCTCCTTCTTTCATAACTTTTCTAAAATATTGTGGTTTCATATGGCCTTTCTGGGGATGCTTTGTGTCACTGAACCAGCTTCCTCTCTTGTCAAAGAGTGGCAGATCCACACATATACCATCTTGTTCTCTCATTCCTCCTTTCCCTGTCTCATTTTCCTTTTTTTTCTTTTTATGTTCATTTTTAGTTTCACTTCCCTAGGGTTATACTTCTACTCCAGATAAAAGTGGAACTTCATAAAATTTGCCTCTGACAATGTTGTGGGTTTTTGTTTGTTTGGTTGGTTGGTTGGTTTTTGCTTGTTGGTATTGTCTTAGCCAGAATTAAGAAAATAAAATTAGAGCTCCTAGCTGAAATAAACTCAAATCTTGACCAAGAGACTCACTGATTTTTTTTTTCCTTATCGCATGTTTTTTTGTGTGTTTTTTTAAAACTCGTGGCTGGTCCTGGCAAGAAAGAAGAAGGAAAGAAAGAAAGAAAGAAAGAAAGAAAGAAAGAAAGAAAGAAAGAAAGAAAGAAAGAAAGAAGAAAGGATTCTTTTATATGATACTTATAATTTATTAATGTATTCTTTTTGAAAAGTTTGTACTTAAATTCAAGTTATTTAACATACAGTGTAACTAACTACAGTATAATACTAGTTTCACATGTACAACATAGCGATTTGACACTTCCATACGATAGCCAGTGCTCATCACGATGAGTGTCCTCCTTCATCCCCATCACCCCTTTAATCTATTCCTCACCACCCTGCCCTCTGGTACCCATCATTTGTTCTCTAAAGTTAAGAGTCTGTTTCTTGGTTTGCTTCTCTTTTTTCTGTTTGCTCATTTGTTTTATTTCTTAAGTTTCACGTATGAGTGAAATCATATGGTATTTGACCTATTTTGCTTAGCATAATACTCTCTCCCTCCATCCATGCTGTTTCAAATTTCAAGATTTCAATTTTTTTTGTGGCCAAGTGTTATTCCATTGTGTGTGTGTGTGTGTGTGTGTGTGTGTGTGTGTGTGTGTGTATACAGAGAATATATATCACCTCTACTTTATCCATTCATCAATCGATGGACACTGAGCTAAATCCATAATTTGGCTATTGCCGATAATCCTGCTATAAACATCAGGGTACGTGTATCCCCTTGAATTAGCATTTTTGTGTCTTTGAGGAAATACCTAATAGTACAATTATTGGATTGTAGGGTAGATGTATTTGGACCTTTTTGAGGAACCTCTGTATTGTTTTCCAGAGTGGCTGTTCCACTTCACATTCCCACCAACAATGCAAGAGGGTCCCCCTTTCTCCACATTCTTGCCAACACCTATGGTTTCTTGTGTAGTTGATTTTAACCTTTCTAACAGATGTGAGGTGATATCTCATTGTTGTTTTGATTTGTATTTCCCTGACAATCAGTGATGCTGAGCATCTTTTCATGTGTTTACTGGCCATCTGTATTGTCTTCTTTGGAAAAATATCTATTCTGTCTTCTGCCTGTTTTTTAATTGAACTATTCATTTTTGGGGGTATTGAGTTTGATAAGTTCTTTACAGATTTTGGACACTAACTCTTTATCAGATTATGTCGTTTGCAAATATCTTCTCCCATTCCATAGGTTGACTTTAAGCTTTGTCTATTGTTTCTTTTGCTGTGGAGAAGCCTTTTTTATTTCGATGAAGTCCCAATAGTTTATTTTTTGCTTTTGTTTCCCTTGCCTCAGGAGACAAATCTAGAAAGAAATTGCTAGAAAGAAATCAGCTAGGGCTGATGTCAAAGAGGTTACCGCCTGTGTTCTCCTCTAGGATTTTGATGGTTTCCTGTCTCATGTTTAGGTCTTTCACCCATTTTCAGTTTATTTTTGTGTTTGATGTAAGAAAGTGGTCCAGTTTCACTCTTTTGCATGTTTCTATCCAGTTGTTCCAACACCATTTGTTGAAGACTATCTTTTTCCCTTTGGATATTCTTTCCTGCTTTCTTGAAGATTAATTGACCAAATAGTTGTGGGTCCATTTCTGGGTTTTCTGTCCCGTTCTATTAATCTATATGTCTATTTTTGTGCCAGTGCCAAACTCTTTTTATTACTACAGCTTGGTAATATAACTTGAAGTCCAGAATTGTGATGCCTCCAACTTTGCTTTGCTTTTTCAAAATTGCTTTTTCAGGGTCTTGTGGTTCCATACGAATTTAGTATCGTTTGTTCTAGCACTATGAAAAATGACTGGTGTTTTGATAGGGATTAATTTAAATGTGTAGATTGCCTTGGATATAGACATTTTAATCATACTTGTCTTTCTAAACCATAAACAGGGAATGTCTTTTCATTTCTTTGTGTCATAATCAATTTCTTCCTCATTTTTTTCTAGTTTTATAATATAGATCTTTCACTCCCTTTTGTTAGGTTTATTCCTAGTTACCTTTTAGTTTTGCTGCAATTGTAAATGGGATTGATTTCTTAATTTTTCTTCCTACTGCTTCATTATTGATATATAGAAATGTAACAGATATCTGTGTGTTGATTTTGTATCTTTTGACTTTACTGAGTTCCTGTATCAATTCTAGCAGTTTTTTGGGTGGAGTCTTTTGGCTTTCCTTTATAGAATATCATGTCATCGGGGCACCTGGGTGGCTCAGTGGGTTGAGGCCTCTGCCTTTGGCTCAGGTCATGATCTTAGGGTCCTGTGATAGAACCCCACATTGGGCTCTCTGCTCAGCAGGGAGCCTGCTTCCTCCTCTCTCTCTGCCTGCCATTCTGCCTACTTGTGATCTCTCTCTCTGTGCCAAATAAATAAATAAAAATCTTTAAAAAAGAAAAGAATATCATGTCATCTGCAAAAAGTGAAAGTTTTATTTCTTGCTAATTTGTTTGCCTCCTCTTTTCGTTGTCTGATTGCTGAGGTGAGGACTTCCAGTACTAAGTTAAATAGTAGTGAGTGGTGAGAGTAGACATCCATCCCTGTTTTTATTCCTGACCATAGAACAGAAGTTCTGTTTTTCCCCATTAAGTGTATGTAATATTACCTGTGATTCTTCCATATATAGCCTTTAATATGTTGAGGTATATTCCTTCCACCTACTTTGTTGAAGGTTTTTATCATAAATGGATGTTGTATTTTGTCAAAATTTATTCATTTATTCTTTATATATTTTCCACATTCCCATTATACTATAAACAGAGAATAGACAGAGTCTCTTTAAACATTATGTAAACTAGGGTGTATAGCTCAGGGGCAGATAATTTAACTGCAAACATTATGTAAACTATTCTGTATAAAATCATCAAAATGGCAAAATTACCTCATTTAACCCTGTATATCAGTAATCTCTAAAGTCATCATTGAATATTCCTCATTATTTATGACTCTCTGAGAATGTAGAAAAAGTGACATATATTTTCGAACGATTTTAATCAAAAGCAACATTTGACTAATAATTCAAAAATAAAAATTAGGGGCATCTGGATGGCTTAGTCAGCTAAGCATCTGTCTTCAGCTCAGGTCACGATCTTGGGGTCCTGGATCAAGCCCCATGTCAGGCTCCCTGCTCAGCGAGAGTCTCCTTCTCCCTCTCCCTCTGCCTGCCACTCCCTTGCCTGTCTGCATTCTCTCTCTCTCTCTCTTTCTGTCAAATAAATAAATAAAATCTTTAAAATTTTTTCAAAAATAAAAGTCAATGTTAAACATTATCACAATGATTTGGTCCATTTTTTCTATAAAATTTAAGAATGCGGATTGCAAAATCTTGATATGTAAGAGATTTTTGTTTGTTTTATTATACAAATAACATATTTATTTATTTTTTAAAATTATGTTATGTTAGTCACCATACAGTCCATCATTAGTTTTTGATGTAGTGTTCCACGACTCATTGTTTGTGTATAACACCCAGTGCTCCATGCAATCCATTCCCTCCTTAATTCCCATCACCAGGTTCAACCATCCCCCCACCACCCTCCCTTCTAAAACTCTCAGTTTGTTTCCTGGAGTCCATAGTCTCTCATGGTTCATCTCCCACTCCTATTTCTCCCCCTTCATCTTTCCCTTCCTTCTTTTAATATCCTCTATTCTATCCCTTACGTTCCACAAATAAGTGAAACCATATGATAATTGACTTTTCTGACTTATTTCACTCAGCCTAATCTGCTCCAGTTCCATCTATGTTGATGCAAAAGTTGGGTAGTCATCCTTTCTGATAACTGAGTAATATTCCATCGTGTATATGGACCACATCTTTATCCATTCATCTGTTGAAGGGGATCTTGCCTCTTTCCACAGTTTGGCTACTACAGGCCTTGCTGCTATGAACATTGGGGTACATATGGCCCTTCTTTTCATTAAATCTGTATCTTTGGGTTAAATACCCAGTAGTGTAATTTCTGGGTCATAGGGTACTTCTATTTTTAATTTTTTGAGGAACCTCCACACTGTTTTCCAAAGTGGCTGCAGCAACTTACATTCCCATCAACAGTGTAAGAGGGCTCCCCTTTATCCACAACTTTTCCAACACTTGTTGTTCCTTGCCTTGTTGATGTTTGCCATTCTAACTGATGTAAGGTGGTATCTCAACGTGTTTGTGATTTGAGTTTCCCTGATGGCTAATGATGATGAAAATTTTTCATTTGTCTGTTACCCATTTGTATGTCTCCTTTGGGGAAGTGTCTTCTCATGTCTTCTGCCCATTTTTTTTTACTTGATTGTTTGTTTTTTGGATGTCGAGTTTGAGAAATTCTTTATAGATGTTGTATATCAGCCCTTTCTCTGTAGTGTCATTTGCAAATATCTTCTCCCATCTTGTGGGTTGCCTCTTTGTTTTGTTGACCATTTCCTTTGCTATGCAGAATTTTTTTTTTCCTGATGAAGTCCCAAAAATTCATTTTCACTTTTGATTCCCTTGCCTCTGGAGATGTGTTTTGAAAGAAGTTGCTGTGGCCGATGTTGAAGAGGTTACTGCCTATATTCTCCTTTAGGATTTTGATGGATTCCTGTCTCACGTTGAAGTCTTTCATCCATTTTTGAGTTTATCTTTGTGTATGGTGTAAGAGAATGGTTAAGTTTCATTCTTCTGTATATAGCGGTCCAATTTTCCCAGTACCATTTATTGAAGAGACTGTCTTTTTTCCATTGGATATATTTTCCTGTTTTGTTGAAGATAAAAGATATCAAATTTTAAAAAGAAGTTTATAATTCTAATAGGGGAACTTCCAAATACATTTTCATGTAAAATAGTATGCTTTCTGATTAAGCCACTAAGTGGTCCAAAATAAAACAAAACCATTTTTATGGATAGCTTTCCTTGGTATTTTAATCTCAGATTGCAAGAAAATCATTTCAGTGCAGCCCACAATCAAAAGAACAGGATTTCTCACTCTCCCATATACCCAATTGCCAGGCTGTAGATCAAAAATGTCTCATGACTCATAGGTAATGGTTTTTCTGAGAAAGAGCTGTGGTAGATTAGTCAATCATCCCCAAAGAGACCTGTGCATGATAATCTACTAGATTTTCAGAAAAATGTGTTAATATATTTGTTTTGTTTTCTGAGATATCTATTTTGTATGTATTTGTGATTGCATAAGTTATGTAATAACATAATGTGAAAACACTGTGTTTAATCATGCATAATTATATGTTAATATCATCTATAGAATAAAAATATATTTATTTGTTGTCAGAGCCTAATACATTTTGTTTTGTTTGTACATAGCATAGAATAAAAAAGATAAAAGTTTATACACTCCTGGGAGATTTGGGCTACATATTTCAAAAAGAAACTGGAGTCATATTTCTAACAGCTGGGGTATTGATGTTAATGGCTACGACTGAGTTAAGGCCAAACTTAATTGGACTCTAGGTTCTTCAGTGAGACATGATTAGCTATATGACATTTAATGGTGTTTTTTGTTGCTTCTTTTGGTTTTAATGGAAGAAAGGATTTTGCAGAAATGTATAGTAAATGAATAGAATACACTAAAGACAAGTTAACAACATGAGTGCAGCAGAGAGTGAGCTTTGGGATTATAGGATAGCATTCTACCCAATATCTGATTTTTGAATATTTGATGTAGAAAAAGAAAAGAGAAGTTAATGACATACTTAACACTATTTTCCCCCTGCAAAACAAACTGACACTGACACTGTAAGAAATCCATAAAACTCCTTCTGAAAACAAGTTCCTCAAGTAATCTCATATGCATAATTCCCTGCAAAGCCTCTATCAAGCATATTGTCCTTGAAATTTTGATTACAATAGGAAAAAAATAAAACTCGTATCAGTCCATTATAAGCATGGCCTTTACTCACTAAGATATATCTTAATAAGCTTCTCCAAATTTAAGTTGATGGATATTTAAAACTGCTTTGGGACCACATATTGAACATTTTAGGAGGAAATATCTTTTGCAGTCCATATATTCAGTTTAAGACTATGTAGTTACATATTCCCATGCTCTGAGCAAAGTGGATTAAAATATTTAAGCTGCTTTGCATTTCTATCTCATCTACCAGGTGTTTAAGCATCCTGCAGGAACTTGAGGACTCTATTTGTATGTATTTTAAAGTTTAAGTATTATACAGCTGTGGATGCACTTGTTTTCTTCTTGCTCATTCAACTAGGTTTCTATCCTCTTAAACGCTGTAATTGCATCAGGCATAATGAACGTAAGGAATAGAACCTTGAAGGAAGGAATATTCTGTGTATTTGTAAATGTAAAACAGATGTTCAGTAAATATTGTGAGTTTTGAATCAATAGGACAGCATATAAATACAAAAGAATGAAAGAAGATATATAATTTGTCAGTGATTTTTGTTAAATGTCTCATCAGTAAGGAGAAGCAGCTTCCTTACAGCACTTAATGAACAACCTTTTGCACATGGTTTTCCTACTACTCCTGGGAGCAACGAGTCTGCAAACTAAATGCAAGCAAACTTTCCGTCAGTAAGAGCTGTATACATTCATGAAAACAAATTTCAAGCTATTTCAAAGAATTTTTGGAACCCAAAATAAAACTAAGGAAATATTTTTATAAAAGAAATTTTATAAATTTCAAAACATATTACTAGACTTAAACCACTTAAATAGATGATTTATTTTTCAAGTTATTAGTACATATATATAAATATGGAATAGGAAACACATTAAGACAAAAAGAATTTATATTGTATTTTAGAGAAAAAGAAAAGTATTTCTTGTTTCCCAAAACATTCTCTTATCCCTTCTCTCTCAAAATCTGATGATGGGATCTCCTTTCATTGAATAACTCAGGTTCAAAGCCCACACTCTCCTCAACTTTATTCAGTCCCTAAGGTCTACGGAAGCTACACTCAATTTATGTCAAAGGTTTCTGAGTCCATTGTTTGTGATAATTGGCATCAATTGCCTGGCTTAGCATAATAATTTTTAAATCATTTCTGTATATTTGTTTTCTTTCTATATTAATTTACACTAAAGAGTATCATCTGATTAATATTCTTGAGTCCATACTGACTAGTTGCCCTTGACTTAAAAAATCTTTAATTGCTTATTATTTCCATGTGAGTAAATGGGTCCTTTGACCTGAATTAACAACATGCATTCTCTAGCCAATACCAAAAATGTTTCCAATATTATATGACAACATATAAATTAGATAAGATGAAGTAGATATTGTTTCCTAATAAACCCATTCTTATTGCCTTTAAATTATTTCACTATCCAATTACTATATAGATCTTCTATTAAATCAACACAGCTTAAATTTTCACTCTTCCCTATTTGCTCCTTTATTTTTTCAAACTCTGTATTTTAAATTTATCAGAATAAATTTTACTATTGTTTTAAAGTTGGGTATAAGATACATGTATTGATTTTTAGTTTGAATGTACACATAAATACATAGACTATTACATATTCCATAGGTGCAGTTAGAAATTTTAAAAGATGTATAAGGTTGTTATTGGTCTAAGCTTTTTTGATTCGCTATGTCTGGATGATCAACTTCCTAAAATATAGGGTACTTTAAAACAGCAACTATTTTATTATCTGTCACAGTTTGGAGTTGTGAGTCAGGAATATGGGGAAGGTTCTGCTGGATGAGTCTTTCGTTCCATGTGGCTTTAATGAAAGTAACACAGTGAAGGTTAGCTGGTTGATGGTATGTATAAGTGCATATATTATATATTATATGTATGTGTGTGTGTATATATATATATATAATCTCCTTCTTGAGAGTGACTGTAAGTCTTCAGCAAGGTAGAACTATTCACTGATAATTTAGGCATGTACCTAAACATGTCCATTCCTACATGGCAGTCTCAGGGTGATTGGGCATCTACCTTTTTCAGAGGATAAGAGTGTCAAGAAATCCATTTGGAATATGAAAACCTCTTAATACTTAAGCTCTGAAATTCCAAAACATCATATCTGTAGTATTTTATTGGTAAAAACAAATCACTTATGACTAATAAGTTTCAAGGAGAGAATGAGCCTCCGTTCTCAGCGAGAAGGGTATCAAAATTTTAGGTTACCATTAATGCTAATTAATGTGATGTAATGAGCTTAAGGCATGTACACTTTTTTCACATGCAAACTTCACCTTTTACAAGGCACAGAATATTTCATCCTATTACAGAATTCGCTCCAAGTCCAGTATCAGAGCATCTAAATCATAAATAACCCAGCTGGTCTGGCATCTAGGCAGGGCAACACGGTTTCTGGGCCCAGCTGGAACTACTGACCAAAGTACCTACATGTTACTTTCAGGCATAAAAATCTTGGGACAATCAGAGTCATAGTACCATGGAATAAGACCCTCAGAGAATGTCCTAAGAGACTAAAGTAAAAATCACAAGGCTCATTATAACTCAGCCTGAGAAGTCCTGGAATGTTCTTTCTTTCACATTCTGTTGTCAAGCAAGATCATAAGGTCCTGCCCAGAAGCAAAGAGAATGAAAGTAGAATCTACTTCTCCATATAATTTTACTGCCAAATTGAACCTACAGTGTAAACCATGGGTTTAAGTACTTGAAAACTCCTTACTTCTCATCAGATATTCTATCACTGGTTGGAATCTCTGAGAATCAGATTTTGAGATAGAAGGATTATTAGGGATTACTTTTGGAATAGAATATTGTGAAGAGAAAAAAAAAGAAAGCAAAAATTGGCAGTGGAGAAGTTGAACTAGGATGCAATCTCATTGAATATCTCAGCAAACACAATGGGAATTGAGAAAATGGGTTATCTCTACAGAGCAGTTTGAGTTGAGGAGATAATTCAAGGGTTCTCTGCTGGAAGCACTACCAATAACTGTGATAGTAAGTTATTCATTCCTAAAGGGAGAATTACAATACAACACCTGTCTACATCCAGAACATATTCACCATGTAATTTCTCTAAAAAGTAAAAAGTTCTACTCTGTACAACACTCAGCAGCCATGATTGAATAGGTAATAATGAACCAGGTGGACAAGTATTAGAAGAGTAATGCCTTTTTTTTTCTTCAGAATGAGTGTAATTCAAATAAAAAGTTAAGATTTATGGGTTCGAATTCCAAAATTTATTCACTAAAACCATGATATTGTTTCTAAATATACCATATAAATTGTGATCAGTTACCACAATGTACTTAATCCAATTAAAACTCCTTTGTTCTTGAACTTTAAAGTGAGCAACATTGGATTATTTTTCCTTATTTTTTATAAAACTGTGTTAAGAATTACTTTTTATTCCTTTTGCCATTCCATCCTTTTTTATCTTATAAGAATACATATAAGAGACATTACTAATTAATACTACACATCAAGTTAGGTTGCCTGAAAAGAAAAGATGCCGGGCAGTTAACAAATAACAGCAAATATAAAAGGTGACACTAGAAGAACAGAGATATTAATCAACTTCACAATATCTGAGGGAAAAATGGTATATTTGTTAAACCTCATATAAAGCTTTATATACCATAAAACGCTGAAAAATGTTACAATCTGGGAATGACATTATTATTTTTTGTTTTAGAGAAATAGTTAAATGTTTTTAAAGAAAAGTACTAGTGTAAGTTCATGAGTAACTCTACCACAACCTTAATCTCTTATTTATAAAATTGTGTAGATTGAAATACATTTTAGGCAAGGAGACTATTAAAATATTTAATATTATATGACTTCTTGCTAAGGAAAAAGGGTAACTTGGTAGAAGCCATTAAACTATAACTCCCTGTTTATGACTCTGTGCGTGTACGTGTGTGTTTTAAAATTAGAAGGCAAGTCTATTTATAAATACTAACAATGATGTAACCAATTAACTAGTTTCTTTGTAACTTGTCTTTTTTATGCTTTCCATTTTCAATTGAAATCAATGTTTTTAATGTCTTTATAGATGTTTATTTTCACTAGGATGTCTAATTCAATGTTAAAAATACATAAAAGTATGTTGCAGTTAAATCTGGAGAAAAAGACAGTAGTCATCGGAATCACACTCTTCCGAAAAAGCAAGCAAAAGAAAGAGAAATAATGAGGTACTGGACTTTATTTTTGCACCCATCTAGAGCCATTAGACTCCTACTGTTCTCTCCATCCTTCCCTCTCTACCAGCTTGCTTTGTTTCCTCACAGCAGAGTTACTTTAAATGTATAAGCCTGTTTCCACAACGGTTCTACAAAACTGGGAGAACCCATAACCGGTGCAGATTGACAAAGTAGACCACTGCATGGGTCACAGTTGTTTGAGTGCTCAGAGGAGGCTCTGACTTCCCTAAGGCCGCCAAGAAGTGCCAAATCAAGAACCTAGAAATTCAGGGAAGTTAACACCTGGTGGAGACCTGACCAGTGAGATTCCGTATTCAAGAAGGGGCCAGAAGATACATTTCTTGCCCTTCCTACTTCCAACTAATTGTTTGGAGATACAGGGATTCCATGTGGCCTTGCTGCAGATGTCTCACGAAATCTAACGTGAGTGGTGTTTTGTGAGGCTGTGGCCAGTACACTAACATATCACCATGTATTTGATTTTTCTCCTTCCATAGTCCAGTTTCTTTTCCTCCCATGCTTGCATCTTTTCTTGAGATTCCAGAGTAACAAAGAAGGATAAGCAGAATATTTGCATATTCTTTCAAGATTTTTGGCTTGGAGTAATATACTGCCTTATGTCTTAAAATTCTTAACTTTTTTATTTTGAAAAAGTTCCCATTTTCTTATAGTCATACCGCATACATATGAAAATATATATTATTATATTAAATTACCAGTGTACATTTTAGGCAATTTTCCCAGTTTTCCAAAGTAATTCATAATGATAATTTTATATTAATTCTAGTGGGATGTAATATAAGAAATTAACTTCACTACAGATAAGACACTTTAAATATTTTAAGAGTAATATTGATATTTTATTTGTGATCATAACCTACATGCATAGATTTGTATTCTACATGAATCCAGGAAACTTCATCTTCCTCTCTCTCTCTCTCTCTCTTTTTAAGATTTTATTTATTTATTTTAGAGAGAGAGAGCACAAACGTGCACATGCACACAAGAGGGGAGGTTGGGGGCAGGAGAAGAGGGAGAGAGATGGGGAGAAAATCTGAAGCAGACTCTGTGCTCAGCACAGAGCCCCACGCAGGGCTCGGTTATTTGGCCACAGATCATGACCTGAGCATAAACCAAGAGTCAGATGCTTAACCAACTGCACCACTCAGAAGCCCCAAAACTTTTTGTTCATCTTAATCACTTTTCTTTAGTGCCTAACAATGAGTTTGGCTCCAAGAGAGATAATATATTAAATCAATAAATTAAACACCTTATATATTTTGTGTCAAATCTATTGCTACAGATCTTACTCACTGATTGTTCCATTAATCAAACTTCTACTTGTCTTGATTAATCAAAACAAATGATCTCTTAGTAAGTCTCAGTTTTGTATGTGGTAATTTTTATTGAGGTTAATACAAATGTGAAATATATCGCAGCAGCTAATCAGTGCCCAATAATCACATACTTAAAAATATTGATTTCAGAAATCTTAGTATATTGATTTCTGCAAAATTAGTCCTCTCTGTGCAGAAGGATATTGTATCTAGGCCAGTTATTTCCTTCATTTCTACTCCTAGATTCCAATACTACTACTCAGTCTTAAATATGTGACTTTTTATTGACAAGGCCACTAAAATATTTGACATTTAGTCATCAACCTGCTTAACAATATTTAGTTCTTTTTCAAATTTGAAGTTTATATAACTGAGCTAAATTTACATATATTTTAGGAAAAAGACATTTTTTAAATTAACATTGGATAAAGAATGATGAAAAAAGATACACTTCTTTTCTAAACACACTCTGACACTCTTGTTTCAAATCTAAATATTTTGTTATTTAATACAAAAACTCAATTCCTGTATTGAGTTTATATCAATTCACTGAAAGGAGATACCTGTAAACTAGAAAACAAAATTAGGAAATAAAGTATATAATGCTTATGTTCAAAATTGTCAGTATTAATATTACTTCATTCTTAGTTTGAAGAAAAAAATTAAGGAATGTTATTAAAATTTATTCTTAACTGAGGGTTATTGGGGGGTGGGAGGGTAGGGATAGGATGGATGTGTTATGGACATTGGGGAGGGTTTGTGCTATAGTGAGTGCTGTGAAAGGTGTAAGCCTGATGATTCACAGACCTGTACCCCTGGGGCAAATAATAATAATTTTTAAAAATAATAAAAAAGTAAAATTTATTCTTCAACTGATTTATTTTATTAGAGTTATTATATAAAAATACCTACTCGGTTGTCTAGTTAAATACATATCCTTAAGTCAATACACACAAAATCATCTTTAATTGTAGCACATAAAATTGTTCATATAAGTTCTAAATCTATTATTTGTAAGGCATATGAAAATCTGTTTGTAAGTATTCATCTTTAAGCACAAATCACTATGCCAATGGATATAACACACGAAAGGCTACATCTGAAGACACCACTTCTTGAAATTTATTATGAACCTGTTTTGAATCATTTATTAAAAAAACAAAGTTGTTGCAACAGAGCAAATTGACCAAATACATGTATATATGTGTGTGGGTGTATATATATGATTTATCCTCCCAACACTATTAAAACAAAAGTAAAAAGGTACTATTTTTTAAAGAAGAAAAGAGGGTAAGATTAAGCATATTACAACAAAGAGAATGAGAAAAGAGACATGGTCAGGCAATGAATGTCAGTACAGTTTGGGGAAGTTGGAAATCACCTAGAGGAGGAGACTGAGCAGGGTTTAGGTACCTACGACACAATAGGCTAAAGGGATAGTTGGTCTTAAGAAAGAATTATGTTCACCCAAATGGATTCCTGAAAGGAACTCAAAGTAGCCAGGCCAGAATATCGTGGAAACTGGGAGTGAGGCTGAAATTTGAGAAACTTAGTACGAGCAATTGTGTAGTGTCACCACAAAAGCTGGTCTCTCTCTAACATCTAGGAAGCAAGGAACAGTGAACTGGTATTTTCTGCAGAAAAAAAAGGCAGGACTCTTTATTTGGTAAAACTTATACCTTGTGTGGGTGGAGCATAGGGCTCTAAAAGGGAATGACTAGAAATTGGCATACCCCTTGGTGGGCTCACCTCTGTCCCACTTACCCTTTCTATTCCCAGAACACTGAGAGCCAGAGACATTCCTTCCTCATGGGAAACATTAAGCAGCACCTGTAAAACGATAGCCACTTACTTATATTTGGGGGGTGTGGAGCACACAACAAAATGGCCTGATTGCTCTCCGATCATTCTTCTATTCAAAAGTCAGGCACAAAACTCTAGGGTTATGTAGAAATTAATCTACTTCAATATTAATCTTTAAAATGTTCATTTATAAATTATACATATTATAAAACAGCCCTTTCCTCCTATCACTGTTGAACTCTATCATATTATCTTGCTTTATTCTTTCTAAAGTTCATACAAAAATCTGGAATTACTTTCCTTCTTTATTTGATTTATTGTCTCTACCTCAATGTGATAAAACTTCCTGAATTAAGAGGCACTGTCTACCTTGTTCGCTTCAACAATATCGAATGGAGTCGTCCTGGAGGAGGAAGAAGCTGCTATTTATTGTGGATTTTCTAGATGAAATAAAGATTTCTAGATGGAGCATGAAAATAAGGAGCTAGTCTTGCAAACATGTGGGTAGCGGAGAGCTCAAGAAATAGTAGAAAAGAAAACACAAGTGTCCTGGGGCACAATCTAGTGATAAAAGTCTTGTGTGGCTATAGCAGAGTGAATAAGGTGGAAAATAGAATGACCCAAGTAGAAAAGAGGCGAGCAGAGGCCAGGTAATTTAGTCAGGAATTTCATGACACCCAAAGTCTTCAAGATTGGCCTCAGCTTATTCCCATTTCTTAAAAAAATTACATTATTATATAAATTATTATATTTATTACAATATTGCTTTTGAATATTTTCTCTATAATATAGCTTAAACAATCCAGAAAACCACCTTCCCTTCTTCTTTAAGAAAGTAATCGCAGATTTTTCCCTATGATCTTTGCTTCCCCCCACCAAGTTGCAATGTATTCTATCCCTTCTTCTAACATCTCCTGACACAGGATAGATTAGCGGTGACAGTATACCATCATACCTCCATTATCCTATTTGAGCATTAATAACAGACATGCCTCCCTCTAATTTTTAGTAGCAATATTAAAAGGCAAACAGTTGCAATTTTTGAACAAAATGTATCACCGTGACTTGCCAAGAGTTACACATTTTATTTGTTGCAATAATGTGTAATTTATACTCTAAGGAGTATGTATGAGGTATATCCTTATGGGACTTAAGAACATAGGCATTTTTTATTTGCATTCACTTTCCTAAAAGAGAGAATATAATTAAACATATTATGGCTGTTAAGGAGTCTTCAAGTCTATAAAGGCAAATATAGCCAATGACTATCTGGTCAATACTTTGCTGTGGTCAGCAGTGTGCTGACTAGATGTAGTCATCATCATAAATAACATTTCTAGCCCTGTATTGAACCACAGCTTGTGAATTCTTATTGCAATAGTAAAGGTGAATCTACAGAGTACCCTGTGAACTTTACCTAAAACTAGAAATCCAGAAATATCTCTCCAGGACAGAACCTCTCTGTCCAGTACCTGCACCCTGAGTCCCATCGTTGTTGAGATATATAGTATGTTGATCTCTAAAGCAGAATCTGCCCTGAAGGCAATAAGCGTAATAGTTTCATTTTGCTGTGTCTCTCTGGAGCCAAATTTTACCCACTCCTAAAGTGCAGTTTTATAGACTCAGGTACTGAAAAGGTTGACAAAGTGTCAGGAAATAAAAGAGCTCACATCAAAGCCTATATCTAATGATAGGAGCTTTACCCTGAGGATTTGCTTGCCTTCAAGGGAGAACATCAGAGTAATTTGAAGATTTTTGAGGTATACTGTAATGAAAATAAGAGACTGATCTACATCAGTGCAATCCTGAGGTTTTCTACTTGGTACATCCTTCTTATTGCTTTGCGTGCCAAAATACAGCATTGTCCTGAGTGCACTTTTTCCGTTGCAAATTTTTGTGGTTGATGAAAATTTACAATGTTGGGACTTTGATTTGTGAAAATAGCTTGTGTTATGCAAATTTTGGATTTAGAAACTGAGCCAGAACAGAACAGCAACAAAATGCCCCAGAGGCTGAGTGGTCCAGTTCTGATGATAAAAGTCTTAGACCATCTATCCATTTTACAGTTTATCAGTAGTTTTTCAGTAGTCTTGCCCTGAATGGAGTATTTCAAAAATAGAATACTATGGAGGCAAAGCTCAAGGGCTTCCATGTTGAAAACTAAAACCTCAGTCAGCTAAAAATGAAAATATTTTGTGAGAGTACATTTACTCATTTAGCAAACATTAAATTCATAAAATAAATAAGCTGTAAACTTTCAAGCAACTGAAAAATTAAATGAATAAAAGGCATTTAACATTCATCCAAATGACTTCAAACACAATGGAAAAAGATAACAGTAAGGGAAATTAATTGCAAATATATGGCATTCCAGATTTTATATATATTCTTTTGACCTAAGGAATCTGAGACAGCCTATGGAAGGTGTAGGAAAATAATTATTTAGGTAAAGAACTAACCATCGCTAATTCTTGAAGACCCACACATGTAGCAAATATGCCCATGTAGTTCATATGTGGCTACCACAATTCACATTAAGAAAATTTTCCCCATCGCTCTTTCAACTTCCAAGGCCTTTATATCTCGTGGTTCAACACCTGTGTCAGTTAGTTACCTTTATAAAGTAGAATAAAATTCAAACTTCTTAGCAAGGCCTACACCAGCCTCACTGGATTTTTATCCATTGGATTATGACCCAGGTCTTTTGCACTGCTTTTCTATTTATCCACTTTATTCTCTTCTACTCTTTTATTTGCAAAACCATTTCCTTCTTTTTATTCCAGGTCTTAAGTCAAACATCAACCCATCGTAGAAATCTTCCTGGACAATCCACCATAAATTTTCACCCCTTCCTTCTACCCTAGTTGTGCTCTATTTCATTATACTGATTTATTCATTTTAAAGCCATATAAGCATTTGAAAATATGTTCTTTATTCATTTGATTACTTATTATATCTATAACCTTGGATAAAAATTTCATTAGTTTAGGACTCCTTCGTCCTTTTGCATTGCAACTGTATAGGATACAGCATAGCTATTCAATAAATACTCGTTTAATGAATATATATCTACATACCCCCTCCCCCTTTTGTTTTGCTCTTGAATTATCCACTTCCCAGTCTTGTTCATGCATAAAATATTTCCTATTTTCCACAATATGTTTGGTCAAAGTATCAATTTGAAAACAATTTTAGAGCAAAGAAATCTGAGAAGGCAAATAAACCAAATGTGAAGCTGAGGAATAAATTCTACACCTTTCCCTGAACAAGATGAGGTGTTACACAGAAGAAAAAGGAATGGTCTTTGTTATCAATCATAACAGGTTTGAATTTTACCTTTGTGTGATTTGAAAAAGTTGTGCTCTTTGAAATTCTATCTGTCATCTGAAAGATGAAAAGTGTATAATAACACATTTTCCAGCTGTGAGAATTAAATGAATTAATTTTCGTGAAGGGATATATCAAAAAGCTTTCTGATACATAGTTGATATTCAATAAATATTTCCTTCTTTCTTTCTCCTTTTGCCTCATTCCCACAGGCTAATCAAATTTCCAAACTAGAGTCAGAATTCTAATTTGCATTAAGCCTACAGGGTGATGCCTAATAAGCCTGAAGGTAAACCATTTTGCCTTGGGCCTCCCAGGCAAGTATCATTATAGATGACTGCCTAAGAAATATTGGAGTTATAAATGCAACCACAAGAGGGAATGTTCATTAAATTAATGTCTACATCTTAATTTAAGAAAGCTAATTGATTTACAAAGAAAAATACTCCTTGAATGTCTGGTTTCGAAATATATAATCCAAGTGTAAAAATGTTTAAATAGAAATCATGAATATCCTTGAGATTTCCAATGTATTTTCACACAATAAAAACCGTATTTTTTATTTTATTTGGAAATATGTTTGAATATATTCCCATTTTAATCTAGTATTTTTGTTTTGCCTGCCTTTCTGCCTTCCTTCCTTCCTTTCCTTTTCTGTCTTTCTCTTTCTTTCTTCCTTCCTTCCTTCCCTCCCTCCCTCCTTCTGTCCTTCCTTCCTTCCTTTGTTTTTTTTTTCTTTCTTTCTTTCTTTCTTTCTTTCTTTCTTTCTTTCTTTCTTTCTTTCTCTTTCTTTCTTTCTTTCTTTCTTTCTTTCTTTCTTTCTTTCTTCTTTCTTTCTTTCTTTCTTTTTCTTTTCTTTCCTTCCTTTCATCCTAAAAGTCATATACCAATTCTTTACATCAAAGAATGAGTTTGGGGATCTATTTGTTTTCCAAATTCATTTATTCATTTTCCATTTCATTAATTTCAGCTTTTATTTTCCTTGTTTTTCTTCTCTTATTTTGGTTTTCTTTACTGGTTTATTATTGTTCTTGTTAAATTCATGAGTACTTATTAAGGTCTTCTTTCTAATAATGTGTTGGAGAAAATGCAATTAAAAAGGAAATCTCCTCACAACCTAGAAAACCCCTTCTTAAAGGTAAATGAGAAAAAAAATCACTTATTTAGTAAGCATTAAACTAGAATGTGATGGACATCACAGGCAATCCACTAAGAGACAGAAGGATATCTCACCCCATGCCAACAGAAATGACCCATTACATATATGTTCTTAAGAGAAATAAGTAATCCTCAATTAGAAGGATTGACAGGATCATTTGTCACACACAGTCATCTCAATTCACCTGGTAATCGAGGTGCCCATCTGTGTTTGCTAATTGGCTTAATTAAAAGAAAAATAAACTTCTTCTATTTTTATGACAAGGGGCACTTTTGGAACTTAGAGGGAGGTAGTTATGGAAGTTAGGCACCTGTCCTCCCACAAAAACTGGGAGATAGAGGATGTCTCTTCTCTGATGATTATAGTATAAAAAGATTGTTCTTGAAAAAGACATTTCCTGAATTCTAAATCTGGTGAGAAGCTTATTTAGCTTTTAAAAAGATTTCCATACATTTCAAAGAGACAAAACACTTACAATGACAAGTTTTCTAAAGTAAATGCTCTTGGAAAGGAGTTTGGAGGAGGGCGCCCCTTCCCTTATTTTCACCAGGGAGAATTAAGCCTCTTATTTTTAATTTGTATTTGCCCTTACAAATGAAAGAGTTTTCAGGTTACTGAGCTTCAGCTTTGCCTGAGGCCTTGCTTCTGCCTCCAACCTCCAGCATTTCCAGCTTCAGGAGCATTAATTGGATCAGATCCAAGAAACGAAGCAGCATGGATTCACTGGAGCTTACTTCTCAGCATTACTGAAATGAACCCAAGGAAGAGAGGAAATGTGATACACAGCTAACAGTGATGGAACAGATCAGTAAAGGTTCTAAAGACTTATTAAAAGAAGGTGCGAGGATATGCCCCTAATCTGATACATTAGGTAAAGGTGAGAGCCTGGTACCTCTTTTTTTTTAGCAAGTACCACACCTTGTGAGAGTCTAAGAAAAGTGTCCTGGGGTATGATTTGAGAAACTCCATCAAAACACTGAGGAGCTGGGGAAGATGGTATGTGAAAAAACCTGTTCTAGAAACATAAATCTGCTGACAGAATATACATAGGAAGACAGAAATGAGATAGCAAATTTGAACCTAAAGCAAGAAAAATGTAGACTCTGGGGCACCTGGGTGGCTCAGTGGGTTAAAGCCTCTGCCTTCGGCTCAGGTCATGATCTCAGGGTCCTGGGATCGAGCCCCACATGGGGCTCCCTGCTCATCAGGGAGTCTGCTTCCTCCTCTCTCTCTGCCTGCCTCTCTGCCTACTTGTGATCTCTCTCTCTGTCAAATAAATAAATTTAAAAAAATCTAAAAAAAAATTAAAAAAAAAAAAGAAAAATGTAGAGTCTGAGAAACAAGCTGAGGGTTATGGAGGGGAGGGGGATGGGTGAGCCTGGTGGTGGGTGTTAAGAAGGGCACGTATTGCATGGAGCACTGGGTGTGGTGCATAAACAATGAATCTTGGATCACTGAAAAAATTAAATTAAATTAAAAAAAGAAAAATGTAGACTTCAAAGCTGGTGAAATATGCACACATCTATACCACAAGAGATTAAAAATGTGACAAAAATGACCCATAAATGTTTAACACTCTTTTTTACCTCTGTAACATTTAATAGGGTTTAATATCATTATCTTTTCAAACATCTCCCCCCCCCAACTTGAATACTTTATCAGTGTATTTGCCATTTATATTTTCTTTTCCAGTACTTTCTGGGATTTTTAAATTAACTTTTTTATATTCCCTTTCCTATTATCCAAGGCTAACTGGCTTCTGCTGTTCTTCTAAATTTCTTCCTCATAATGATATACAATCACAAATTAATTATTCACCAGTAAGTTTTATGGTGATTTTCATCAGTCCCATCCTCATGAGCCTCAGTTGTCATCTGTGTTTCTGACTCTGGTAGATAATACAGAGTAGTGGTTCTAGAGGAAATGTTCAGAGAACCAAATATATTGGTAATGTATCTAATCTTGTAGGAAGCATGGAGTAGGGGTGGACTGACTTAGAATTCTCAAAACCTTGATGTAGTGAAAACTAATATGGGTCCATTTCAGAAGAACTCTCAAGTGCCAAGGAAGAAATGTGCAGAAACTAGGAATCCTAGAGAAAAGTTGTCAAATGAAGAACTTCTATAAGAGGAGAGAATATTGCATGCGGGATGGCAGCTCTAGTGATGGAAATGTGAAAAGTACAAAAATTCAGAAGCCCAGAAGTTCAAATATCAGCGCCTTTCAATGCTGAAATTGCCAAGAGTGTGACCTATAACTTGTTATCTAATAAGGGTTAGACTAGATGTTTACAAGGTTCTGGATATCACCAAAATTCTATAAGTTTATAATTCTTAACAGCACTAAATAATTGAGAGACCTTATTTGGTTTGTTTCCTTAAAATAATATAATTTTTTTTAAAGATTTTTTTTTAATTTATTCATTTGACAGAGAGAGATTACAAGTAGGCAGAGGCAGGCAGAGAGAAAGGAGAGAGGAGGAAGCAGGCTCCCTGCTGAGCAGAGAGCCCGATGTGGGCCTCGATCCCACGACCCTGGGATCATGACCTGAGCCGAAGGCAGCGGCTTTAACCCACTGAGCCACCCAGGCGCCCAATAATATAATTTTTTAAAAAGATTTTATTCATTCCTTTGAGAGAGAGAAAAAGAAAAAGAGTATGAAAAGGGAGAAGGTCAGAGGGAGAAGCAGACTCCCCATGGAGCTGGGAGCCCGATGCGGGACTCGATTCTGGACCTCCGGGATCATGACCTGAGACGAAGGCAGCCGCTCAACCAACCAAGCCACCCAGGTGCCCAAAATAATGTAAATCTCAACATTGATTTATAATTTCATGGAGAAATCTTGTGTAATGGAGGCTCTGAATTTGATTCTGAGCCCACACAGCAGTAATTTGAAAAGAATCTATAGATGCTGAAGAATGGTAATGTTTCAGCACCCGGCCATAACAATGATTCTATAGGAATCAATGCCTCAAACTGAAACAGAATAGCATCCTCCTTTTGCTTCAAGAGCCTTTCATGGTTCTCACACATCAGGAGCACAGACTCAAGCCTTTAGGAGAGTTGGGAGTCATCAGTCTTTCTTTTTTAACTTTTACATTGACTTTAAAATATAAATATTGCAACTGTGCATGGCTAGACCTGAAAAAATATCTGTTCTATTTTTCTATTCTAATTACAATATGATCAAAAAGTGATTATAGGGCTAGCTCAACTGCCTGATTGCTTTCATTTTTATCTCTCTGTTTTTTTATTTCTCTCTCTACTCCTTCACCTCTATACAGCTTTGCCTTTCAAAATCCTGAAATTTACTTTAAAATTGATACATTTCAGGCCACCGTACTGATAAAGCTTTCCAATTTTTAATATGCTATTAGCATAACTCAGCACTTGAAGAACTTTAATCTGTTTCAGAGATGAGAATTAGGATAGGAGGAAAATCACTGTGAAATATACAAAATACATGATGTTTTAGATTAATGTACTATGATGTGAAGAAAGATGGAAGAAGTCTTAGCTAAGGAGGAGAAGAAACCATGATGTCAGTGCCAACAATTTGTCATGTTCTTGAGATAATTTGAGTGCTTCTATGATGCATGGGGAGCAAACCACAATTACTATAAGCAACATGGTAGATGGGTATTGGTCATTCACAGTGATTGGTTCTTACGTTAGAGGAGAGAGACGACATGAAAAAAATGTGTGTTCAAATGGGAAATAGCAAATGTGAAACTAAGTCTGTCTTTTGACCACAGAAAATTGTCACTCACTTGCAAGGGGGAGATATATTTGTCATGTGAGCACTTGCAATCAACTGTTCTTGTATGGTTTTACATTAGAACTTTATATTTTTTTTCTGTTTACTATATATTCAAGAAGAGACCCCCATCACTTTATGAGCCATGTCAGTATGGTCATTTGACTCTCTTTTCCTTTTGGTATCCTGAGTTACCAGCTTTTGGGGTCTCTTAGCACTCAATCTTTTTTCCCCCCCCGACCACTACCCCTTAATGTTACTCTGTTTTCCTATTTTTATACTTTAACTTTTCCTCTATTAAGCAGAAAGCATTCTGGTCTTTCGATCTGCCTTTAGTCAATATCAGTAATTCATCTATTTTTTTCATAAATATTTATTACACTCTTTTCTTTAAACCATTTTTGGGCTAAGCAGTAAGGATACACACTGTGCAAGACTCACATCATCCCTATTCTCACACAGCTTAGAGTTCTTTGGAGAAAAAAATATTCAGATAATAATATTCATAAAGTATGATAAGTGTTAGAATGAGGGATGTACAAGGATCTTCATGACATATAACACATGGGACTCATCTTGTTAAGGAGTCGAGGAATACCTCCTGAAGAAATAAATGTTTAAGATGAGATGTAAAGGACTGATTGGAAAGAAGATATATAAAAGTATGATAAGTATAGAAAACCCATGTAAATGCTTTTGGGTAAGGGTTAGTGTAGTTAAAGAATGAAAACACAGAGTGATTGTACTTTATTCTAAAACGTATCAGAAACTTTAAAATGTGAATTAAAATTACAGATTGAAATTGGATGTGCACATGGAGATGGTTTGGAGCCAGAGTGACAAGAAATAGATGCAGGTACTTATGTAAAATTAACATACACATGACTCAAGTCCCTGCTCATGCTGCGATTTACACATCATTACTTGCCCACTCTTCTGTGGCTCTGGAAAAAACTTTGTAGAGGCTTAAGACATTGGCTACACATCTATCTGACACTTGTCATCCATGTTCTCCACTTCACACTTACCAGGCTATTTCCACATTCCAAATCCCATCATTTTTCTATGTGCCATCAGCACCCATATGTGATCCAACAGTACTAGTTGTTAGCACTTAGAGCTATACCTCCTATATGATGTTCCTTCATTCTCCTAGGGCATTCATATATTGTAATGGGTTTTGAAAATGTTTCCCAGTCTATAAAAATGCGTTTCATAAATAAAACAGCAATAATACATAGTTCTCTTGTAACATGGGAGGATATGAAAGACCTATGTTTAGTCCAGTATGGTAGCAGAGGAACGACTAAGGCTATTGATGTCTTAATGAGGAAGAGAGATGACACATTTGTAAATCTAGATTTACACACAAAAAAAACAAAACGATATTTTTTTTAAAAATGCAAGCAAAGCCCCAACCAACCAAACCAAACCAAATAAAACTTCTCAATGTCAATTCTAAAGTAAATCTTGTAGCAATGGTGGTGATTGTGGTGATAGTGATGTTTTAATTTCTTGTCATTATGTTCTATGCCTAAGCTTAAAAGAGTAAGTATTGTATCCAAGAGAAAAGAGCACTCACTATTTCATATACTGAGAAATTATTTTATGAATATTCTATAACCTACTATAAAAATAATTGCTTATGTTTTAGATTATAATGTATATATCAAAACAATTATTGATAGAAGGTGATATTTTATTTTTTTTAAAGATTTTATTTATTTATTTGAGAGAGATAGAATGAGAGAGAGCATGAGAGGGGAGAAGGTCAGAGGGAGAAGCAGACTCCCCGCTGAGCTGGGAGCCCCATGCGGAACTCGATCCTGGAACTCCAGGATCATGACCTGAATTGAAGGCAGTTGCTTCACCAACTGAACCACCTAAACCCCCCAGAAGGTGATATTTCTACTTAGAGATAGAACAGCATGAAGAAGTGATGATACCAGGTCTCCTTTAAAGTTGTGTGTTTTGGGGTACCTGGCTGGCTCAGTAAGGAGAGCATGTGGCTCTTGATCTTGGGATCTTGGATTTGAGCCCTACATTGGGTGCAGAGATTACTAAAAAAATATACTTTAAAGTTGTGTGTTTTCCTTGGGAAGATGCAGAGTGTTTGGTATGACATAGGACTGGTATGTTGCTGTCAGTTTGTACATCGACTTAGGATGTGATTACATCAGCTTAGGCAGGTTCTGCTTTCTTGCTTAGAGGAGAAGCAATTTATATATAGTTCATCCTTCCAGTGAGAGTATATTCTAAGCCATACTAAGATGTTTTAGGTTTTTGTTATGTTGGCAATCCAATTCTAGGTTTCAATATCAGTATTAGTTGGCTGTTGCTGTGTACAGCCACCCTAAAATTTGGCACCTTAACGTAATGATTTATTATTTTTTTTATATTTTTGTTAGTTGTGTTTATATTTTTATTTATATAACATAATGGTTTATTATTGTTTTATATTTTTATTGGCTGTTCGTTGGCTTTTATATATTTTGTTGGTTGGTGGGTGATTTTTCTGCTGAGTTTACTTGGGACCCATTATACTTTTCTCTTCAGTTGGCAACTCAGTTGGGGTGAAAATTTATAAGATAGCTTTCATCCTCCAGGTTCCCACCTACACTCTTATAACTCGGTAGCTAAGCCTGGACTTTCTTACAGAGGAAACCAAGCCCAAGGAGAAGTAGAATCTTCAAAGGTGTGGGCATGGAAGCCCCAGAATATCATTTTTACCACATTCCAATAGTAAAAAAACAAGTCACAAGGATAACTCACATTCATGGGGACAGAAAATAGAATCCATCTCTTGATGTGAAGAGCTATATACACACATGGTGATATAAAAGATTGTTAGCAGATGTATTTGGAGATTATTTGCCATTTTCTCTTTTTATTCTGTGCCCTGTGCTCAGTGACTTGTGTCAAGCTATTTAACCTTTTTTATAGCTTTTTCTTGATAAAAAAATAAGGTAAAAAAAAAAAACTACTTGTAAGGGTTTGTAAGTCTAAATGTGTTTCACATATATAACTTAAAACCTGACACATAATAATAATAATAGTAATAATGATAATAGTCACTATTATTACTTTATTTATAAAAATTATTTTGATTTCTCCTCCATTTATAGCAGTTTTATAAATATTTGTTATTTGGTTATTTGGCAACTTCCACACTGTCAGTGGTGAAGGAGTTATTTACTGAGTCTCTACAAATAACTGAACTGTTTCTCTAATATCGAAATAAAGTTTCAAAGTACTATAGGGGAACGAGCGTAGCTCAGCTGGTTAAGCCTCTGGCTTTAGCTCAGGTCAAGATCTTGGGATCCTGGGGATATGCCCATACGGGGGGCCCTCTTCTCAGTGGGGAGTCTGCTTTCCCCTCTCTCTCTCTGCCCCTCCCCGCGCTCCAGCTCTGTCTCTCTCTCAAATGAATACAATCATTAAAAAAAAAAGTACCGTAAAACTATTGTCTGCTAATAAGATTAACCTATCACCATTCCACAAATATTACATTTAAAACAATATTTTCAAATTCAGTAGTTGTTTGCCTTTTCTCCATTGCATGCTATACACATAACTAATTATAACTACTACTACTGGTATCACCAGAAAGAGATAATAAAAATGAAAATATTTTGGAGTCTTCCTCTTCAGTAACTCTTGGCATGGATGGGATGTTACTAAAATGAATATAATTTTAAAGTAATAAATCCCCTAAAATGTGCTGCGTTATGCAAAACATGGCAACACCACTTCCTACCACCCACAAAATAAATAAACAGATTTAAAAAAAGAAGTCTGTGTTCTTGTTTTTAAGGATTACTTTGAAGGCTTTGTTTTGTTTCAAATTTTATTTATTTATTCAACAGAGAGAGTGAGAGCAGAAGCAGGCAGAACGGCGGAGGGAGAGGGAGAAGCAGGTAGTCTGATGCAGGGCTCCATCCCAGGACCCTGGGATCATGACCTGAGCTAAAGGCAGAAGCTTAACTGACTGAGCCACCCAGGCACCCGGAAGGGTATTTTAATGTAATAATTATTTTGCTATTGTAAACTCACTTTAGTTCCATTCTTAACCTTCCATCAAACCACCAGAAGCCTCATGTTATTTTAAGTCTGCCATTAAAAAATATGAATAAATAAATAAACAACGTATATACACACATATGTATCTATCTTAGAAAAATGCCTAATTATTTTTTCAATATATTCAAAATAATTAGTAACTACTAAACTTGTAAAAATATGGCAGTTCTATATTGAACAATACAAGTATCCTATCTTTTAATCCTAATAGAAAATAAGTGTAATAGGTACATTTTTACTCTCTTTTGACATATGAGAAAAATGGTTTAGAGTGCTTAAATAATTTTTCTCAGGTCACATAACCAGATTATGACAAACTTGAGTTTTAAACCCAAGTTACCCAGACTGCAAGACTCACGTCTTAACTACTACTAAGTTTACCCATAGTGCCAGGTTATTTACACTAAAAAACAAGTTCAGTTCTTCCAATAAAGACAAAATATAATAATAAATCCTCAAATATCTATTATGAGTTACTGCTAACATGGCACTTTTTTTTTATGTAACACCAACCTTCCACCCAATAAAATTGAAAGGAAATACCTGATGATAAAATTTGAAATAAAACACATACAATGCATAATTTGGTAGTAGCAGAGAATGAAGGTCAAAGCTGAACTAGTAATGACCTCTTGAATATATTTTCTACTTTTAATTTTTACTCTAATCTACCCGTGTTCTTTATACCCCCGACAGAAGATAATTGCTTTTGCTAATTGCAATTGGTCCATCTTCAACCTCATAGACCTCTCTACAGCACTTGCCAAAATTAATACCCACCTTCTTGAAAATCTCCTCTTCTTGAATTCAGAAATTAATGAATTCCCTGTTACCTCTCTGATCATATTTTCTCTGGTCCTTTTGTTTTTTCCTCTCTATATATAGACACCAAGTCCTGTCTTAAAAACTATCTTTCCTCATATTCTAACTGCTCTTAAATTTTTGTGGGGAAGTATAATAGATGGATATATTGGCTGATAAAAAGTAAGTATCTGCTCATCAAAATAATGTATATCTGATTGTTTTCACAAATGTTGAATTAAGTCCGTATATGAATCCCTAAGAGGTCAGCCATCCTAGCTTAAAAACTTATATTTATTATCTTTACCTTGAAATTACTTTGGTTTCATCTAATATGATCGCTACTACTTTGGGAAATACACATGTGTACTTCATCTCTGCTGTAGGGCCTATGGCACAAAAGGCAGTCAGTCATTAAGATTGTCAACTAAAAAAAAAGATTATTTGTGCATCTCATTTGTCTTCATAGATCTAGCTCTATATTTTATCTGTATTTCTAGGTCATAATGTTTGAAAATCACTGTTTGAAATTAAATCATAGAAGTATAGAATTCTAGAAAACATTTTTATACTCTTGTTTTCTTAAAATAATCTAGACCTGGTACTTCAAAATCGTCTTTTATCTTCTCTTCTCTATTCTCTTTAATAACCTAGTTCCAGACCTCCTTAACTTTCCTCAGGAACATTTCATTATCTGTCTAACCTATCTCTCTGCTTTGATTCTCTGCTAACATGAAACATTTTAACACCTATTTATATTAATAATTTTAAATCATGAAACTGATTATGTTTCTTACAATCAGAAAATCTTAAAGAGCTCATAAGTGACTACAGGATAATTTTTAAAACATTTAATCTACCATTAAAGATAAGTTTAATTAAACCATATGTATTCAACACTACGCAAATAATTAGTTAGCACATTTCTATTTTTTAAAATCCAAATATTCCCCCATGTTTTTGTTTTTGCTTTCCCCCCAACTTAGAATTCTCTATTTCACTTCTGTCTGCATGCCTAAATATTGTTTATCTCTCCAGGCGGCACTCAAGTGTTGCCTTATCCCTGATTCTCAAAGCTAGCACATAACAACGTGATAACCTTAAATTGGTAGGAGGAAAGAATAATTACATGCAGAGCATTGCAAAGAAATTATTCAAGAAATCACTGAAAAACTTTAATATAGCTCTTAATGAATGAGAACAATAAAAACAGAGTCTACTAAGGAATGTACTTATACTTCAATTTTCAGCAATTCTGTCCTTCATTCTGAGTCAAAGAATCACTTCAGCAATTATCCAAGCGACTAATAAAAATTAAATTCATAGATACAGAAAATTAAAACATTCAGTTTGAATAGATCCAATAATACTAGAAACATAGTTGTATTTGTTTACCTGGGTTCTAAAAGATTTTATTTTTTAATATTTTATTTATTTATTTGTCAGAGAGAGAGGAGAGCACAAGCAGGTGGAGCGGCAGAGGGAGAAACAGGCTCTCTGCTGAGCAACGAGCCCAGTGCAGGACTCAGTGCCAGGACCCTGGGATCATTACCTGAGCAGAAGACAGACACTTAACTGACTGCGCCAATGAGGCATCCCTGGATTCTAAAAGATTTTAAATAAGAAAAAAAGAAAGAACTGCATCTAGCACTTATTATAAAAGTAAAAATATACTAAAAATGGGGAAAGAAGATAATGATGTTTGGATTGCTAGGCAAACACAAAGGTTAAAATCCAAGGAAATTTTAAAAATATGAACGATCTAATACAAACCACACAATCTAGACACAATAATATTTATTTCATTTTTTTTTAAGATTTTATTTATTTGTCAGAGAGAGAGAGAGCACAAGCAGGCAGAGAGGCAGGCAGAGGCAGAGGGAGAAGCAGGCTCCCTACTGAGCCAGGAGCCGGATGCGGGACTCCATCTGACGACCCTGGGATCATGACCTGAGCCAAAGGCAGAGGCCTAACCTGCTGAGCCACCCAGGCGTCCCAATATTTTTTTCATTTTTGTTAGAAAAGCTATGTCACTGTTTTTAGGTTTTGAACGTTAATTGATGCCAGGATGTCTTGAGGTTGGTCCTTGGTCCAGTAAACCATTTATTTGGATGAAGGCAAAATAATTTCCTGAATTTCTGCAACAGGCATTAGTTAGTAGTTCTGGTAAACTGATAACAGACATCTGTGCACGTATGTGTGCATGCTTATACATGTATGTGTGTGTGTATATACATGTGTGTGCATATATATACTGATTATACTAAAATAAAGCTACATGTACACACATGCACATACATTTTTTCTTTGTTAAATCAACATTTTCATATCTTCTCAGATGTGAATAAATCTTAAATATATCAAGATAGCAGACAAATTCATTGTGTTTGGTTTTGACTGAAAAAGTTACTAAATGACTTTTAAAAAATAAGTTATGATTTTGAAAATAATAGTAATGTGATACTTTGAAATACTCTTTGAAAGGTACTCCATTAACCATTGAATATTTTGTTGTGTTTATTTTTATTTTTTTTTAAAGATTTTATTTATTTATTTGACACAGAGAGAGAGATCACAAGTAGGCAGAGAGGCAGGCAGAGAGACAAGGAGAGGAGGAAGCAGGCTCCCTGCTGAGCAGAGAGCCCGATGCGGGCCTCGATCCCAGGACGCTGAGATCATGACCTGAGCCGAAAGCAGAGGCTTTAACCCACTGAGCCACCCAGGCGCCCTTTGTTGTGTTTAATACACATCAGAGATGTTTGAAGATGATATAACATATTTTTTATTAGGAAATACTATAAAATAATAAAGACACATTTCCAGAAGGTCCTCAGTAGTTAGGTATAATCAAATAATTCACTGTACTGGGATACATTCCAGAAAAAAAAAATCTAGAGAGTGTTTTGATCTTATAAATTTATTCTAATGCCTTTTTTTTGGTAAGTGTTCACTAATTTTGAAGGTTATCAGCAGTTTAAAACACTTGAAAAATTTTAAACACGAGAATTCACAATGTAATCATGGCTACTTAAGATCTTATATAATCATGCTGTCAATCATCACTACAAATACTCACTTCAGGAGATTTCAATATCAGTAACATTGGGGTAAGAAGCAGTCCAATTTTCCTCTTTGCAACCAGATATAAATAACAACCCATAAAAATCTAGGAGAGAAAAGAAATCTCAAGTACTTCCTCTTAGATAGTCTCTTGAGCTATATTTTTCTTGGCAATCATTCAAGTGGAAAAAATTTAAAAAAGGATCCTCTCTATAAGCAAAATCCACAATCACCAGTTTTACAATACATTATTAGCAGATTTTGGTATGCAAAATTATTAATGGACAGTATTTTTAAGTAAAGAAATGAAATAATGATGCAGGTTGCATTGGAATGTTTATGTGGGATGAAACCCTAGAAGTGTCATTTTTTAATTAAGCATATTTGTTAACATAGCTTTCACAAACCAATAATATTAGTTGTTTAGACCAAAAAGAAACCTTAACAAAAATCAAGAATTTACTCAACTATTCATCCTTGAAGTTTGGTAAAAGTAAGTATTCAAAGATAGCACATTATTTTGATAGTATCCTAGAGAATCTATTGATAGATACTGATATAAACATTTGTATGTATTCTAATCCTGTGGCTTAAAATTCCATCTGTATGCCAAATTTATAACTTCAGCCTCAAACTCTCCTCCAAATGTCAGATTTCCTTATTCAAATGTCTGTTTGACATCTTCTTGGATGTTTGGTAGACATGTCAAATTTATCTAGAGCATCTATTCATCCTTGATCCTTCTGCCTCCCACATGGTCTCTACTTCAAGAAATATTATCACCATTTGCCTTCTAGAGTCATCCTTCTTTACATGTTGTTGCATTTACTCTTACTGACAGCATCCACCTTAGAAAAATATATGCTTGTATATATTATACATTTATGCACTTTTAATCATGTCCACTGTTATTAGTTTTATCTAAGCACCATCATCTCTTCTTTGAATATTTCACAAGCCTCCTAAATAGCTTCTCTCTCTGCTTTTCCTCTTGACCTCCATAAACCTAGCTTCCACAAAGAAACTAGAAGGATCATCTAAAATATAAATCACATCACATCATTCTTCTGCTCTATAATCTCTAATGACTTGGAATGAAATAACACTTTGAATAAAATCCAATCTCCTTACTTTGACCTAGAGGGTCCTCCTTGCTTTGCTAAAGATAAATAATGTTGAACATCTTTTCATATGATTAGTTGTCACATGTACATCTTCTTGGTGAGGTGTTTGTTAAGATCACTTGCCTTTTTTCAACTGGATTGTTCACTTGTTTATTATTGAGTTTCAAGAGCCCTTGAACATTTTGGATGTAAGTCCTTCATCAGACATGTATTTTGCAAACATTTTTTCCCATTCTGCATCCTGTCTTTCACAGAAGAGATGTTTTTAACTTTAATAAAATACAACTTACCAAGTTTAACTTTGATGGATCAACTTCTCCCATATCTGAAAAGCCATTACCAAACCTAAGGACACAAAGCATTTATCCTGTTTTCTTAGATACTTTTTATAGCTTTGCATCTTATATTCAGGTCTATGGTCCATTTTAAGTTGATTTTTTTTTTAAAGATTTTATTTACTTGACAGAGAGAGACAGGGAGAGAAGGAGCACAAGCAGGGGGAGTGGGAGTGGGAGAAGCAGGCTGCCTGCTGAGCAGGGAGCCCCATGTGGGGCTCAATTCCAGGACTCTGGGATCATGATCCGAGCCAAAGGCAGATGCTTGATGAAGGCAGACTGCAAAATGGGAGCCAGGCACCCCATTTTGAGTTGATTTTTGTCAAAGTTGTATTTAGATTCATTTCTTTTTTGCATAGTATAATTCAATTTTTCCAGAACCATTTGGTAAAAAAGCTGTTCTTTTTCCATTAAATTACTTTTGCCTTTTGACAAAATATTTTTGATGCTATTTGTGTGGATCTGCTTCTGGGTTTTTTATTATGTTCCACTGATTCATATGTCTATTCTTTTTCAGTACCTTGGTGTTGAGATTACTCTAGCTTTATAGTAAATTTTAAAATTACATAGAGTGGATCCTACAGTTTTGCTCTTCTTTAGTGTTGTATGGACTATTCTAGGATTATTGCCTTTCCAAATAAAATTTCTAATCAATTGGTTGACCACTTTTTTCTTTTTTTTTTATCTAGCATGAGATATGTATGTGGAAGTTCTTATAGACTGTTATATGTAACAGTTGTACATACAAAGGATTATCTTCAGACTGCTAATTTAAGATATTTAATGTCTGTAATAAAAAAATTAAAACCACAATAAAGTTCAAACGGCCTTCTTATAATTTTGTTTAGACATCACTTTTTTATTTTTTAATTTTTTTTACTTGTTTTTAAAGATCTTATTTATTTATTTATTTATTTATTTATTTATTTATTTATATGACAGAGAGAGAGAGAGAGAGAGATCACAACTAGGCAGAGAGGCAGGCAGAGAGAGAGGGGGAAGCAGGCTCCCTGCTGAGCAGAGAGCCCAATGCGGGGCTAGATCCCAGGACCCTGAGATCATGACCTGAGCCAAAGGCAGAGGCTTAACCCACTGAGCCACCCAGGCACCCCTAGACATCACTTTTATAGGCGGTCTTGCTTGACCCATTCTAAATCAGGTCACAATCATATTTTACATACTTCGATGGATAACACACTTCCCTTTCTCATGCTAGTTTTTAATGCATGATTAAAAAATGAAGATATTTCCCCTCCTCACTTTTCTATCTTTGGAGCTCAGCATTGTGCTAGACATGTAATAGTTGTGTAAATCAATAAATGAATGATTAAGTAAGAGAAACAGCAGTGCTGATGCCCAGCTCTTAAAATTAAACTACTTCAGAAGTTTCAGATCTTATAATTTTTATATATATAAAATTAGTAATATGGTTTATTATCCATGTTAATATGTTTTCAGAACATAGAGCAAAAAAATTAGATGCTTTGCAGAGCTGGAGAATTATCAGCCCCTCAACTTAAAATATATTTAAAACCCTTATTTTTTTATCTTTAAACATATTTGGCCTGGGCGCCTGGATGGCTCAGTGGGTTAAGGCCCCTGCCTTTGGCTCAGGTCATGATCTCAGGGTCCTGGGATCGAGGCCCACATCGGGCTCCCTGCTCAGCAGGGAGACTGCTTCCTCCTCTCTCTGCCTGCCTCTCTGCCTACTTGTGATCTCTCTCTCTGTGTCAAATAAATAAATAAAATCTTTAAAAAAAAATAAAAACTAAATTTAAAAAAACATATTTGGCCTGATATACCAAAAATTTCAAAATGTCTACTGTCAGTTTTCAATATGAAACATTTGTATCCCTCTAATTTTCAAAAGAATTTCAAGCTTATGAAAATGTTAAAGTATGTATCATTTTTGTTTGAGAAATGTTATAGACCAAGATATATTCATATTAAGAACAGCTATTTTAATATTTTAAAGAAATGGTTAATTTTCACTTGGTGGGGAACATTAAAAATCCAAACATCAATACATAAACTTTTCCCCAGGAGTTGGTAATTCATAATGTGGCTTATTAAAGTCTACCTTTTATAGAGTCTACAGATTAAAGAGTGAGATATGAGTCATATTTGCAGGAAAGATCAAATGAAAGAAAACAGAGCATAAATTTTGAATACTTGAATATTTGTAATTTTAAGAAATCAGTTTCACTTTTATGTGTCAAGTAAAAGTATTATGTGGAACAATGAACATTTTTTTCAATATGTTTTTACATTTACAGAGTACCATTCACACCTCATTCTTTCTTAACCCAAAAGACATTAGTTTGCCAATTCATTCACCTCTTCAGGGGTTACTGTATTTCAAATGTCATTTGATTCTGCCCCTTTTCTCTATTATTTAGTCAGATGTAGTCTAGAAAATCTTGCTTAAATATTTAATCTTCATCATTCAGTTAAAACTATGGACTTAGAGTAAATGCTCCAGTATTTTGCCACTGGTTTCAATATTCCTTGATTCTGTGAATCCGAAAATTTGGTTATTCATTTGCATAACCTCACAGAACACATACACACACATGACGCTTAAAAATAACAGAAAAATTAGGAAATGCTTTTTTTCCCCTCGCATTGGTGATTTACCTTCTTTGCTGGCTTCATATTTTTCTACATATATAATTTCTACGTGGCTATAAGGAATACTTATATAGCTATGATAAATCAAAAAGTTTCATATGTGAGTTAATGGGAAGAATCACAATGAGATGAAAAAATAGCACTTGTAAATGCTTAATCTAAACAAGGGGATTTATAAAGATACATACTGAGTATCTCATAGAATCAGAGGAACTGAAATTGAATCATCAAGAAGGGCAGAGATGCCTGAGAAGTAGTATCACTTAGGAATCTCTGGTCTTTCCTTCTGTGTGGATAGCTTCATTTGCATTCACCAATTTTCTTCTCTACATACAGACATCCTCACTCATGTGCATACTTAGCAAACAGAAATAGGACACCTCTTGTCTAAAAACAATTTTAGAAGTGTGGGAGAAAGATTCCTATTTCTTGGCCTTGATTTTATTTTCATCTATTGGTGGACAAAGAAGTAAGACTTCCCAAATTTCATTATGCCTCTGGCTGCAGGTAGAGTCTATGACAAACAGAAGTAATTGGGGAGACCAAACAATAAGCACCAACAGCTGATAAAGATTAAATACAATAATACTAAATGTTGATTCCTCGTTTTTTCAGTGTAGTTCAAATCACAAATTCTCCTATTTGGAAAAGTGAAGTTTTAAAAAGTGTGTATGCTTAAAAAGTGTGTTTATTATTTAGAACACATTGTTTCATGTTCCATTTAGCAATAGCTCCCCTGACTTAGTCTGCCTTCTTTATCCATGAAAACTTTTATAGCACAAGATTAGCACTCCCTAATGGAGGCTATTCTCATTGTTGAGCATCTTGTGTATCTTTCTGAAATTTCAGAGATAGAAAACATCACATAATTCAGTCATCTACAACTCCTAAATTATATATTTTATAGGAATGTTGTCTTAACTGTTCACTAGGGTGAGCATGCCCCATAAAATATTCACTTTCAATACAGGTAGCTATAGGTGTTCTAGTACATTTATGATTCCATTACCTGTACTCAACAAACCTGCCTATCAAGTCCTTATTACCTTCTTAAATTTGCACTTCCAAACTTTTCAGTTTTACTCATTTTTGGCAGTATTTACCTACTCATTGGAATGAAAATCCATTTCATATGTTTTAATTTTGTAAAGAGGGACATTTTCCTCTCAGTATTACCAAAAACTGGCCATCATTCAAAATTCAAAACCATCAAATATTACCACTTTCTTTATTGACTCTAAATAATGCTGATATTCTCCAACTTCTTACTATGTTCTTGTGGAGCGTTTTTTTTTTTTCCCATTTACTCCATGACATTTTTAAATTCTTTCCTTTGTATTAAATCTATTGTGGTCTTGACTCATCTCTCATGCCAAATTCATATAACTTATATGTATATAATATACATAACATATAGTAAATACTGTATACTGATAAATATTACATTGAAAGTTTAAGAATGTGGAAAAATCAATCATATAATGCTTAGGGCTTCGTGTGTGCGTGTGTGTGTGCGTGTGTGTATGTGTGTGTGTTGTATCTTTAAAAAGGCATATAAATGATAAAAATAAATATAAAGCAGAGCTTACTTCC
Organism: Ailurus styani; assembly: GCA_002007465.1. Lineage (NCBI taxonomy): Eukaryota > Metazoa > Chordata > Mammalia > Carnivora > Ailuridae > Ailurus > Ailurus styani. Next base: position 1,118,879 of record LNAC01000353.1, read on the forward strand.
AAAGAAGAGAAAGCAATTCTTTTTAGAAGTGGCACCTAGAAGATGCTAACAGCATTGGGAATCTTCCCTTCCTAAGGGGATATTTTCAGTACATAGGTGTGCTTTTTTTATTTAAATATTAAAAAGAATATATAGACACTAAAATAATTTTGTATGCATTTAATGTTTTACTTAACAAAATGTTTATATATTGTGAGTGGAAAATAATTGATAGATAAATACCAGAGATACTGTAGTTTGAGACCAAACATTTGCAAAGAGTTGAATTATTTGAATCTTTCCTCCTCTGTCTTTTTTGTCCTATTCATCATACCTGCATATTAATGGAAAGTAGTGAATAAATATCCCCAGATCTCTGCACTCAAGAAACAGGTCTGATGAAAACTACACTGATCCAGAAGAATCACTCCACTGTACTTCCAACTTTCATTTATAATTGTGATCAGACAACCAAGGCCATGAGATATTTGAGATAATAGCATTAAAGAGAAAAACCAATGAAACAAAAAGAACGTCTGACAATTCTAGAAGCATTTTCTTATAACCCTCAGAGAGTATGCAGAGGAGATTTCAGTTCTAAATACAGGACAGACTTGCTTTGAAAATGAAATGATCATAAAATTAAACATTTTTATTGGAATTTTAAAATACATTAAGAATTGGAATTGGCTATAGATGCAGGATTTTATCTAGAAGATAAAATTGATTAATTTCTTTGTATTGTACAGCCAAATAGATGGAAACTGAGAAAAAATGCATTCTTGTTTTAAGAGATGTTGATTTACATTATATAGTCATGCTAGAAGAGAATAAAAACAATGCAAAGGAGGAAATTATCAAAAATATAATTAAGAATAATCTCAATATCCAGTTTTATTCTTTTGGTCATGGCAATCTGATTTTACTTTGAAAGAATCTAATATGAATGTTGATTGCAATGACCTGCTCCTCCACTGTCAGTTAGGGTTAGATATATAATTCGAAAACAGTTAATTAAATATTTTTCCTATTTTTAATATTTCAGTTTTTAAGCCATCCCTTTTATCTTGTGAGTTCCTAAGTATTCTCAGTTACTGTTTTTTTTTTCCTCTTTTTGAATAAGTTCAGTACTTAACATTACTTAAGACCTTTAGAGAATTTTCCCTAAAACAATAATTATTTGAAATGAGGCAATATGTATTCTAATAAAGACCAAAAGACCTCATTTTCATGGGAACACTTGTTTTCTCAGTATTCTCTCAGACTATATTTTAAGATGAGCTACTTTTATGTGGAAAGAGATGATTACTCAGGGGACTTGATCTTTCCATTAATATAAAATGTGGTTCAGTTACCCAGATTCATTCTGATTCTCCTCCCAACTCCCTAGAAATTCTTCCCAATCACCACAGCCAGTTATTATCATTACCTTCATCTCTTAGTTTTGGTATATCCAAAGGAGTCTTCGGAGCTCTTTTGTGGTTCCATTATCTGTCCAAGTGATCTTATCTGGTTACATGCTTTAAATAGCATCTACGCATTGATGAAAACTAATTATATCCCCAGCTTGTTGTGCTTCTCGTCTGAGCTTTAAACTGAATCCCAAATGCAGTCTTGATACTCCACTTGTAAAATACATAACAAACATTTCATGTTTAACATGTTCAAAACCAAACTGCTGATTTCTCTTTCAAAACTGAAATCAACCAACCTTCTATTCCCCAGTTGCTCTGCCCAAAAATCTTGGAGTCATTCTTGACTTCAATCTTTCTCCTACATCTCCATAGCTAATGTACACTAAATCTTTCAAACACAGCCATAATCCACCTATTTCATGCTCCTGGTCACTATCATATCTTACGTAGAATTTAGCAAAAGCTGTCTAACTGTGCTTCCTGCTTCTAACCCTGCCATCCAATGATGCCTCTATTTACTATATAGCAGACACAGGGATAGTTTAAAAATCAAGCAAGATCTTGTTTAAAAAGCAAGATCTTGTTACTCAATAGCTTAAAACTCTTCACTGGTTTCACACTTTTTTCAGAATTAAAACCATTGTCCTTACAATGGTAACCAAACCCAGCAGGATTTACCAAGCACCTCCATCTCCTACCATTATTGCCTAAACGTACTCTTCCAGGCACACTGGGTTCATTTTTCTTTTACTGCTTTTGCTCGGAAACTTTATTCTGCTTTTATCTTCCTATAATGTTTTTACTCCTGTTAACTCCACAGGTAACTCCCCAATTTCTATTAGTTTTCTCCTTAAATATACTGTTTTCAGTGATCATTAGAAAGAAAATATTAATTTTGACCACCCCTTCAAGTCTCCACATCCTTTAGCAGCAAAGCTCTTTTCACCATTAAATAATGTATAATACTTACTTTCTTCTTTATGGTCTATTTCCTCATTTTGAAATGTAAACTCTAAATTAGGATGAATTTTTGTTTGTTCTGTTCATTGCTGTAACTCTGGCACTTAAAACAACCATTAATTGTGGAAGGAGTAATGAAGGAAAGGATAGAATGATCTATCAATTTTCTTTTAATATTTTCAGCTTTGTTTGTCAGAAATGATAAATAAATAAAAGTAAAGTTTTCCAATATTATCTTTAAAAAAGAACTGAAGGATTATGTCATATGCCAATGTAATTAAAAAAATGCTTCATTGGTATATTTTTTTCAATCTTTAGTATTATGAGTCCAAGCCATACAGAAAGACATCATATGTGAAATATAACACATTTTTGAGATTTTCTGTTAATGCAAAATACATGGAAATTCAATATAACCTCATAACCAACTTTATTGAGAGCTGTGATTTTCACCTGAGTTATAGGACTTTGGTCAGTGTTATTTAGTGATATAAATGATCGGTTTGAAAATTAATTTATATCTTTATCTTATTGACTTCCTGATCATTTTATTTCATCCAGTCATCAGATTTACCATGCACAAAGGCAGTTATCTTTTCTCCCAAAAGATCTTATATAAATGATAATATTATATGTTCATGAGGTATTTTGAATTTTTCTTAGGAAGGTTATAAATACATTTGAAGGAGTATTTTTGGAGCCACAAGATGGTTGAACATATGTTCTAGCAAAAAACCACACTTGCCAAAACTCCATATATGAGGATAAGCTCCTAACACTCCCAAGTGTTGCCCCTTTCAACACATTTTTAAAAGATCTTTCTATTGTCACTACAACAATTCCTAAATAAATGACTGCAGTGGGAATTAAGACAGGAAATGCACACACTCCTGTGTCTTCTCTTATCCCCACACAACCTGTTGCCTAAAATTCAGCCAACCATCTGTTTAATCATGCAGTTCCCAAGACCAGTATAAGATGATAAAGATTTGGGCTATTTCAAAGAAGAGTGATAAACAAAGAAGCAACTTGAACTGTTGATTACAGTTATCCTAATACTTAAAATTGGCATGAAAAGTAATGATAACTACATCCAATGAATCTAGCAATGTTTGTAGTCTTTCCCAAATCATTATTATTAGGGAAGTAAAATTATTTTATCTTTTTTATAAAAATGGCTATTTATAATACTATAAATATCAATAATGTTAATACTAAAATAAAACAATGAATTAAACAATATAAATATAAATAATAATATAACCATTTTAAATAATCACAAGTTCTTTAAAACAAATACGTTCAGCAATAACCTGTCATAATCATAATATTCTTAAATCAGGTAACTGGCAATATTAATACTTTGCACAAAGAAAAACAAAATCCTAAGATGATATGTCTCCACATATAAACAGTTAAGTGAAAAATTTAGATGATCTCTGGGATATTACTAATGTATTTTGAAATCTCTGTGCCTCTGTATTATTGAGTCTTTTGTTATAATGGACGATATAACTAAAGAATATTTAAGTTTGTTTTATGTGCAATTCACGTTGTTTAATAAACATATAAGTTACAGCCTATCCATTCAGATAGATCAGAATATTTTGATTATCTGGAAAGAGCTATAAAAATTCAAGATTACAAAAATGTCACTAAGTAGAGAAGCAAGAAAAATACTTTCATCTGTGTTTTCTTCAACTATTCATGAGTTTCTTCAAGTGTATTCTGGAGGAAAGACTCATAATTTTACTTGGGGATACAAAGTCTTAGTCAGTATATTATACTTGTAGTTCAAAGCATGCAAGAAAACCAAACCAGGAAAGCAAAGCTATTTGATGTTGCTTTGTGTTAGAATCCAAGAAAAATAACTACTTTGATCATTTGCTGCCTTGAAAATGTCCTCTAGTCGAGCTGCTCAAGAGTAATTTTTGATAACAATTTCATAGTATATGTATCAATCCTCAATTGAATTTGGTGCATATTTTTGGCAAAGAAAAGCAAATCCAAGTTCTTCAATATGTTCATACTGCCTTAATTTCTGTCTTGATTAAATAAGGAAAAGTTCCTTTCCTTTTTAGTCTCATGACCCCAAATTAGAATAATTATAATGTATTTACTCCATTTCACGAAAAGAAATAATATGCTACAGTGAATATAAGTATTTAAAAGTATAAAACATGGTTCCAACAAGTGAAAAGGTGGCCTGATGTTGAATACTTTCATTGTATCTCATACATTAAGAAATGTTTATTTTAAATGAAAATATGAAGTAATTATCAAAATGCTCCTTTACAATGAAAGTGTAGTACCTATTTTATAAAAAATTATATGGATTCAAAAGCCAACTTTTAGGTCAATACACATTTAACTGCTTATTTCTGCATTTAACTAGCTAAGATTTTTTTTTTTTTTAAACACAAAAGTGTTTAAGAGGCGCCTCAGTTGGTTGAGTGGTTGACTCTAAGTTTGGCTCAGGTAATGATCTCAGGGTGGTGAGATCAAGCCCTGAATCCAACTCCACAGTAGGTGTGGAGCCTGCTTAAGAGTCTCGCTTCGTCTGCCTTTCTGCCACTGATACACACTTGCTCATTCTCTCTCTCTATCTAAAAAAATGAACAAATAAATAATAAAAGATAAGAAACATGATAATTCACATCTGGGAAAGATGTAAAAATTATTATGTATTAGAGGCGTTATTTATTTTGTGTCCATTTCAATACCTTTATTGAAAATAGTTTCAACTAATTCCCAAAGAAGTTGGAAGTAGATATNGGGCGCCTGGGTGGCTCAGTGGGTTAAAGCCTCTGCTTTCGGCTCAGGTCATGANATCTAAAAAAATGAACAAATAAATAATAAAAGATAAGAAACATGATAATTCACATCTGGGAAAGATGTAAAAATTATTATGTATTAGAGGCGTTATTTATTTTGTGTCCATTTCAATACCTTTATTGAAAATAGTTTCAACTAATTCCCAAAGAAGTTGGAAGTAGATATTATTATTCCAGTTGGGCAAATGAGAAATGATTTTCAGAGATTCTGTAGCACAGCCACAAAGTTAGCAATTGGACTTCCTGAAATTTGAACCTTGATCTGTCAGACAAAAAGGATATAAAAAAAAATGTAACACAATCCTGCTCATGGGCAACCCTCTCCCCTAAAATGAATCCATGATTTAGAAAGTTGTACAATGCTTGGAGGTAACACCAACAATTGCATCTTACTTAAACTATAAATTTTATACAACAAAATTATCCAGAGTCATCATTCCCAATTCTGAAGACATTTCTACATTAAGAGTAGGAATAAGGAATTATCTTGGTGGAAGTTTTTGTCATAGAAACACACAAAGAAATGTGTGTAACCAAACTGCTTCCTTATATTTTGCTGAGTGTATGTAAACATTGATGCTTCAATAGCAAAATTTTTTGCCTGTTTTTTGTATTGGTTTTATAGACATTATCTAACATACAGATAAGCATACGTTTTTAAAAAAATATTCAAATGCTTTATACACAATGTACACCTAATTTTCATAAGCGAAAAATCATGTTTTCAAACAACTCAGTATGATTGTCAGGAAAAACCTCTGATTTTTTATGGTTTGCATAAAATTGTGCTTTTAGTACAGAAGCAAATGCTTTATTTTAAACCCTCTGGTGCTACTAAAACACAAGTCAATTGTTTCTATGCCTTTTTAAAATAACTTCTTACTGCATACTAATAAAATCCAGATATTCAGTATATTTGGAAAGAAAAAGTATATTTGAAAAGAAAAAAATGCAAGTTTTCATTTCAGAAACTGTTCAAAATGAAACAAGCAGTAAGTTTATATCTATCAAATGTAAATTTGCATCTTTGTTTAATATAGACTATTGACTATCTTTGACTATGTAAGTCACTTCTGTAGTATAATTAAAGAAATATTAAAATGTGGAAAAGATGCCAAGCATGTTTGTCAGCAATTTCCTATAGTGTCAGTTGCAAAATATTCTTTTTTTTTTTAAAGATTTTATTTATTTATTTGACACACACACAGAGAGATCACAAGTAGGCAGAGAGGCAGGCAGAGAGACAGGGAGAGGAGGAAGCAGGTTCCCTGCTGAGCAGAGAGCCCGATGTGGGCCTCGATCCCAGGACGCTGAGATCATGACCTGAGCCGAAAGCAGAGGCTTTAACCCACTGAGCCACCCAGGCTCCCAGTTGCAAAATATTCTATGGCATATTTTTCAAAATTGGTGCAGCACTTAATATTTATCCTTAGCTAATTTTTCCTAAGATCAATGAAACCATCAGTACTATATAAATTATAAAAAATTGACTAAATGAACAAATTCTTTCAATAAACCTTAAAGATCTTTAGAAAACTATTTGTGTACTTAAAGTCACTATTGAAAGATGTTTATAAATTCAACATATTTATAAATATTTATAAATATTTCAGGAGGTTTTCTTCAATACTTTTACTTTAAAATATACATTATCCTACCCAATATTCAATTGTATGGATCCAAAAACAAAAACCTACCACTATCTTTAATCATCTTAAATGAATATTGTCTCAAAATCCATATCACCTTTTTATTCATTTTAGCTCATTCCTTGTACTATAAGGAAATTGAGGGAGTAAATGAAAAAAGTTCCAAAGAACATAGTAGAATGACCATGATTTTAAATAGTAAAATTTCCTACAGGAAAATTTTAACTGAAAGAAAATCAGAAGAATCAAAGTTATCTGATTCAGTATTGCAGTTGAATTAGAACAGCATCAGAGAATAAAAAATGTCAGATATACATTGACATTTTCCTCCTTATTATAATTAATATATTATTGATAATAAAGTTTATATTTTGAGTTAATTCAATTCCAACATATATAGTTGTCTTTTTCTCTTTCTTTCTTCCTTCCTTCCTTTCTTTCTTTTTTTTTTTTTTTTTTTTTTTTTGGTGTAAAATGTGGTTTCATTAAAGACATGGGACAGAACCTATGGGCAGAAAGAGCTCCACTGGGGTCAGGATGAGTGGCCCATTATATACTTTCAAGTTGGAAAATGTAAACCTCCTAGGTATTTTGGAAACAATGTTTCTAGGATTCTGAAGGAGCTAACTACTGTTAGGAAAGTTCATTTATCACTCTTTAGTAAAAATTCAGTCAGAGACCCTTCAGATGTGTATCAGTGGGACATATACTTGGGGGAGGACTGCCAACATGTATCTGGGGCCTAGATAAAGGAAGTTTCAAAGGAATTTTTATATGTTAGAGTAGACTTACAGGGTCCTGAGGAGTGAGCTAAGATCACCTTTTGCCCTTAAGGAAAGTATCAACATTGAGGCATTTGAGTCCCTAGAGGAATGTTACTCTGCCAGTTTCAAGGACTTGTCAATGGGCTATAGGCAGTTAAAAAAAAAAAAAGTTAGGGCGCCTGGGTGGCTCAGTGGGTTAAAGCCTCTGCTTTCGGCTCAGGTCATGATCTCAGGGTCCTGGGATCGAGGCCCGCATTGGGCTCCCTGCTCGGCGGGGAGCCTGCTTCCCCCTCTCTCTCTCTGCCTGTTCTCTCTGCCTCCTTGTGATCTCTCTCCCTCTATGAAATAAATAAAATAAATAAAATCTTTAAAAAAAAAAAAATTTAATAATTTTTCTTCTGCCTTTGTTCCCCACATCATTCCCCCTGAACAATTTTGACCGTTAAATTGTTAAGGTTGCTGAGGGTGGAACGTCTCATCTTCTGTAACTTCTTCTTGCTGAACAAGGATGTAGAGACGTCCCTACCCTTGGGTAAACAATAGTCAGTTGGGGCTTACATAGATATAGGAATTATGAAAGGCAGAGGGAGTTGAATCCAAGGGAGATTGCATGTGTGGATATTCCTGAGTGGGAAGGATCATCTCTTTACTTGAAGTTATAGTAGCAAAGGTGTCTTGGCACCAAGTGAAGAGACATAGAAGACAACAGCAAAACATGGTAAGTACAATAAAAAGAAAAAGATGTCCAAATAAGAATCTTTGATAGCTCATGAAAATCTTCCGGTCCAGGAGTTTAACCAATCATTAAAGGAAAGAGAGAGATCATTTAAAGCACCAATTTGAGTATCCATGTCGATTAGAAACCCTGAAATATTTTGTGGTAATCTGGAACGTATACAGAGCATTTTGTTTTTGTGATAGCACACATTCCACCTTGTGCAGAAGTTAAAACATCTAGTGCCATTCTATTTTGTAGAGTATCGTTTAGGGCTTTGACCATGTACTTATTAAGAGCTTCCACGTGCCAAACAACATCCTCGGCTCCCAAAGAAGGAATAAAAATAAATGTTAGATGGTCATATCAATGAGACACAGAATGTGTTCACTATTGTTTTAAATTGGGAGGTTGGCTGGATTGGTAATGGTTTCAACAATGCGTCTTTGCATTCAGACAAAACCCAGAATACAGTGGCCTATCCAGCCTGCGGGAAGCCATTAACACAAATCAGAGCCACCCAGCCTTCGGGTCCTGTTAGGAGACAGTCATCTAATTCTGGGTCTCCTTTAACTGTGGTCAAGATAACAAGGGTTATTTGGTTTTGGAGGGCCATTTTTTGAATTTGTATAATAAAAGACAGTCTGTTGTCACCTTGTAGGGATGATGGGAGTCCATATCTAGGGACAATTACTCTTAGCAAAATTTTCATCACTCGGTGGCCTTTTTACCCAAATCAGTACCCTGGTGTAATATCTGTTTTATTTTATTGACTTTTTTATTATAAATTATTCTGAAGATGGGGGAAATGTATAAAATTTTACAGAGGATTACTGTATATATGAAAAGTAGTAAATTCTATTTACTGCTTTAAAGAAGAGGTTTTTTTGTTTGTTTGTTTTGTTTTTTAAGATTCTGTATTTGAATGAGACCTGCCAGGTAAAGCCTTGGAATTGCTTGGGGCTGAGCCTGAAAGATCACATATAAAATAAAGTTTTGTCTTGAATTTGATATTCCTCATAAGGTAAGTAAAATCAGAATTGGTGCATAAATGCAGAGGTTTATATACATATACATCAACATTGCTAGAAATTATAGGAATCTCAAAGTTTTCTTGCTTTGACAAAATTTGCTTTATAAAAGAAATATAGAACCTTGGGACACCTGGGTGACTCAGTCAGTTAAGCATCTGACTCTTGGTTTTGGCTCAGGTTATGATCTCAGCAGCCTGAGATCCAGCCCCCCCAGCGGGCTGCATGCTAAGCATATACTCTCCTTGATATTCTCACCCTCTCTCTCTGTCTCTCCCCACTGCTTGCACATTCTCTCTCAAATAAATAAATATTAAAAAAAAAAAGTATAGAACCAAGCAAGGAGCAGAGATACTAGAAAATCATAGATGAAACAAGAGGGTACTTGAGGGCATTATAGCAGTTTTGAAATTATTTTTCTTTAGATCTTTATCTAAGATCTTTATCATATGCATATCTTTATCTGTCTTTCATTTTAAATATTTAATATATTGATAAATTGAGATGTAAGAGAGTTAAGTTACCTTGTGCCTGCTTTAAAGCGCTAAAATATGAGTTAGCAATGAGAATTCCTGAACCCCAAATTTTAATATATATTGAATAGATTTTCATCTTTTTGAAATATAAGAACCGTATTTCATTGAAATTATTACCTTATTTGAATTTTTACACATTCATGGAAATTAACTCAAAGCATATTTGTAGAAAATGCACCCTTATATAAGTAGTATGACCTCTTAAAATTCTTTTCTTTAAAGGGCATCTGGGGGCTCAGTCAATTAAGCATCTGACTGTTGATTTCAGTTCAGGTCACAATCTCGGGGTCCTGAGATTGAGCCCCACATGGAGTTCTGCCCTCAGCAGGGAGTCTCTCCCTTTCCTTCTGTCCCTCCCCTGGCTTAGGGGTCTTCTTGGCTGAGGCACTTTTCCTGGCTCTGACCCAATAGCCACTTTTCCTGGCTCCAACTTTTCCACTCCAGGTCCTTTCCCCTATACTTCTTATTCCCCAGATGTTCCCCCACCGCCCAGATCCTTCAAAAGGTGAAAGCTTTTTGTTCAGGACTGCACTCACTCTAGTGAGACAATTATGCCTATTTGTGCTATATACTAGAAAAGTTTTAAAAAAAACATTCTCTCATAATTTCTACATAGGAAAACTGTTCATTTTTTCTTTGGTCAGAGGGAAACTGATAGATATGGGTGACAATGCACTTCTGAAATACATTTTCTCATATTCAGTTTGTGACTTTTAAAGGTATGGAAGGGTTTGAATCAGCATATGGATTTTTGTTGATCTTAATACAATCTGATGTCTAGATTATGGAATAAGTTTTAAAATTTTTCTTGACTGCTAATCTAGTATATAGTCAGGGCCTGGCATAAAGTTGGCACAAGAATATTGACTAGATGGATGGATGAATTGTATTTGTATTTAAAGATACTGTTAAAACTAACGCAGAGAGCTCGTATCTCACAAAATCATAAACCTGATTCAAGGACATCAAAACTTGAAACTTTAGAGAAAAAAAAGAAAGAAAGAAAAGCAGACTTCTTTTTTTTTTCCCTCCAAGAATTTATAAGTTTTTAGATTCATTCTTGACAGGTGCATTGGAATCTTTCCCCAGTGATAAAGGACCCTGAGATCAGTGAACACACTAGTTTGAGAGGCTTGTAAAGCTTTGGAGTAGAAATAAAGTCATTTTTTTCAGAAGATTTCCATAGTATTTTAACTGGATCATGTTTAATGTTCTGTGGCTTTCATCTAAGACTTATGATACATTTGAGTTACCCATTTTCTACCCTTTCCATGTCACTCATTTTAAAGAGGAATAGATGAAGCCGGAAATGATTTATACCCATCAACGTGGCATACTTTGTCTATAATTTTTAAGTAAACTCATGAGAATTATAGAACTTTTACAAAGTCTGTGATTATATTTGCCAATTTCTAAACAGTAGTTAAGTCCTCTGATTTTTTTACACCGTTTTCATTTCAGTAGAATGAAAACACATGGACACACGGCTTTTAAAATGTGTATTATTTAAGCTGTGCAGTTATTTCCTACAAAAAAACCTGGCATGTCCTAAATTCTCAGGAATTACTTGGGTAAATCAAGGAATGAAATTAACTGACCTTGATAATCTGTGAAGCAATCCTGGATTTCAAGTTGTGATGCTTTGCTGAACAACTGTATCCCACGATTGAAAAATATAGTTCATTATTATATATGTGAATTAACACTTTAAATATTCAGCATGTCAACAAATACCTCCCTTTGGACCCTAGACAGGTGTGTAGGTTCCTGTAACTCTTCAGCACCGTTTTTGGTGCATCATAACCAAAGCCACCGACAGTTCTTACCCCAATAATTACTGTGGCCTCCTAACTCATCTCCCCAACTTGGCCTTTGCTCCTCCTTCAGTCTTTTCTCAGACTAGTCGCCTGAAAAATTATTTTAAACTCAGTTGAGCATATCGTCTCTCTGCTTAACACCCTTCAATAGATTTACATCTTATTAAAAAAGAGCCAAAGTCCTTCTCTTCTCTTCGACCTTGTCAGTCTGCCTCAGATTCCCAGACCCCTGGCTGTCCACTTCATTCTTCAGAGATTTTTCACTACAGGTCGTTTTAGTTGGCATATGTACCTGGAGAGCCATATGTCCTCACCTCCCACCCCTACCCCCCCCATCAAGCCTGGCATCTTTACCCTCCCACTCTTCAAAACTTCACTCATGTCACTCTTTCTGTACAGCTCTTTATAAAATTGCAATGTCACCTACACTGAGCATTCCATGTCCCCCTGCTCTGCTTTATTGTTATCCTTACATGTATCACCACGTAACATATTCAGATATTTATGAGAGATATTTGTTTATTATCTCTCTCATCATTAGCATGTAAGTTCCACAGGGCAAGAGTTTTTGTTTATTTTGTTCACTACACTATCTGTTCGGCCCAGAACACTGACACATCTGTTACTATTATATTATCATTCATTCATATTTTGAATGATTAATATTTTATTACCTAATTATGAGAAAGATAGTTAAAGAATGTGAACATCATTGCCTCATAGAAATCCACTAGTTGGTATATGTAAATAAAAAGGAAATAAGAGTGTAAGACAGTTCTATAATATTTAAGGGACTCTAGGTATATGTATTCAGGAAACCTATAGTAGGTTTTAAAATATTAAGTTGAAAGTAAGGGATATTTATAGGAGGTCTGCAATTAAGTATCCTTTGAGGAGCTCATATAACTATGACCTGCAAATCAGGTCTCTCTAACCCTTAATTCCAAAGTAAAGACCTGGGCCATATTTGAGTAAGCAAAAGCCCTCCGTATAGTCAACGAAAGAAAGGAGGCCACATTTTTACTAGGATACAGAACACCTTGATTTTCTGTTAGCATTTTCTCTGCTCGTTTGAAGGTAATTGATGATTTAAACTATATTTCTTATTCCTTCCTTATAACATTCAGGTTTACATATCATGGAAAGTAGGAAGTTACTAATAGTTTGTGAACATATAAAGGGAAAGGCAGTCAAATATAAATTTATTTTTCTAAATATATTTCACCTAAGAACATTAGAAGTATATTATCTTTAAAAGTTTTTAGATTTTTTTCGGATCTGAAGGTATTTGACTTTAATAGAATCGTGAGGCTGATTCAGTAAATGTAATGTTAAAAAAGAAAGTATATAATTTACTACAGATTTTAGAAATTTGAGTATGCTTGAAAAAACTCATCAAATATTTATCAAGTATTTTAAATAAAAATTGGAAGGAAATATTTCATGAAAAGTTTTATTATTCCCTAGAAGCTTATATCCTTTTACTCCAAATTGTCTGTACCACTTACACTTATTAGTTTAAAAAAAATTATTTGCTTACTCTGTTTTCAATCAAGTTACCTGAACTTATACAATAGGTCTTTTTCACTTAATTCTGTATCTAAGCATGCTGAAGCATGGGAGGGCTTTAAAAAGAGAGGAAGCGGCATTTTGTATTAGCATCTCATGAAGATTCTCCTGCCAAGAAACATTGAGTATAGTGAGAAGAGGGATAAAGTAACTTTGATTACTATCAGGGTAAATTTTAAAATGGTTATAAATATTTTTATGAGGATATTTTTCATATTTTAAATTTTAATAAAAAAAGAATATTTAAAAATATCAATAACATGTATTATGAAAGTCATGCATAAAGATCTCAGTGTAATTTGACCTTTATATGAAGAGAAAAATATTCGTGTAAAAACACATTGACTAACCTTTACTTAACTTCTTTTTTTTTTAAAGATTTTATTTATTTATTTGACACAGAGAGAGAGATTACAAGTAGGCAGAGAGGCAGGCAGAGAGACAAGGAGAGGAGGAAGCAGGCTCCCTGCTGAGCAGAGAGCCCGATGCGGGCCCCGATCCCAGGACACTGAGATCATGACTTGAGCCGAAAGCAGAGGCTTTAACCCACTGAGCCACCCAGGCGCCCAACCTTTACTTAACTTCAAATAAAAATCTCACTACACTACCACATTGATAAAATAGGCAAGCAAAAAAAAAGAAAGCAAAAAATCCTTTTATTTTTTATTTTTATTTTTTTTTTAAAGATTTTATTTATTCATTTGACACAGAGAGAGAGAGATTACAAGTAGGCAGAGAGAGAGGAGAGAGGAGGAAGCAGGCTCCCCGCCGAGCAGAGAGCCCGATGTGGGCCTCGATCCCAGGACCCTGGGATCATGACCTGAGCCGAAGGCAGCGGCTTTAACCCACTGAGCCACCCAGGCGCCCAAAAAATCCTTTTCTATAACTCTTGGTGTATTCTTCATATATAAGGAATAAAAATACGTTTCCTGGTTCAAATTACCATTGAAAATAAAAGAAAGGACAATGGGTTGTATGCAAAATAGTATAGGAATACGTGGAAATCTGTACCATTTAACTGCATGCAGAAATTATACCAGTCAGGAAAGGGAGAAAGCACATTACAAGAAGAATGGTCAAAACATAAGTGTGCCAAATGCCTATAGGAACAGGCAGGAGGTGTATGTAGTGAAGCTACCAATGGTGGGTCAGACAAATGCACTTGTGTTGTTATTAGTGGGGACTATACAGCTCATGCCTTTTCCTGGATAAACGATGAAGCTGGTACTCAGGACAAGTCAATATCTCATTCATGGAAATGAATGTCCAAGGTAGCCAGATTCACTGATATTCCAAGAAAATCTAGTAACCTCAATTAAGTATAGGGCCCAAATTATTAAATGTTATTTCAAACAAAAAATGAGGGCCAAATGGGGAAAAAATGGGCCCATTGGGAAGCCAATTAAAAATATCTGTACAAGATTTTTTTTTTTTTAAGAATAAGAGGAACATCTGTCAATGGAGCTGCCTTCATTAGTGATTTATGATAAGGAGTAACCCAGAATATAAATTTTGATAGTTGGGATAAATTTATTAGAACTGACATCTTTGGGGCACCTGGATGGCTCAGTGGATTAGGCCTCTGCTTTCGGCTCAGGTCATGATCTCAGGGTCCCGGGATCGAGTCCCGCATCTGGCTCTCTGCTCAGCAGGGAGCCTGCTTCCTCCTCTCTCTCTGTCTGCCTCTCTGCCTACTTGTGATCTCTCTCTCTTTGTTAAATAAATAAACAAAATCTTAAAAAAAAAAACTGACATATTTTTACATATATGAAAACTCTGATACCACCTCCACACATGTAAAATCAAATCTTCCATTAAGGTTTTTCTAATATACAAGGTCAGGACTTGACAGCTGGGATTTGTAGTTTGAAGGAAATAATGAAGTGTGAAAAAACCTGCATGTGGAGTGAGAAGTCATGAAAAATTACAGAATCCCAATATAATTCTTGGAAACAAATCTAAAAGCTTTGTAATTTTACTGCAACGTTGCCATCATTATTACACAATTAATTGTAATGACAGTATTGTTGTCATGCATTTCTTTTGATTGTTTTCAAACGAGAGGCCACATTATTAAAACTGAATTTATTGTTTGGAGCCCATGTTAACTTCCCACAGAACAATGTAAGTTTATTTCACAGGAAAGAGTTTTTAATTGAATAGTCTACAAAAAATATATTTAAATTGGTTTATAATTATATAAATATTTCTTCAGAACCTTTATTTTCAAACACAAATGATGTTGCCTAGGGGTTTACACCAATGTTTCATGGGACATTGATGGAGAAATGGGGAAGAGTCCCAGATCCCTACCTCATTCCAACCTATACACAGTTTAAAACCACTGATTTGCAATTATTTTTTATCTTTAATCTGCTTGTCTTTTCCCCATTTGTAAACAAGCTGGTCTTTAAAGGATATTCAGAGAACAGAAACAACACTTGGGGAAAAAAAATAACAAAAAGAATTTATTTAAATTCTAACGGAAGAATTGCAAGACAGGAGCACCTGGGTGGCTCAGTCAGTTAAGCAGTTAACTTTTGGTTTCAGCTCAGGTCATGATCTCAGGGTCCTGGGATGGAGCCTCATGTCAGACTTTGTGCTCAGCAGGGAGTCTGCATCTCTCTCTCTCTCTCTCTCTCTCTCTCTCTCTCTCTATGTCAAATAAACATTAAAAAAAAAAGATTGAAGGATAAAATTATTTACTCCACAGGAAGTAACTAAATAAATAAATAGGTGGTATTAAAAAGACTGTCCATGAATGAAGTCAATAAATAATACCTAAAATTATAAAAATAAAAAAGAACAATATGAAACTGTTATGTAGTATTAGTTAACTAGAGGGGGATAAACAAAAAACTAATCTGATTTTAAAAATATTGAATGATTTCCTCTGGAGAAGTGTAAATAGGACACGTACTACTATGTGCATATATGGTTGTGTGTGTGTGTGTGTGTGTGTGTGTGTGTATGTGTTTAAAAAGTGATAGAATTATTTAATTTAGGAACATTCTTAAAAATAGACCCCCTGTAAATAAACAGAAAAAAATGCAAACAAAGGTAGGTCTAGAACTATTAATTTAACTTTAGTATTTATTCATCTACTTCATTGCTTTATAATATTCATTGAGCACTTACTACAGGCACTATTCTGGATTTTGTGGAAACAACCAACCAACAAACTTGCCTGAGTAGGATTTACATTCCAGTACAAGAGGACAATCATGCATTAGTAAAATACATTACACACTAGTGAAAATAAGGGGAGTAGAAGAAAACAAAGCAGTGTTGGAGGATAAGGAGTAGTCAGAGGCTACGACTGAGAAGTTTTTGTAGGTTTCCACAGTAGTTTCTAACATGAACGTAACTTTGCCCCTTCTCATATGTAGCTTATCTCTGTACATTTATTTTCTGACTACTAAAGTAGTCATTCTTTGCTGTGTATTTCCTTTACATAATTACTTCTGCTTCTTCAAATCTGGTTGAGTCAATGTTTTGATGATTTTGTGTTCCTAATGCCTTTTTTTTCTACTTCACATTAGTAGTTTAATTTTCAGTGCTAAATCCACAATATTATCTGTTTTTACCCATTCAGATTTTTAAGGGTGAAATTCAAAATGGCCCTTTGTCACTATTCTGGCAAATCTATCAAAACCAGGTCTCTTCAACAGTTTCATTCCTTGAGGACTGGCTGTTCTTTGGTTACGTGTCTGTTCCCAAGCTAATCAACTGTGGCTGTGGTACATGGTGTAGTTTTTTCTTCATGATGTGCCTCAACAGCCTCTGTAGGCATGGAAGATTATTTAGAATATAATATTCACATTGAGTCTTGGAAGAAAAAGCATTGATAGCAGAAAATCTTATGTTTAGTGTATAATCCAGGCATTAATATAGGAATAAATTTACACATTTATCTATTTGTACTAATTTTTAGTTTTAAAAAGTAACATCAAATAATGTGTGAACATAACATCTGAAGATTTGTGTTGAAAATTTTCCTTCGGGTGCCTGGGTGGCTCAGTGGGTTAAAGCCTCTGCCTTCGGCTCAGGTCATGATCTCAGGGTCCTGGGATTGAGTCCCGCATCCGGCTCTCTGCTCAGCAGGGAGCCTGCTTCCTCCTCTCTCTCTGTCTGCCTCTCTGCCTACTTGTGATCTGATCTCTATCTGTGTCAAATAAATAAATAAAATCTTAAAAAATAAATAAATAAAAATGTTAAAAAAAAAAAGAATATTTTCCTTCATGGAGTCAGCTCTCTATTGTTAAAGTTGTGTTTTCACTTCTGCATTGTTCCAACTGAAATTATTTTTTTTTGCTCTTTCTCTATTTATCTTCCAATCCCTTCCTCCCTGTGTTTCTCTTCTTCTTTCTTTCTGTCTGATCTATCAGTCTATTACCTATTTTTTTGTTTCTTGTTCACTTTTATTTTTGAATTTTTTACTAAAAAGTGATCATTTTACAAAATTATTTATTTTTGAGATGGCCAAATGCCCCATTGCTCAAAGTACTTAGTAGTGTCTCACACAGGAAAACTCATGGAATGTTTGAAATGCATATTCTAGAATCTGGAGAGAGAGAAGCGTTCAATGAAAGCAAACTAACCCAATTACTAATGCTGCTGATAAATCTTAATACTTCACCTTATTTTTGCGTAATAATAATCTTTTCCTTTATTTTTTTATTTTATTTTATTTTTTAAAGATTTTATTTATTTCACAGAGGGAGAGAGATCACAAGGAGGCAGAGAGGCAGGGAGAGAGAGAGGAGGAAGCAGGCTCCCCACTGAGCAGAGAGCCTGATGCGGGCCTCGATCCCAGGACCCTGAGATCATGACCTGAGCTGAAGGCAGAGGCCTTAACCCACTGAGCCACCCAGGCGCCCAATCTTTTCCTTTAAAACAGGGTTCAATAGCTATCATCAACTAGTAAGATTGTGGACTTCGGCCCTGCTGGGATAAATCATGGTGAATGTATCAGAAATGCTGTGAGCTTTCCCCTCAAATAATTTTCCCAGAAAGTGTTTCAACTACTTTATATATATTTTATAAAAACATATTTTTATAGCTACATTGTGTTAGAAATGAACCAATTTTATGTAAATGAACATTCTGCATTCTGCAGATAAAGCATGCTAATTTTAACAATTTCAGACATCTGTGACAGAATTTCTAAACAACCCAACTGGATTAAGCTGACAAATATGAAAAAGTAATACATGGTTAGTCACCTTTTAATTCTTACATTTACATTAAACTACCACTTCAAAGGGCAAGGGTAATTTCACACTTTTAAAGTTTTAAATAGCTTTTATTTCAACTTAAACAAAATATGCCAATATCGAAACACAGTTATAATGATTGTTTTACTTTTTTATTACTTCTATTTTAAAACATATTGAATAATATAACTAACTCTTTCTTCCCAAATAACTAACACACACAGTTCTGTGAATATTACTGTCTTATAACTCTTGATTTCCCAAGGCTTTCTGTATTGAAAATGTGCACACCTAGGAACAGATTTTCAATCCTATACATATATGCTTTCCCCTAAAAATTGTTGTTATTGTACAATGCTTAATTACAAAAAATTTACATATTTGAATGGGTAATTATAGTAAATGCTCAAACCATAGAATAATAAGAATGTTCACATATTTAAACTACCTAAATTGTACCAGCCATTTTTGTAAACATTTGCATGTGTGAACTCATTTAACCTTGACCTCCACTCTATGAGGTAGGTCCTATTAATTGACGCTTATTTTAAGTAAAGTGAGGAACAGAAAGTTCATGCTCAAGCTTTAGGAGTACTGAGGGAAAGCACTTTGTGATAAGAAGTTTTACATTTCAGTTCAGATCTTGCAGTATATGGTGTACTTGAATACTAAAATTATAAATGATTCAGGAAATATTAAATTTTTCTTCTATATGTGACATTAAAGTATTATTGTTTGCACATTAAAAGAAAATTATTTCCCTTTAAAAACAGCTCTCAGGTAGTATTAATGAAAGACAATGCCAAAAGAGTTCAAAAATATTTGCCTTCAGGGTACCTGGGTAGCTCAGTTGGTTGAGACTTCAACTCTTTTTTTTTTAAAAAGATTTTATTTATTCATTTGACACAGAGAGAGATTACAAGTAGGCAGAGAGGCAGGCAGAGAGAAAGGAGAGAGGAGGAAGCAGGCTCCCTGCTGAAAAGAGAGCCCGATGTGGGCCTCAATCCCAGGACCCTGGGATCATGACCTGAGCCGAAGGCAGTGGCTTTAACCCACTGAGCCACCCAGGCGCCCGAGACTTCAACTCTTGATATCAGTTCAGGTCTTGATGTCAGGGTTAAGTTTGAGCCCTGCATTGGGCTCCAAGTTAGGAGTGGAGCCTACTTAAAAAAAAAAAAAAATGCCTTCAATATCATACCTAATGACTTGTGCCATTTGGTGTGATGAAGATTAATGGAAAATAAGATCTAACTGCAGGAGTCATTTCTCATTAAGTTTGAAATTATTTTCTTTAAGTAATTGTCAATGTATATTTTAAGTCAATGACAAATTTTCATTTTGCAAACTCCTATACACATGGCTGCTTGAATAACAACTAAATTTCAGACTTTCTAGTTAGTGTTGGATGCGTGAATAGTTGAGGTATAATGTTAGTGGAGCACAAAAGTCCTCCTAGTGTGAGCAGAGACAGGCTATAGACTATCACTCTCTCTACTTCACTGGCTGATTATAACTTCAGGAGGTCACTTCCTTCAAAAGCAGTCCTGATTCTTAAGAATTTAAAGCAAGGTGTCTGGGTGGCTCAGTTGGTTAAGTGACCAATTCTTGATTTTGTGAGATTGAGCCCTGTGTCAGGCTCTACAATACATAAGGCTGGCCCAGAGCCTGCTTAAGATTCTCTCTCTCCCTTTGCCCCTCCCCAACCCACATATGCATTCCATCTCTCTCTTTCTAAAAAAAAAAAAACAAAAAAAAACTTTCCCAGCCATTCGTTGATTTAATCTGTGAAGATAATGATTCCAATCTTAAAGGTTGTCAGGCACCCCACTGGAACACATTTACATCCAAAATTACCCAGCACCTGAGGAATACTACTACCACAAAAGAAAGTTGACAAATCTATTCATTCATGCAATAAATACTCACTTAGTGTATGCCATATGCCAGAAACTATTGAGATGCCAAGAAATACTGATATAATACATGATTTTTTTTAAGGCACAAATTCCCATTCTTGAGGAACATACATTCTCAGTAAAGTGAGGTAGACAATAAACATAAAAATAAGTATATTTATTTTAAGAAATGATAAGTACTACAGAAAAATAAAACAAGGGAAAGGAGGTTAGGAGGTTGATCAGGGTGGAGATTGCTATTAATTTTTTTTTTCTTTTTCTTTCCTTTTTTTTTTTTT